>VZTN01024985.1:661529-964698 GCA_013400515.1 Erpornis zantholeuca
ACAGATTCATTGCTAAAGCTGTGCAGACATTCCTGCTTCCATTTCTTCTTCCATCCCTGCTCCGTTGCCTGACAATTTACCAACATTTTAAAATATAACTACTCATTTCCCTCCTTTCTGCAGAACTGCAATTTTGGAAACTGCCTAAGTAAGTGATTTTTTTTCCTGTTTCCATTATACTGGGATCACTTTAACAGAGTAGAAGAAAATGTCATATAATATTCTGTCTTACACTTTAAAATACAATTATAGCCAAAACGTGAATCTAAAAATGGACTCATGGGACCAAAGTCTCAGACTCTGTAAACTGGCACAGATTCATTCTCCTAGGCAGCACTGGAGGGTACAGCTGAGAACTCGACACAGCAGCTTTATATCAATGAATTCACTTAAAACTGCAATAGCTTCCAAGGAAAGAGTTTTCCTGTTCACCAGCCTGATAAACAAACATGTAAATTTAGTATCAGAGTCCTTGATATTGTGTAAGTAGCTATAAATGATTGTCAATTAACAATTCTGTTACTGATATATGAGCCAGATTTAAGCTAAATCAGCCTCCCATGTTTGCAGGACCTTGGTTTGTGCAGCAAACACAGCTCTGAATTCAGGCAGCAACTTACCCTGGTAAACCCCAAAATTTATCACTAAACTTATGGACTTGACTCTGGACCATAACTGTACTCCATGAATTTTTATTCCTTAATTTCTCTGGGCTTAAAGAAGTATTTATTTATGCAGACCTCCCACAGTATTTATGGTTGTCCTCCAGGGAAGATGGCAGGAAAAGCAGAGCCCTTCCTGTGAGTGGCCATGACAGCACAGATACCAGGACAGAGGCTACACTGGGAGATAGAACCTAAAGCATAAATTATGTCTTTTTTAGATCTGCAGGATGAGTGCATGTGGCTTTGTCCCACCTCTGAGTAAATCTAGTGCACCTCTAGTTCCAGCTTTCCAGCCAGGAGTGTACCAACACTAAATAACTCACACAAAACATTGCCTGCTTTTCATAAATGTTTCTGACTTTCACAGACAGCTTACCAGCAAGTTTCTATCTTCCCAGCTAGAGGAACACAGAGAACAATTCATTTTAAATAAAGCAAACTCAAAAAAAGTCAAATGCCTCTTTATATCTTTCTCATTTTCACAAAATGGGACTTGTCTAGAGCTCTAGTATCTCTAGACTTCAACTGATAGACCCCTAATACCGATACACAATAAAAACTGGAAATATCTAAGTCAAATTATTTTTTAAATGTATTTAAAGCACACCAGTGGTATCTGTCAGTGAGACAAACCAGTGTGTCTCTGCTGATGGTGGTAGAGGCAAGGGTTGTTACACCATCGCAGATGAGAGGATTTAGAAACTCAGCTGAGTAACATCGAGAGCAACTCTTTAGCACTGCTTTGTATTTCAAAGGCTCTCCCAACTTGACTTATCAGAACAAGTGTTCTGTTTATTAACAATTCCCCCAATTTCTATAGAAACAACAAAAACAAACAGAAATTTTTCTATACTTTCCATTGCTCAAGTTCAAATGCATTGACTGTACAACTAAAATAAATACCTAGTAATATTTGAAAAATAATGTAATTATCTCTAAAATGTACTAATAATCCTAAAGCAAATGGGTTTTTATTGCATTTGTTCCTTGTGACCTCTTAGCTCAATAATTCAGCAGAAGGTGACTGCAACCACTTTCCATCTAATAAAAGTGGTAAATGCTGTTTGGTGTGTGGATATTTCTGCAAATCTCAAATAATTGTTTTTCTGAAACGGAGGAAGTGATACTAGACACAAAGATGCACAGCCAGAGGATTGTGTAGCCACAGGAAAACACAAGTTATTGCTCTGTGAAAAGTAAAGAGACCCTATCCAAAAATCACAGCCCACTATGAAAAAGGGCTTGGCATATTCCTCAGAAAGGAAAAACATGTGTCAAAGCAATACCTGTTGTATTAAAAATGGATAATCAGTATGAACTATCACAGATAATCAAGAAATAATTGATTTTTGTAATGGAAACAATTCACAGATGCCCAAATGCCCTAATTCCCAGCTCACTTGCACTAACAGGCACCAGCACAGAAATGCTGTCTATACTGAAGTTCTAATATTTAAAACTTTATCATATAAAGCATTTTCTGGGAACTCTTCATGGAAACTGATTTTTTTTCATTGCACAAAAATATCCCCACAGTCACACGCACACAAAAGAGGGAATTTTTGTTAAGTGCTCTCTAAGTGCACGGGTTGGGATGGCCTTTCCATCTCCACTCGCTGGCAGGTCAACTGCCTCATTACAGCACCACCAGGAGCTCCTAAAAGCATTTCCAACTTTATGAACAAACTGATATGTACTAGCTTGAAAACAAACCAGAGGGAGATCGCAGGGCAGAATTAGAATTTAACACGAAAATTAAAATAAATGCAATAATACAAGAATGCTGACAGAGTCACCCTGTTAGTCAGGGTGGTGGGAGCAGCCCCAATGAAGTGTTCCTGTCAGGGCAGTGATCCTGTAGAAGGGTCCATAAATGATGCTAAAAAAATAATTCCTAACAAATTAATTCCTAATATAATAAATTCCTAATAAAAGGTAATGTAATTAATTTACTAAAAAGTTAATTCCTAATAAATTAATTCCAAATAAAATAAATTCCTAATAAAAGTTTATTTAATTAATTAACTAAAATGTTAATTCCTCAATTATGCTAAAAAAGTCTTGTGAGAAGCACTCACATTTCTGCTTTATTATTGCCATTTTATTTGCCAGGATTTTTCTCTGAATCCATTCCGTACTCTGGAAAAATCCAGTCTGTGTTTTCCGAATTACCGAGTGCATTCCGTACTCCGGGAGCAATCCCGTCCGGGTTTTCCGAATTACCGAGTCCATTCCGTACTCCGGGAGCAATCCCGTCCGGGTTTTCCCTCATTCCGGTCCGGGTTTCCCCCCATGGCTGAGGCTGCGCTTCCGGCCGGAGCCTGAGCCATGGCCGTGGTGGAACTGCTGGGACTTTGTGCTGTCCGCAGCCTGAGCTATGGCCGTGGTGGAACTGCTGGGACTTTGTGCTGTCCCCAGCCGAGCCTGAGCCATGGCCGTGGTGGAGCCGGCACTGCCCCGCCCCGCCCGTGGGACACTGTGCTGTCCCCAGCCGAGCTTGAGCCGTGGCTGTGGAGGAGCCGGCACTGAATGCCGGTGGGACCCTGTGCTGTCCCCTCCTCGAGGGGACTCCTGAATGGGAATGTGGGCTCCGAACAGCTCGGGGCTGGAAGCATCGCAGCCGAGCCGTGGTTCAGTTTTGGAACAGTTTTGGCACCTAAACCAGAGCAGCTGCAGCACAAACGAGGGCCCTGCCTGCAGGGTGCTGGGTACATTGTCGCTTACTGCTCAGCTCCATGAGACAAATCCCCCTCCACCCATCCCGTGTGAGCGTGTTCCCGTCTCCACTGCGGCTTACAAATACCCCGCATTTCCCGCAGTAAATAGCCCTGGGCCCCAAGGGATCTCTTGTCTCTTTCTGCTGTGTCCTCCAGCCTGAATGCCAACACTAAAGCTTAAAGTTTTACTTTACACAGAACCTAATTTGTGAGGTTACTTCTCTGAGAACTTTTCAAGCTAAGAGGTGCAGAGGAATTTAAATCCTCTGTGTGTGGTGTGGCACGAGAGCTCCGAGTTATTATATTCACATGCACGCTGTATCTGTTTTTGTATCCATCTGTGTCAATGACAACACACAGGGAGCCAACAACTTCAGCTATAATTGGTGGGAGTGTAGGTACAAATAAAACCCATTTTTTCTCTTTAGTGTATACAACATATGGAGCAGTGCTGTGGGGTCAGGAGAATTATGTCTCAGTGTTCGTGGGCAGGTTTCTGATGGAGGTTTTACTCTTTGGCGTTGCAAGCTTTCAAGGAGTTATGACATTATTGTTTCTTTTCGTAGTACCTTGATTGAGATCAAAGTTCAGGGGTTGTGTTATGTCACCCAAAGATTGCTTTGCTCCTGTTCTTTCCAAAGAATTGCATGGATCTGAGCTGAGCAGTTTAACAGGCAGTGAGCCTTGGCTTCACTTTTGCTTGCAATAATGAAAATCAGGACTAATGAAACACAGCTAAGCTCGTGTAAAAGAGAGGAGACTCCAGCCCACAGGTTTTTTTTTCCTTGTTTTCCTGCCACATTGTTTACAGAGTAGTTAAAAAGGAGTTACTGAAAAGATGCAATTTGTTTCAAACTATTTTCATTGTTACATTTTCTTTCACTGCTCCTGCTTTTCAGGCCAAAGACTTTCAGGGTAATTCTGACTTCAATGCCCTTTATACTTATCATATAACTCCACAAGGGAATTATCATATGCAGGATAATTAAGCATCTTTGCTGATTGTGGGCTTTGACTATGGCAAGATTCTTACAGTACTAGTCTTATTTTCTGAACTATTTTGTCATTTGCTAATTAGAATCTGGCCTTAAGGTCTTTCAGAAACATTTTCCTGAACTCATCTTATTATCCAAAACTTTTCTCTGAGTTTTCCTAGCCATCATATAGAAGCTAATTGCTAATGTATATATTCACTTACAGCAGAACCTTTGTCCTTAGTGAGGAGCCCTTTCCTACAGCTCTCTTTTTCTCCAATGAAAAGTTGAAAACTGCTGCCCTGAGAAGGACAGAGAATGGATTTGTTGTCAAAACCAGCAGTATTCTGTTGCTATTTTAGTGTGTGTAAACTTCATTCTGAGGATGCTGTATGAGAATTTCCCGAAACCCCCTAGACAAGAGCTGAGACCTGAAACCAAGGGTTGCACACAGCTGAGAACATGTGTGCTGTGAAATACAAGATCACTCCAAGGTGGAATCATAACTTAGAAGCCTTGAAGCAAAATTCAGGGAAATGGAGCAAGATTAGGAGTTTAATTGTGTGAAGACTCTATTCTGTTTTACTCTACACACATGGATTTTCCCTGTAAAGCTAAAGGACTACTTGGATATTTAAAATTAAGCACACAATTAAATGCTTTTCTGGATTCAAGCCAGACTGCTCAGCAACTTGCTGTATTATCCCTCTGGAGAGCTGTTACTTTGTCTTTTGAAAGCCAATTTGTCCACCCTAATGAATCACTCCTTGCCTCTGTCCGGTGTTTTATTTCATTGGCTTTTACATGCATTTTTATGAGGTGAAACAGCCATCCTGCCACCCTTCAAACACTTCTGACAACCCAAATATTCAGCCCAGAGCAGCACTGAATCCTCTTTCCTGGCAGGATGGAGATCCATAACATTACCTCGGGAGCACAGTGTGTGAAGTGCATAATCACACTGTCTTTGCCAAATTTGAGCAAAAAAGGCAACCACAGAAAATTGCAGCTCGGGAGGATGAGAAGGGAGGTGAGTCAGCCACCAGCCCAACTTTATCATGGAATGATGTTTCTGTTGTGCTCTACAGAAATACAAAACACAAGAGAATATAAAGAAAAAAACATCACTAACAGGCTTATGTACTTCATAAACACATACCTAAGAGAACTGCAGCTCTGCAAACAATCTGCCTAGGACTGACAAAACATTTATTAAATCAAACAAGATGCTTTTGGCACTTCCAAAACAATTGAAATGAGAGGAGAAAGGATGAAGTGAGGACCTGAGTGCAACTGTCTGAAAACAAAAGTATCAAAAATACATATGCCACAGGGCCCTCTAAATGTTATTTTCACTCATTTTCTAGCAATTCATTTTGCTTTAACATGGGCGTAAAAATTGATGACAGCCTTATTCTCTTACACACTAATTATTTCTCGTGATAATAAACTTTGTCCAGTTCTTAGCTCATTCCTTACTGCAGAAAAACATCTGACAGTTGCAAGAGAGAGCTGTGCTTTTCCAAGAGGAGAAAGAAAAGTTTAAACAAACTAAAAAACCTTTGATAGGATCGGGCCTGGAATCAGGAATGGGGAAAAACTCGCACTGGATCACAGCCGGAATGTGAAATGGGGAAAAACATATCTGGGATCATACCTGGAATAAAGAGTGGCAGATAACCTGGACTGGATTGGGGTCAGAATATGCAATGGGGAAGAGCTCAATTAAGCCTCTCAAGCACCAGAGAACTGAATAAAAGTGTTCAAAAAACCTTTCCCTTGGCAGCAGAAAAGGTTTCTCCCTTCCTTTGCACATCCCCCTCCACTGCAGGGATGCACCAGAGGGGTTGGTGACCACAGCTCCCCTCCCTTCAGAGCCATGGCAGAGCCCCCTGGGGTCAGAATGGCTCTTGTGGGAGCTACAGGAAGAGTAAGGCAGAATCAGGATGTATGATATTTTAAGAGCTAAAATAATCCCTCTATCTGATTTAAAAGTAGATCTGTATTACAGCTCTTTGGGTTTACTCTTCCCCTCTCTGGTTATAACCAGAGTGCTGAAGCTGATGAGAGCTCAGCTGGGTTTTGCCCATTCCTCCTCAGGAAAACTGGTAAACAAATGACAACACAATTCTGTATCTTTTACATTAAAAACTGCTGCTTGGTTTTCTATAAAGTAATTCCAGCCCATGGTGTGTTTTTCTGGAGAGGCATCTAAAATCTGTGGGAGTGACACTCATTCTGTCAAAGAGAGGAACCCTTTTGCTTGCAGTAAAGCAGCGAAACAACTCCTGAAACACCATCTGAAGCAGAAGCCTCCAGCTCATCAAATCTACTGTCCATGCATTATATGCATCACTACCCCCCAGAACAACAAAAATTAGCCCGTGGCTATAAGAAAGTACAAGTTTGCAAGGCACATTTTATCCTTTTGCTCCATCCCTGACTTGTGGTGGAAAGACAAAGCAGCTGTTGTACCATACAGGATCTTAGGCCACATGGAGAGTTTAGAAGAATCAGACCCAGAGGTGCAGATGGAGAACCATGTCCAGCCTCGTTTAATAAATTTGTCTCTCTGGACTGGATAAATTTGGTTACCTGCAAGAGTTTTCACACTGACAGCCTTTGGAATTAGCTCTGCTGAAGGAAGTGTTAGGAGTGTGTCCATAGCTGAAATGGATACTGTAATACTGAATGACATTTTATATTTTCGGCACAAGAATGGTACTTAGTTATTTTAAGCTATCACATTGCACCATGCAATGGCATAGGGAGCCAAGATGATAAAATACCAGCTACAAATTCTGAGGCCTATTCTGCCCATCTATTTTTAGGTATTCAGGTTGCTATCAGCTCTTATACCATTTCCAGGGGAAATAACACGACAGACCAACAATTCAGTGGAGGGACTTAGAGCAGCCTGTCAAGCTCAGGCTGTCAGAAAGACCCAGTTTGTTGGTATTCAAATTACTAGGGAGCTGGATGACCTGAATGTGGCTCAAAAGGCAAAAAAGAAATCACCTACCTGAATAATCAAAGGGAAGTCATTGCAGGAGAGGTTTGGAGCAAAGTAAATACTAATGAGCTTATCTTCTTCCTCTCTGCCCAAAGAAAATCAAAGTAATATTCAGGGTATTGAATTCCAACAAGATACCCATCTGTACAGACTTCCCTCAGATGGAAGCTAAGTAGTGGAAAAGTGACTCTGGAATTCTGTTCCTGCAGTTTCTAAATCAGACCATTTCATAACTGGATCTGTGATACCTGTGATCAGATATGGCACTCGCAGCAAATTCTGAAAACAAGCACATTTCTTAGGGAACAAGAAGAAAAGCTTGCAGAGGTTGTCAGTAAAATAAAAAGGAAGGAAATGGCTCTCAACCTACCTCCAAAATTGTATATATTTTAAAGTTCTGGCTATGCCTTCACACAAGTACACATAACCTTTAATACCTTCATTGTTAAGATTTGCCAGTTTAGAAAGTGCTATTATCTGTCTTTTATAGATAGGGAGCAGCACACAGAGAGCCTGACTAACTTGTTCAGTGTCATAAAGGGATCACACAGCAGAGCTGAGAATTAAACTTTGTTCTCAGAGCTCTCCAATAAATGCCATTGTTGGTGAGTTCTTTAAATAAAAAGCATTTAACAGGAAAAAAGAGGAGGCAAGGGAAGAGGAGCTTTGTACCACTAGAGATAAAGAATTGGAAGAGTTAGGAGGAAGAAAGCTCAATGCAATTTAATGTAGGAAAGTGTTGTAAGGGACTTTGAATAAATGAATTAATCTGACCACTAAAACCAAACCAACAAACAAAACCTAAGAGGGAGGCCTATTTCTAATATTTTTAAATGGAAAACCAACTTTTTAAATGTGAAGCAGAAAATAAAGCCCTTTTCATTCCCAAATAATGTTGAAAATATCAGAATGTGTCATCAGGTCTTTATAGCATTTAAAGGGGAGTTCTTCTGATTCAAACTTATCCATTATACAATGTTTAAAGTGACCAGAAAATCCCACCCTACCTGCATTTATTATGTTACCAGTTCTGTAACAATAAAAGCTCATCAGTTAGGAGGTTCTCTACAAGAATGCAAGGTTGAAGAGGGTGTTTTTCATCCTGAAATAATCAATAATTTAGTTTTGATCAATTCTAATTTCTATGCAAATCAATGTGGTAACCCTGGCCCATCTATTAAGTGAAGCCCACGCTGAATGAACTTGATCACACGAGCAGTCTAAATTAAATTCAGGCCTGTAACTCAATACTAAAGGGAGAAATTACCTGTGATGGTCAAAAGTTGGAGTCAGTGACACCAGGAGTGGGGCCCTCTAACAGAATTAGAAACACTGAGATGTCATTCAGTGTGTTCCCCCAATATCATAGGAGCAGCTAAACAGCACAGGGGGTGATGTAGTTTTGATTCCTTGAGCATTTTTAAAATATATTCTCTGCACTATGGCAATTTCCATAAGAATTCTGTTGCACAGTGTGCATTTATTTATGCACACCACATATTCATGCCTGTCAGGAGATGTCTGCATGAAGATTTACTTTAGTGGACTCCAAATGATGCCTCTTTTACTGGTGTTGAAACACAAACAGCAAAGCTTCTCATGCTTTAAAATCATCCCCATTAGTGCAACCTCCCTAAGCAGTTAATTCCTGCTCTAGGATATATTTGTAGCATGGCTGGTATATGGCTTAAGGAAACAGATCCTATAGAAATCTGTGATCTGGCCTGTCTCCAATTTTCCCTTCCAGCAAGCATTTTCTGTTTGCTTCCTCATTATTCCTCAGTGAGATTCTCTGCTGTAACATAATTCACATAGAATGGTTTATGGTTGTCGTCGTTGTCGCCTTGGAAGACTACAATTAAAACCTTTCCTTGCTCCTAAATGTTGCCACTGTTGTGTTCTCCAAACAAGCATTGTAAATGAACAATGAGGAAGGGAGCGCACACAAACAGAAGAGAAAAGAACACAGAAAAAAAATCCTGTGCACTTTCCTCCTTAAATCACAATAAAGATCATAAAACCCCCACGAAAACAAGGGAATAATCCTCAATAGCTCAGAGCTTACACTGACAAACTGCATGAAATCTTCCTTCTGGTGTTTCCTTCCCCTCCTTTAATTTAGTTGTAAACTAGCTTGGAATAAATTCTGGAGTCTCCAAATCCGCATTGAAATGAGTGTGAGACAGGGAAAAAATCTGCTTAGAAATAATCTGTATGTAAGGTTGCATTGTTCAAAGAATTTTTCCAAGCAATACTCTGACTTCATGTCCCCATGAGAGAGACTCTGTTCATCATCTAAAAGGCTGTAATTAATTGGGAAAAAAATAACTGAAGGCGATTACTGGGACACACATGGGAGGTGAGATAGGCTATTAAATTTATTTCCAAGAGGAGATGTGGAAAGTATTACATTTCCTTGTCCAAATAACCTTAGTTAATATACATTGATCAACTACTGCTTCAGATATATGCACGGCTGATCAGTTTATCAGCATCTCAAGGTTTTGTGCCAATTGTTCTGACATATTCTCAATAAATATAATAATAGCAAAAAGGACAAAAAAATAAATGGGAAGATCCATCTTTCAGTGACTACTACCACCTCAGTAGATCAATACGTGTCATAACATTCTTATCACTTGGAAAACAGAAATCCTTTTATGGCAATAAATCTTTAGTGTTTTAGTTATTAATTTAGATCAGTTATGACGGACCCAGGAAATTTCAGACTGACACAGAAAGAAACTGAAATTAATTCAAAATAATTGTGAAAATCATGTGATCTTAAGTTATAACTTTCACCTGTTTTCATGGGTTTGAGATTTTTGTCCAGATTTTCAATGCCTATTTAATGGGGCAGAGTCTGATTTTACCTTGTGATGGAATTCTGTAAAATAAGTAAAATAAAGCTAATGTGCTGTTTTATATCACTGTCAATCAGAGAATAGTCAAATCCTCTTTTCTGGAACTGGAACATAGTGATTGTCACACTAAACAATAAAATACTGCCAAATATGGAGTAGATTATTGTGGCTGCAAGCCATGAGCAATAACAGGTGTTACAAAGTATTGAAGTTTTTGTGGTTTTTTTCCACGTTTACACACTAGATATTCTCTTTTTTTTTTAATCTAGTAGAACTGGGTGTTGTTGTTGTTATTATTATTAATATGATGATGTCTATAACTATCTATAGTTAGTGACAAAATCCAGGTCCATATGACTTTTAATATTGTAGCCCACTCTTTATAGAGTGATAAACTAAACATTTTTCCTTTAAAGATAAATTTAACTGTTGGACTTGATGATCTTGAAGGTCTTTTCCATCCTAAAAAATTCTATGATTCTATGACTCTGTAAATAACTAATTTTCTTGATTAGAGTAAACATTAATAGCTACTGTCTGCTCATGCTAAATCATGATTCAGGAATTTCTGCCATTATTTGCCAATTCACACAGAGTATCAACCATCTTTTAAAAGTTACATGGGTGCAATTCCCTTTGAGCCTGAGAACTGCTGCTTTGACTGGAAAGGCTAGAAGAAAGCTTGGATATAAAAATTATATATAGATTGTGTATGTTCATGAAAAAAAGATGGCATCAAATATAGTCAACTTTTCTCTCACCCAAGGCTTGGAATTTATATAGGGCATATTTCAGGCAAAGGCTGTGGTTGTATTTCATATCTGGCTGCACCACCACAGCAGCAATACTAATCTTTGGCACAGGGGAAAGCTGTCATGTCAGACAAACTCCAGCTGTCCACTCTGCCTGTCACTTCCTTCAGCTTCAGGTTTGCAGCAGAGGGATGGAAGGGTCTGTGAGCACGTTAGCAGCAGGACCCGAGGGACAGGAGCAGGACAGGAGCTACCGAGCAGGGCCCAGGGTGGGGAGAAAGGGACACAGGCACATTAGAAGCGAGAAAAGCGTTAAGAGAGGGTAGGATGGGCAGAAAATAAAAGCCTGGACAGGGAGTGGGAAGAGAACAAAATGATAAAGAGAAAAGCCACTAGATGTCCCTTAGGGATATTTGCTTTTTTGGAGAGCAGAGGAAGTTGATGCACACTCATTTTGGAAAGTTCTCCGTGGGCAGGTTCCTTTAAGGTAAAAGGTGGACAGCCCTTGGCTGGCTGGAATGTCACTGGAATGATTCCTGCCCCAGAGCAGTGACATCAGGACAGGCATGATGGATTCCACCTGATGTCACTGTCTGGGGCTTCCAGCCACGTGGCTCTCAGGAAGGGCAAAGCTAAAATTCATGGAAGGCTGTTCAAAGAGAAGAGCAAGAGAAGTTTGCCTCTTGAATGTGAGGCATCCCTTGAGCACCCCCATCTCAAGGTGAATAAAACCTTAAAATTCAACACATAGACATACTGGGTTCATTAACATACAGAATAACCCTCACAGGAGTTTTAGGTTCAGGTTCCCTCCAAGTTTATGAAGAATCTGGCTTTGGGATGTTTCTCCAGCTGGCTGATACAGCCATGGAGTGCTGCCAGAAGAAAAGCCAGGAGGCCTGGAACACTCCCATAACGAGTGACAGAGGGCAGGCAATATCTCCTCCCAGCCTGTGGGGAATGATTTGCAGCATTTCCATATTCTGTGGGTGAGTTTTGTGGTTGGGAAAGCTGGGAGAGCTTTTGGAGATGGGTGTTCCTACACTTTGTTATAGGGATAAGCATCAGTCCTCCCTCAAAGACATTACTTCTTTATTTAAAAAGTCTTTTGAAAATATGTGTTCATTCATTATTCAGTCTAAAATGCTTCTGAAAAGTATTTTCCCTGTGTTCATATAGAGGTGGATATAGCATTCCTCCACAATCGAGTGCATCTTCATCCAAAGATAATGGAACAAGTAGCCCAAAGGCTGTTATTCCCCTGCACTCCTTATCAGTGGTCCTGCAGCTGGTCTTGAGAAAAAAAAAAAATAGGAATAAAAAAATTTTCTTCGCTCTGAGAATTAAACCACTGAACATTCTTTGCAGCTTTATACTTGGTCTAGTACTTTATATTTCTCTTAGTTTGATAAAACTTTGGTCTATAATTAAGCGCCCCACAGCATCACCCCAGTTTCCAGAGGTCAGGAATATATTGTCATACATCTTTTTGGGAAATTTTAAATTGCTTTCCAGTCTTTTGTCAGAAGTTGTATGCACTATACCACTCAAAAGAGTTCCTTTTCAGTATAAAAAAACAGTTTCATAGAAAATAATAGTATCCATAATGCCATTTCATTTTCTTTGGAGAAGGGTCCTCCCCTTCAGTTTAGCTTTTGTTTAGCTTCTTTTAAGATTAGCAGATTTGCAGACGTACAGTTTTGAAAGGCTGGTTCATTACTCTCCTTCCTCTCAATCATTTCATCAACTCATCCTACAATGATACATGATGAAACTCAGATTCCAAGGAACAAATTAAAACAGCCTCTAAAAAATATGAAACTGATAATCGAGAGCCAAATAAATCTTAAATGCACTTTTAAGCTCCAAAGAAACAGAATGTTGTGCTTTTATATTTCCAAATTCCTGTTCTCTTTGCCAGGAGATAATCTGAGAGGAGGAAATGACCAACCCCATAAGCTGTTCTAGGACATGGCACACTAGGCTCAATAATGCTGGAAAAAGATACAAATACTGAACCTGCCTCACTCAAAAGAGCAGATGCAGGCTACAGGAATGTGTTACAATCACACATTTTTGCTAAAATCATGACAAGCAACTCTCTCAACATTTTTGTCATTCCTCTAAGAATTTGTGTCCACAATTAATTTTCAGTAGTTCCACAGAATCCCAAACTTACCGAATCCTTCCAGCAGTATGTTAATTAAAACATCAGGATCACATACAGAATATTTTAGCTAATTTAGGACATGTTCACAGTGCTTTTACTGAATTTCATTAAAACTCACTGCAGGTGTATTAAAATTTTGCAATTTTATTTTTCTCTAGTTTTTTTTTTCCCTGTGAGTGATGTTTCAAGGGCATATCAGAAACATACCAAATCAAGAAAGGTTATTGTGCAACACGAAGCTTTTCCAGGGCTGAGTAATTAAAGCTCTGCAGGTATTCATGGCTCTGTATGGAGCTTAATCCTCGCTGAAATTTAAAAGTAAAGAAAAAAAAATCTCTGTACCACCATTAGAGAGAGTCTTCATTAGCTGTGGATTCTTGACCCTATTGGCAAGAAGTTATTAGAAATCTGCATATGCAATGGGAGAGGATGATGTTTTGGTCAGAGTGTGGCTACATATTCAAGGCGTGACCACAAACATTGGGCTTAAAGCTTCCTCTCTATTTTAACTTCTAGTTGTCAAAATAAGGGTGATAATGCCTTGCTAAGGTCCTGGAATTACAGAATGCCAAAATGACTGCAAGCACTTGAAAAGGAAAAAAAAACAACCATCAAGGCTTTAATATTTTTATAGCACATCTAAAATTAGCTGCAGATTTACTAAAAGGAGTTTTCACCCCAAGGAACTGAGTTCTAATCTGAAATAAACAAATTCTGAAGAATACATTTAATCGATATCCTGGAAAACTGGATGTGGTGAGGTGGCTGCATTTATTATGAGGCATCTTTTATGTCTTCCCATAGATTTCTTTAGCTTTGGTGTTGGCAATTCCACAAAATGAAATCATAAGCTGAACAAAGGTCATTGGATAAAGTTAATATAGTTTAGTGTGTTGCAATATATGAAAACCCCCACAAATTTTCTGCCACGGTTTTTCATTTCTCCAAGTCTAAATTAAACTTCCAAAATCGTATGCTGCATAGAGCCTGGAGCTGCCACTAATATACCTGTTTCCACATGAAGAAGCAATTGTTTCTCAAGAAAAGATTGTGAAGCCAACAGAAAGAGAGTGGGGATTAATTTGGTAAAGTTGTCCAAAGTGGAACTCAGCCTTTTTTGCATGACTGCTTTGCATTCTTGTGTTGTATCAAATGTCCGTAATCTACACATGTTGCCAAAAATATACAATAAAAGAAAAAAGAATTCCCTTGTTTCTCACACATACAGTAGGCCTTAGCAAACCCCAAATCAGAATTTAATACAGATCTGCCCTTGAGGGTTTTGTCACTTGCTGTTGTTTCCACCACAGCAGCCAGAGCCACCCATTCCACAAGCATTCACTCACAAGTGGGAGTGGAAATAAACACTCCTAAATTTGTGCAAATCACTGAAATCCTGCTATTTCGGTGGTGAACACCGGCAGTGGGAAAGGCTGGGTAAAAAAAATGTTAAAAGATGTTTTGCTTTATTTTGGTCCAACAGAGATGGAAAGAGAAAGCCCAGACAGTAAGGGAATCCATGGATTAGTCACACGCTTTGTTCATGAGATGCCTCTGCTCAGTTAAACTTGCCCTTCCTGACCTGCCTTCAAGAGGTGTTATCATATTTTCTCTGAGTATTATTTTGGAAAAAAAAAACAAGACAAGCAATTCTTTTTTATTGATTTCTCCTGCCAGGTTTCTTGATGCAGAAATACATTTTATGATCAAACTTCAGCCTTTACTTTTATGATAGTAAACAATATACAGAGCATTTTTTGCTATTTTTTTAAGGAAGAATTTGTACACATGTGGCGAAGAGGTAGAAGAAATGTTTCAAACCATCCAAAGTTCAATTCTCTATATATTTCCTGCTCCGTTCCTTCAACCTACTTAACAATAACCATCACTAGAGGTTAAGAGTATAGTATTGCCCAGAAGGTGAAAAAAAAGGGAAAATCAACTTCTTCAAAACTTTCCTTCCTAATTGCCAATTAAATATTAATTAAGTCTTACTTAATACCTAGATCTGCAATGCAGCTGAGTGCCACCAGAGCATGAGTCACAGCTCTCTGATGACTGGCTAATGAAGTCACCGCTATGTCAGCCTGCACACACAGGCATGCAAAAGTTTATGAAATTAATCTGTAGTGTAGTTTTAACATCTTCAAAAATTGCTAATAACCTTCCCATCCTGCCCTTCAGGATGTCTGCAGACATCCTGGTGTCTCCAGTACTAAACGAGGGCTGTGTCCCTCTGTGAGGGCTTTCAGGAGAAGCTCGTGTGGTTTCTCATCCTTGAAAGAAAAGGACTGGATAGACCCCAAAAATGTGTAGCAGGAGCATACACTGTCACCTTGGACTGGAGACAGCTTTGACAGCTCCCAGAAGAATATTCAAGAGATTTGTTTAAAGAAACAAAAAGAGAAATCTGCTCTTCCTTTAGGTGCTGATCACGTGGACTATAAAGGAGTCAAAATCAGTTAATATCCACTGAACGTATTTATAAAATAAAGCTAAAAGAGAGGGGTTATACTGAAAGCCCATCTTTTATTTTGTCAGGGCACAGGCAGGGATGGAAGAAAGGATCATATGCAGCACCTGACTGCTACAGAATGTGGAATCACAGCGCTCATCTATAATTTACAGGTTACTGCAACAGTTCATATACAGCTACTTCACACAGTGTTCACCCCAGCAGCCAGAGTTATGCTGACAGAAGCTTTTCTGTCCTTCACAAAGTGAGGATGGTCATTAACTATTTTTCTGGAAATTCTTAAAAGAAATAAAAAATATATAGAAATATGGAACCATACAGATTTTTCTGAGCAGGGCTGACTGACAGAATGGCTTTGAGACCACCAAATTCCTGGAAAGTTGTATGTGGTGGGGGAGGAAAAGCAAAGAACCTGTTCAGATCAAAAAAGGGAGAAATTATGAAGCAAGATATAAACCTAAATGTTTCTATATACACAAACCCAAGACAAATGTATCAAATCATCATTTTATCTAAGTTGATTTGTTTTTTGAAGAAAATACTGCAGATAATTTTAGGAGAAACATAAATTAAATAACTTTATTTGAATGGTGGCTTCTTTACTTGACAGCGACTGTTGAGTGTGAGGAGCCAGCAGAGCCCACCCTGCTCAGCCACCCAGTGCTGGTTGCAAACCTCATCCTCAGGAACACAATAAACAGTGAGGAGTGTGTCCAACGCCTTTCCTCGTAAATGGAAAAACATAGATTTTCTCTAACAAATACCTTGGGAAAAGAAGCTTCATGTTGTCAAATACTGAGTAACTTAATCAATATGCAGCACTAAAGAAAGCTGAAGCACTCTAAAACACCATTACCTCAGCAGGTATGAAAAGCAAGGGTTCAGCCTTACAGGTTTTTCAGGGGAGAAATGCTGCTGGTTTAATTTTTCTTTTCATGAAAAGGACTGTCACAATAATAACTGGCCTCAGCAGAAGCTCTTATGTGCATAACAGAGAAAAACATGAAGAATACATACTTAAATATCTAAATCTGTCTTGGAAAGTCCTCCCTTTCCTAGCTTAAAGAAAAAACAAACATTCCTGTATTTCTGTATAGAAAAAGATACACCTCAACACTTCCATGGTGCAGGAATGTTTCAAGAAATTATAAATATACTGCAAATACTGAGAAAAAGTAACATTATTTGTTTATGATATTTTTCTAGCTTGAGATTTGTATTTAATGTCACTTAAACAATGCAGAGGGAAGTGAAGGTGTCAGTTTTCACAGGTTTCTGGTTTTAAATACACACAGAATGATACAAACATGTTTTCTCCAGTTTCTCCACCACAATGCAGTGTATTCCCATTTCTTAGAGCAGATCCCAAGTATTTCTATGACAGGTACTTTGTTGAATCTTCTGTTGAGTTCTGCTTTTAGAATGTTTTTATTTTGCAAGGAAAAAAAAAAGTATATGTATACACACACACTTTCTAGATCAAGGATCTTTTTCTCAGTAAGAGAGCTGTTGCCAAGAAGTAGCAATCAAGCAATCAAGTAAATAGCAAGACAAAATCTTTGCCTGCTGCCAAAATTCTCAGCTTCAGGACACATTATGTACAAAAGGGAGGTGCAGAGAAGGCTGAGATAATTTACATCTTCCGAGTCATCAGAGAGATAAATTCACTGGAGCACAGGAACTCTAACATGTCCAGTTGCCATGAGATTTCCAATAAAATTCAGAGTCCACCACAGTCTTTTCCCTGGCAGGACTGAGCTCTGCTATTCCAGTGGTGCTTTTGCAGCTTATTGTACAAACATCTCTCCTCCCTGGATTCTCTTATTAAATGGCATCAAAACTTGGCTTTGGTTTGGATTCTAGGACTTCTCCAAGATCCTGCGTGGGAAGAAGTCTTCAAAGTCTGACCCACAGGGTCAAGGCTTGGGACAGGGCTCAGGGGTAGGAGCAGCACACACCAGGTCACAGAACTTTTCCCACAGGACTCTGCTTTTAGACAGAATTAACAAAATCGTGGAGAACCAGCAAATTATTCAACAGCAGCAGGAGGAGGGGAGGGAGGGAAAGGCAGGAGGAAGGGACAGGGATGTCTCTGGCTTGCCCGACCCAAACCTCTTCCCAAACCACTGCCGCTGCACCTCCTTGGAAAGGGCAGCACCTCTGGCAGCCATGGGCAGTCCTAAACCAGCATCTCTCTGTAAACCAACATCCTGCACAGAGTCCTAGAGCAGGGCAGGACTCCATACTCTGCTGCAGCTCCAGCTGACCTGGGAGCTGCTTTGTTCCAGGCTCCTGGGGTGCCTGGTGCTGCCCTTTCTCAGCTGCTGCCCGGGGGCGATTTGCCAAACCGATTACAAGTCAGCCCGGAGGCCACGGGACCTGCCCTCCAACCAAATCGTTTTTCTGGTGAGAATTAAGAGCCGAGTCGCTGGAGACTGCCAAACGGAAGGCACAGCTCCCCACACATCATTTTTCAAAGGCAGAAAACAAGCCAAATGCAAACTGAGGTTAATGCAATATATACAAGGAGGAGAAATAAGATTAAATGTGATGTATGTGCCAAGAGGCCTTCTGCAGGCAAGGGAAGAAAGAGAATAAGGTTAACATCTTTGATTTTTCTCCTCCCCATCCCCAAGAGCTGAGAAGAGTCTTCACAGCAGCAAGGTCAATTCTAATCTTATTTCCTTATTCCTCACAGTTATTTCATTACCTTCATTTCCACTTTTTAAACTTCACAGCGAAAATATTTTTTTCGAGAAATTTCTGCAATCCAGGTTCAGTTAGATATCACAGCAGCTCATTTTAAATAATTAACGAGCACGAGATGTACAAAGCAACCTCTTTAAACAATAGCCACCTGCAACAAATACTGTAAGAAAATGCACCCTTTTCTTCTTCTGAATGATTGCTGCCTCTCATGAAAACATTAACATTTTGCACACAAAAAAAAAATGATGTAATTAGCGAGAACCTTCTCTATTTCTGTTCTCATTATTGCTGATTACCAAAAATTATCAGGCAAATAATGGCTGCTTTCTCTTCTTGTGATCAATTTGTTCACCCTCCATCTGATTTCTCTGGCAAAGAGCTCAAATGTAGCCTCTTGTGTCTGTGGCACTTTGCAAGAGGGAGAAAATGGGGGGAGGGAGATTGAGAGAAATTAACAGCAATTATGTGTAAAGTGTCAGAAAGTATTTAAATCATCTGTGCCGACTCAGAATTTTACTTCAAGCCCTGCAATTTTTTTTAAACATTTTTTGTTAAAATCATAGATCCCAGAATCTGATTAATCCAGACTTCATTTAATAATTATAACAATAAATAAAACCAGCTTCTCACATAGCAAAAAGCATGTTCTCAATAGAAGGTTGACATTATTAAAATGCTTAAAATCTCCAAATAAAGTCATCCCCCCCGAAAAAAAAATCATAAAAGGGAGACCTCAAATCTCATAATTTCAAAGGCACTCATGATTTTGGGGTGAAAACACTCATTTTTCAATAGTAGGGCAAGGCTGTTACCATGGCAGCTGGCAAGAGATGGGGATTGCTTCCACTTGAATACCAAAGCACAGCCAAGTTTTCAGCAGTTGCAGAAAAAGCTATCTGGGAACAGTGTGGAAAGGAAAAAAAAAACCCTACAGAACCACCCAAAAACCTGTGCTGAGTTCTGCATTGCCAGAGCTATTGCTATTACTGTGCAACTCCCCACTTTAAATCTATCTGGCACAAACCTTTGCAAGCTGCAGTCGATCTCTGGGCTGTTGCTTAGACACCCCAGTATTTTTCAGGAGGGGTAAGAAAGATTTCTCTTGCTTGAAGCATTTAACACCCTCAAGTTGAGGGTAGAG
Organism: Erpornis zantholeuca; assembly: GCA_013400515.1. Lineage (NCBI taxonomy): Eukaryota > Metazoa > Chordata > Aves > Passeriformes > Timaliidae > Erpornis > Erpornis zantholeuca. Next base: position 681,011 of record VZTN01024985.1, read on the forward strand.
CTGAGCAGGCTCATCTGCTGCCTGGGAGGACACCCCCAGCCCCCTCCAGGGAGCTCTTCCCTGAAGGCACAACTGCAGTTCCCATGCTTAAGACCAGGCAAAATGATTTGCTTTTCAAAATGGTGAAAAAAAAAAAATACTATTCTCAGTCTGAGACTTTGCATTTTAAGCTTTAGCCTGGAGCAAATTATTAAGGCAGAATTACTGTCTAAATCCCTGGAAATAGGGGTTTATAGTGAAAATACTGACAGATCCATAACTATAGCCATGCAAATACAGCAGATAAAAATATGTATAAATGATAATGTAATTTAATGGCTTAAAGAATTTTTACTGGGAGGAGGGGAACGTCTGCTTTATTTTGACAGTGTGAAATGTCAGAGCAGAATCCAAGGATGTAGCAGAGTCATACTCTACACTTCTTGGAGATTATTTGACAAGAACAATTTCAGTGTTCTATTTAACGCACTTACGACAAATTTAAGTGATGAATTGATGCCTGAGAGACAGTGTGGCTGGAATTAGGAGAACAAATTTTCTTGTTATGGGAGCAGCTACAGGCCAGCTCAGTGCTGAAAGGCATACTGAAAGTTAGGTAAAGGAAATGTTAAAAGAGTATTCTGTCAGTGGAAGTGAAAGTGGAAAGCTATATATTTATTAAACCATAATGTCACCAGGTTAGACTTTGAAGTATCTGAGAGGCACTGACTCCTCAGAGTCTGTGGATACAAGAAGAGGATCAAAGTCTTTTTGGGAAAGTCGGTTTGCTAAGAAAAGCAAACATTACTGTACAACTCCAGATGTCACTTCTAGTCAAATATCATATTATTTCATTGATCTCCTCTAATATGGAGTAAAATTGAGCAAACTGCTCTATAAAAATGAACCTTCGTTTAATAACAGTGGAATGAAGTCTGGCATCATTCTAGAGGTCTCATTTTTGTATCGTTTTCCATGCTCAGTAAATAGTTACAGCCACACTGAAACCTGCAGTTTCTGGAGGTCTAATTCCACCAATTTCCCAGACATGGCAGTTCAGGGGGAGAAACACACCCATAAAGAATATTGAACTGCATATTTTTAAAGCATAATGGCAGTGAGAAGCAGGGGTTGTGAAGTGCTGCTGATCTACATCCTGAAAACAGTCACATTTGGAAAGAAAGGTTGGACACCTGGTGAAGGAACAGATCAGGAGATCTGGGCCCAGTTATTAAATCTCTCCCTATGTGGTCTTAGCAGCTTAATATTGCACAGCTTTTTGTGTCTATCTGTAGAAGAGAAAGTATCCTTCCAAAGTGTGGAGAGTATGGAAATGCCTCTGTACAAGAGACCTTTCCCTCTGCACAGGCATCCCTAAGTTAGGGATCTGCAGGCATGGATGTTTAGGTGCTGAAGTCCTTAAAAACACTGCTTGTATAAAATAGGGATGGGAATTCAAGGTGAATAGAGCAGAAGCTGCTGCTGTTACTGATTCTTCTAAGCTTTGTACATTAGTGATGGGAGAAGAGAGGACAACACATTGTATATGTTTGTAAATATTGCAAGTGCTGATGGTGTGCATGTTTGTCTGCATTTTTTGTATTTAGAGTTCACTGTCCATTTAGTTCATTACAGACAGTTATGCCAGACATAAGGACGTATTAAGTGCAATATGAAGAGTATTAATACTCATTAATACTTCTCTTAATTCAGAAGAAAAGTGAACACTCAACAATTCAGGTATCATCCCCATAAAATCCTGTTGCAGAGTCCATGGAGTCACCTGTATGTGCCTGTGGACTTCATAAATCTTCAAAACCAGACCTCTGCTTAAATTATTTCTTGATTTCTCCCCACCCCCATCCCTTTCTCTCCTACTGGCTCTTCCCAATAACATTTGGCTTCACCCACTGACATTATAGTCAATATTTCTACTGTTTGGAAAGAAAAGAAAACATGTCTGGCAACTTAAAAGTCAAACCAGGACTTCTCTCAAATCATATAAATCCTTATGGACCTGAAATCAATAATTTAAGCAAGAAAAATCTACCATTACTATTTTTTGTAATTCCCATATTATTCTACTTTATCAAAAGCCACTAAGTGATCAAATTAATCTGAGGCATTTAGAGCAGGGACCATGTGGCATCTTACAAAGCACTGGTTGTTCACAATAATTTGGACATGGCAAGTAGCCAAAGGACTGCTCACAAGCATATGGTTATTTATTTCCACTAAACAGCCACTAATACAGCCTGTTTGCTACATTACTTGATAAATATAACAAGCTTCAAAAAAAAAAAAAAAAGGACCACGAGTGCACAAAGCAATTAATGAAAACAGCCCAAAACACTGTGTAGAGCCACCAGCATCCTGAATCCCTGTGTGGTTTGCTAAATTCTTTTTCACTATCACTCAACAGATCCCCAAAGACTGGCTCAAACTTAATGTACTGTAGCATGTTTGACTCCTTTGTTTAATCACATCTGAAATGGCACCTTCTGGAGTGACACATCAGCTGAAAGAGTTTAGCTGTTGTTCTGAAAACAGCATTGATCCATGTTTTGCTTTCAGGGCTCTAAGAGGTGTCTGTCTGTGTGAAGAAAAGGTGAGGGAGTGAAGTCCATGTAAGTGGTGACAACAACGGGGTGAATTTATTTTGGTGAGAAAGAAATTCACTTTAAAATGTATTTCATCGTTTCAACCCATCCCTTGAATTTAGATTCTTTGCTCCTTGCCAAGTGCCACAAAGCAAATCCTTAGTTGCCCATGGAATGTTTGAAGCCAAACAAAATATTCAGTTTTGAATGAAAATTACACAAGCAGAAAACACTAAACAGAAATCTATGTGTGGCTGTTCCCCATTATCCAGATCACACAGCCTCTGTTTACAGTCCCCAAAGCAATCCAGCAACTGCTGCTTCCCAGAGTCAGCCAGGGCTTTGAGGTGATCCATCAAGACATTTTCCTTACTGTTAGCAAACCAGAGCTTGCTTATTTTCAGGATGCAAACTGGAATGATAGCACTTCTGTATAAGAAAACTAGAAGGCAAACCAGGAGAGATATAAAAAAGGTCATAAGCAGCAATTTCCCTCCCAGCTCTGTTCTCAGGGGGAATTTCTCACTTCAAGACCTGGTGCTTGCTCCCGTGGAGTCTCTGGAACACTTCTCCTTCCATGCCCATGAACACTGGGACTGTCCCTTCCCTTCCCTTCCCTTCCCTCTCTCCATCAGCTGGAGCCACCCAGATTATCTGCTGCTTCCAAAATGCCCTATTTGATCCAGGCACAGCTTTCCCAAAGGAGGGTAACTCACCTGCTGAGGGCAAAGAGAACAGGTGCTTTTTGCCACCCAGCCCAAAAATTTTGACAGCAAAACCCAAGAAATCCAACCCATTTCACATCTCAGTTTTCCTAAGACAGCTCTGCAATGAAAGGAGGCACCCACCCCTCTGCTGGGAAGCTTCTGGACCACCAGAGCACGTTGTCATTATTTTATACATCCAAATCCTAGGTGAGAGGAGCAGTTGTCGGATGATGGTCCTTAATCAGAGTGTTCCCTCTGCTGGGACCCCACTGGGGATCACCAATAGCTCATCTGGGAGTGCTGCTGCACAAATCATCCTCATGCCAGGATCTGCTGTATGCTAATGAAGAACTCTGACTTCACTTAGGCAAGATGAAGTGACAGGATTTACGAGCAGAAAATGCACCAGAGGGTTCAGATTCTGAGGCTGCCGGAAGGATGCCACAGCCACAGACTAATGTTTGAATTTGGCACTCAGGGAGGATAAATGTTTAAGGATAAACACAGGGAATAGGTTACAGAATATTTTCTCTGTATCTAGAATAACTCTGTGACCTACAGTGTCACAACCATTTACTTCTTCAGTCTTTTACAATATACTAATAGCTGCTAAAAAATAATGGCCAAATACTTTCTAATAGGAACAGATATTCTTCTGTTAGAAAACCAGAAAATGTATAACGATACATTGGTAAGCAAAATAATCTTTTACCCTCTTCTAATGGAAAATAACTGAATGTCATTTAAATAGAATTTGATGAAGTATCCTACTCTTGACTGAATATATAGAAACAGGGCTTCCTCAAAAATTTATCCATTTCCTGGGGTTTAAGCTCCACCAGAAATTTTACTGGATAAGAGAACTGACAAAACCTTATCCATGGTAGCAGAAATAATACTGCTAATTATACCAGAGAATAAGCTGTCATTTCAGAATTTGCATATACAGAAGGCTCATTAGTAGTGATTTCTAAGTTTCTTTACCAGCATTCTCTTAACAAGTGCCATGTCCTTTGGAAACAAGGAAACAAAGGCAAAAGAAGAGAGACAGAGGATGTCACATTTCCAGCCCTGAGCAAGGAACTAGACAACTTTGGCAGCAGCAGATAAATCTTCAGGTTCCCACCCTGAGGGATGTTATTACCCAGCTGTGGAAATACATGGGCAACATCTGTGAGGATGGGACAGTGGACATGTGCCAAACCTTCACAAAAGCTTGAGACATCCTGGAGAGGGAGAAGAGGGGAAAAGAGAAACTTGGGATGCCAAAGTGCCAATAATGTTTGTAAACTAAAGCCAATGTAACAGACAGCAGGACTGCAGAGAGAATTCAAGGCACAGCCAGAACAGTCAGTGACCTTCCTAAATTATTCATAATGTGTCATTTGTTTGCAGCCTGAACATTTACTTGAAACTCACAATGAAGATTTGAATCCCACTTCTGGTTTTGGATAAACAAAAACGATTTTTCCATGACCCACTGAGCCTAATTTGAATCTTGCTATGGAACTTGCCTAATTAACCCATTGGGTATTTTCCTGCACTCTCTTTAAACCACTATTGACGTTTGTTTTAGTGCATCCACACATGGGACCACCAATCACACTCTTCTTCACTTGTAGAACATGCCAGATTTAAGCTCCAGTGGAAATAAACCAAATCATTCTCATTTCAGCAAAACGTTTGTAATTCTTGGGAAGGATGTACCTCAAGCTGACCTCTGAAAATCCCAACAATTCAATTTATTATGTTAAAGCATTAGAAAAGGAGATGGTAAATATCAAAAGAAATCAGCACATGCGAAATTAAAGATGTTCTGACCAGAGCTAAATAGCTTTGGGTACAAAGATCACTACCCTGAATATGAAAAGCCAGGTCAGTTCTAGGATATGCTTAACACAGTTCCTTTTGCAAGAGTCTGGTACCAAGCCCAGCATGAATGCTCTACTACAGGTAATTTTCTCTACTTATATTCATCCTTCCTTAAGTTCAGCTGCCTTTTGCTTACCTCGATGACCTTGGGAGGAGGTGGATGGTGGGAAGCAGGCTCAGGTTGATGGAACTCAGAAGCCAGCTTGTGCTGGCTCTCCAAGACCTCCCAAACATCAGGACCTTGCTGCAAACCAGCCCAGAGGTGACAGATCATCCCATGGGAGCACCCTGGGTTTAGTCAGGACTCTCAATGACCCAGTTTCTCCAGAAGGCCAAAGAATGTCTTTGTGCCCAGAGCAGTGTGGCTCGTCAGGGGCAGCTCCCTGTTCCCCACTCTGACTGAGGCTGTCTCCTTAACATCCTGAACTCCTTTCATGCAGAACTTCTGAAGACAAAGAGGCTTTGTAAGGAAAGCCTCAGTAGCTGATTCTGATGACAAAGTGCCCTAAATCTGAGGTGCACTATTTCCAGTAAGACAGCACACAAGCTCCCCAATGCCTCCCTTCCCCTGGCAATGATGGGCTCCAACAGTTTCCCCACAACAAAATATCCCCAAAGCTTCAGCTATTCAAAAATAATAACCCACTCTGGGTTTGCACTTCCTTTCAGTTCAGAATTAGAAGATGTGACTGGAAAACATTGCAAATAACTTAAAGACTTTTTCCCCCTCTGAGATTTGTCAATTTATACCTTTTTTCACTAATTATCAGCTATTAGCATGTTCATAAGTATATTTTATTGAGATACATATCTGGTTTTCAAAACACAAGTGCTGCATCAAACATGTACAGCAGCTTATCACACATCAAGTTATAAGACAATTTGTTACCATTTCATTCTTTTGTGCTAGCTCCAAAATTCAATCCGAGATTTCTCTGCCTTAAAAGGCACGATTAGTTTAAATTTCTGGAAGTGGGCCTTTTTTCCATTATTCATATTTAAATTAAGTTCCCTTGAGATGGAAGAAAAGCAAGGAATTTTTATCAAGAGACTAATAATATAACCAGTGAAAAATCTGAGCATTTTTATATTGAATTTATAAATCATGCTAGCAGTAACCAAACTGTTTAAATAATACATAGAGTTTAACTGTAACATACTTATTGGCATAAGTAATTTTAGTGCTTTTTAATGTAACAAATCACTCAGAAAATATTCTCAGTTAATCATTAGCATACTCAAGTCTAGAGAGAGGTATATATATTGTTCCCTTTATAATTTGGTAGGAATGGCTGAGTCATAAAACCTCACACTGTGTGCCACTTGATTTACAATTTCCTGAAGATGTTTGGCTACCCTGACAAAGTATCAATTTATCTCTGTGCTATAAGCCACACTCTGGAGATAGAATAGCTTGTAATTAAACTCGGGAGCAGGGATTAATTAAAATATACATGTCTGAGAGTGCAGAGCCATGTATTTGTGTTTATTATAGAAACAGTAGAAATACCCTCTAGCACAGATATGTGTGAGATGAGCCTCTTCCTCACCATCACCATTTGTTATTGCATTTACCACAGAAACAGAACACAAAAGTGCTGAGGACACAAAATTACCAAGAGCAGTGGGGTTTAACTTTAGGGGGTGTAACTTTGGGCCGTGGCTGAGTCAGGCAGTGATGCTAGGCAGACTCCAAGGTCTCATTCTGCAGGCAATGGCTCATCCTGAGCACTGAGCATTTGTCCACCCACCCCTTCCTAGGTCCTTTGGAAGCAGCAGCTCTGGGAGGTTCAGAGAGCTTGGAGCTGTCCTGAGCCCTCCTCCAGAGGAGCCACCCTGTTGCTAGAGAGCACAAAATGAGCACACACACACACACACAGTGGAGGTGGCAGAAGAAGAAGAAGGAGGAGGAGTTTAATTTTTCACTGCTTTTATACAGTTCTTTGAAACCCCATGGATTGGATAGTGAGATCTTCTCCTATCCAACTCCACTGGTTTGGACAGAAGCCCATCAAAGACCTCTTCTGTCAGGAATGGAATGAAAACAAGACAGTTACAAAAACACAGCTTTGTTTACAGAAGAATTTCGTGAGAACTCCAGAGCAAATTTTCAAAACAGTCAGAAGGCTGAAATTCAGGGCCACATCACCCAAGGGTTGCACAAGGTCTGGGTGAGGGAGGTTCCCTGAGCAATGAGGGGGAATCCACTCAGAGCATTCATCAGAGCAAGGAGCAGAGCTCCTGGAGCTCAGCCCAGACCCCTCCATCGTCAGCCTCGGTTACGGGAGGTGACATTTTAATTAGAAAGGGTCAAAGCTGAGAAATTTGTGTCAAGGCCCACATCTGAACTTTCCCAGATTACTATAGTAATAAAAAGTTGAATTTCTTGTTGTTTTCCTGTCCCGTCTCTCATTTTCATAATCTATTTTTATTACCATCAATATTCGCCCAACTTCAAGGCATTTCCCCTAAAACTTCAGGCATACACTCTACTCCTCTTGCTGTTTCAATGAAAAATTCCCATTCAACTCATGCACTTATTGTACTAGAAAAGCACAGATCTTTGAGAAAATGATATTTTAGGGTGATTTTTTTTTTTTTTTTGCTTTTGTAATGCTGCTACTTTGTTGAGCTCCAAGCCATTTACCTCTACCATTATAAGACAAAAGAAATAACTCAAACCCCAGTGGATAAATTGGAAACCTCAGGTTTATCAGGACCAAGGTGCCAGGTTCATGTGCAAGTTTGCAGCAGGGCAAATACCTGAATTCATCACATTGTGTAGTTTTTATGCTGCTGTATAAAATTAATTGGCTTACTCTGTAAGGGATATTTTATGATGAGGTCCTGTAATTAAGAGATTTGAGATGAAATAGAGGGTAGGAATAAGCTGAAAACTGCCCGCTAGCTTCAGTTTATTTTTTATGACCAAACTACTTAGATTATCAATTAGCTTGAAAAGACTATTTCTTTTTCAGATGTTTAAATATTAAAAAGGACAGAGTCCATGAAAAAAAAAATAGATTAGGGCTAAAACAAATGTCTTCCACATAAAAATGAAAAAGATTACCACAGCCATTACAAAAATCATATAATTCATGTGTCACAATTGCTGGAGATTATTTAACTTCTGAACAATTGTCTTCACACATATGAGTTCAGGAGAAAAGCACAAGTAGCTTCATTGAGGTCTTTTCCTTAAAACATTGTGTCCTCCTAAATAAAAATATCTACAGAGAAGCAGGTGGGAATTATAAGACATATTTGGAGAGGAGAGTGGTTGTACCTCACACAGGAATAGGCCAAGAAAGAGACCCACAGTTAAGTGGTTCACAAATTAGTTCAAAATTCCATATTTCTTCAATATTTTAGTATTTCTAGTGCTTGTGATTTCAAATAAAGTGATGGGTCCCTAAAACATTCCTTTATAATCTGCTGAAAGGGAAGACTGGTGCTTTTTAGAAAATTCTTGTGTGAGAAGAAACTCACTCAACTACACAAATGTTTCATAGGAAATTCTATCTGATTGATTGCAATCTGATAATACCCCCAAACTGGGCTTTATTCTACATATATATATCATATATATATGTATGTATGAGCATATATATATGTATGTATCATATACATATATCTCATCTATAACTTTAGTGCTCTCTGACATCTAGGTGTGCAAAATGACCATTTCTCTATTCTGTGATAACCTTGCCACTATGATTCCCTTCATCTGGTACTGAAAAAATATAATGAATTTGCATTACAAGTTCTAGGGGACAAGAATACTTATCTTGATTTTTTTTTTAAGCATCGGGGGCACATGTGATGCCTCACCAATAAATAACATTAAGACCTTAAGCTCCTGTGGTAACAGGAGGCAAAAGGGTGTTAGTGAAATTATTCCAACCCTTTCACCTCGCCCAGCTGAGACACCAATATTTTTATTGAAAAGCTATGTCATGCTTAAAGGACAAATCTTTCAGCTGTCATCTTTTCTCCTTGGCCAGAAAAACCTATTGTTACCAGCTGTGATTTTCCCCATCCTTCAAGTCACATCTGTGACTCCAGCGAGCTCAGGCACTTTGTCCAAGCTGCTCAACTGTCGTCTCTTAATTTCAGAGTGATTGGAGGATACACTCGAAATTTCTCAGGGGACTCTCATGACCTTGTTATATTAGCCCTTCAAATGGATATAAATTTTATTCCATGGTTCAGCAGACATGGGTTCTGTTCTCAGTTCTGTGATTCTATAAAAAAATCAAAGGAAAACACTGAGGGCCATGATTTTCCAAAATAGAGGCGTTTAAGGAAGGTGCTAAATCTCCGTGTGAGCTCCTGAAAAAAGTGACCAACAAACAGTCCCAGAACCTTCCTGCCACAAGTGGGAGCTGAAGGAGAATACAGGAGGCACATTCTCCAGGCAATGTGGCCACACAGATCCATCCCTGCCTGACTCCCTGCCCCCCTGAGGTGTGTGTGGGACCAGCCCTGCTGCATCCCAAAGTGTCCTGGGGCTCTGGCAGCTTTTACCTGCCTGATCTACTTCGGTTGGAATGGCAGCTGCACAGGGGGAAACCACTCATTTTTACAGATAATACATCAGGGATTTTAATAAACATTTCTTTGCTTGCCTTTGGAACAGAAGTCACTTGGAGAATGTGTTCTGGAGAGGTGAAGCATCCACAACAAGGCTCTCACAGCACAGCTCTCTGAAGTCAACAGCCCAGCTAAATCCACATCATGAAATGAAATTCTAAGCCAGATTTTCAAAAGACTCTGTTTTAGTTTGACTCAATATCCACTGAATTCAACAATAAACCCCCCCTCAGTCTTAGAGGGAGCAGTTTTAGGTCAACACCATTCAATTTCTTTCTGCATACTTTTCAAAAGCATGTACAAGTACTTCCCCCAAACACACTCAGAGATTTTTTCTGCAGGAGCTGCACTTTAATATCAGGGAAAATTTCTATACAAAGGATAGGAGAGATACTCTAAATCCTTTCCTCTTCTGCCCTGTCTGCACATACCCACATCCTGAGGTCAAAGGATTTATTACAAGCTAAAAAGGAACATTTCTGGGGGTGCCCTTCGACAAGAGGTACCAACACTACACGGCACAGGGACAAAGTAATACAATTTAGGCTATTGTATTCTTGCAAAGGAGAAGGTTAAAGGGGAGATTGAGTTTTGGTGGCTCAGCCCAGAAGAAGGATTAGCAAGGGGATGTTGTTGAAATTCACTGAACAATATCTACAGTTGCCTTTTGCGCTGTATTAATTTTCAGCAACAGAACAGCAGCCAGGAGAAGTTTTAAAGGAGAGCCCCAAATGGCTGATACCCCTTTAAGATCCAAATGATTGGCCACAAGAGATCACAGAGGTGCATTAAACATGTTAATAAAAGATAAAGTAATAATAGTAATAATAATAATAATAATACAAGTAGCTGAGGACACACCCACCACACACAGTGCATTTTCTTTTTAAAAAAAGATGTTTTCTTGAGATGTCTCAACTTGAAAACACAAGCAGTGGGCACAGCCCAAATTACTACTGATTGTTAAAAATCATAGCCAAAAAATACCAGAAGGGAAATGTAGTAAGATGCTTAATAAGCTTAAGCAGAACACTTGTTTATGTATTTATCTCACTTCAAGAAATGAGATTTCTAACATTTCTGCTATTGGCCATACAGTATTTTGCCTCCTCTGTTTCAGAAATTTAATTTAGTCCCATTCTTAAATATTCATCATGCATGATGGTTCATTTCCTAATCTACCATGAAAGAAACTCAGAAAATGTTTATATTCATCTCTTCTTTTGTGGGGAAGGGAGGTAATCACAGCTTTGTCTCTAATGTGGTTTCATGCTTTCCTTACAGGCATTATTAGATTAACCTGATAACTCTCAAACAAATTTTGCCACCAGTGATGATCCAAAGACATTTTCAATTATAACCTTTCAGTATTATGCATATCATGATTACCACTTAGCAGATGGAAGAACCGTGCAGTTAAAGCCTTCACTGGGGAAGTTTTCTCGTATGGATGTTGAACACATTTTCATCAAGAGTGATTCAAAGCACAAATTTGTCTGTGCCCTTGGTCTTTTGCTATTGTCATCAGAAAAAAAAAATTGCCTTGTTTTGCTGCTATGTTTATTCTGTCAAGAAAACAATATTTAATTCTTTTGAAGTACAGGGATAATATGAAGCAGATTATGCCAAATTGACCTGGTTTATTTCCTAGCAAGACCAGGATCCAACCTTCAAGTTTTGCCTCAGCAAAACAACCACTCTCAAAGTGTTCTGTGGTTGTTTCTCGTGCCACTCCAAGTTCTTTGCAGTGTTAAATTAACTGAATGGGTCTCGTGAACAAAATCAGTAGAACAAGTAGGATTTTCCTGCCAGCATGTTGGCCTCCTTACTCAAGGAGTTGGAGAAATCTTGTGCTCAGGCTTTCTTTTTTATCTCTTACCAGGCAGAGGCTGATACCACGATTGTTACTCAGCCTATTCCCACCTTTCTCCTTGAACAGCTGGAGCTGGGTGTTAGCAAGCAGCTCTGCCTGATGGATCCTCATTAAACTTCAGCTTTTGTGAGGGTTTTTTTTGTGAGGGTCTCGCTGCAGCTGCCATTTATCTCGCACCTGAAAGGATCCTCTTCCTGTGAGAGGTGGATTTTAAGCCTCCTTTTTCTGTCTCCAGGGCTTTCACTCACTTGCTAAAAACTTGTAGCAGGTGCTGTAAGTTGTTAGGAGCAGTCACCAAACAGAGGGATAGACTGGGGTCTGCACAGAGACTTAAAAACCCAAGGCTGGGCACGGGAAGGTGCAGGGAGATCTAAATCCTCTTTGGTGTCAGCAGAATTTGAGGATGCTTGGTACAAAATAGAATCTAGTTCCTAAGGCAGGTCAGACTGGAAACACAGTACTCTTTATCCAGGAACAGGTGAAAACAAACCCCTTGCCTGGCTTGTATGGCTTCAGCCTGTATTTTAGGCAAAACCCAGCAACTAATGATTCTCTTCAGAACTATAAAATCACAGGGAAAAAAAAAAAAGGCAAGGCAAGCCAGTGTTCCTTGTCTGGACCCCAGTGACATCCTCTAAGAAATCAGAATTGATCCACAAAGCCCTCTTTTTTTGCTTTTCACTTTAAAACTCCCACAAGCAAGCAAAGAAAAAGAATGGGACAAAATTCAAGTAATAAATGGATGTTTCAATTTTAAGTTATGGATAGAAAGCACAGTGCCAACAAGCCAATGTCACCTGCAGCTATTTGGCTTTTTTTGCAATACTCTCCCAAAAGTTTAGGCAGTGCTCTGACTTAAACTGTTTGAGAAACAAACACTTCAAGTGTTATTCCTGGAATTATGGTGGTCTCAGGGAGAATTTAAACAACCTTCATGCAGTTGTCAGCTGTAACTCTCACCCTACTGCACGTCGAGGACAGCCTTATTTGAAAGGTGGTCCTGGTATCTCTGGGTTTCCATGTTTTAAAGAGAGATAGATTCCCAGAAGGTGGAAAAATCCTTTTCCCAGTACATCAAACATTAACTGCAGTCATTATCAAACTCCATGACCCAGGTGAAGCTGGAAATCACCTCTGGGATCAAGGCCACAATCTTGCAGAGGGTTATGCATATGAGTAAAATATATCCTTTTGTGAAATGATGCTATTTCCCTTTGGCTTCAAGGGAAATATTCACTGTATAAAATCACACAGATGTCTAAATCTGAGCTGGACAGGTTCCCAAAAGCTGAACAAAGAAGCCAAGAAGATGGACCAATTGTATAGCAGAGAATACACAATACTAAAACCAAAAAAAGATAATTTTGTAAGAAAATACAGAAATACTCTTTCATCCAGAATTTGAGAGTGATCAGCATCTAACCACATAATACTGACAGGTTTTTACTTTGTTCACCTAAACCTGTTTGCTGCATTATTCAGAAGTGATCTAAAAAATTTGTGGTGCTTTTTTGCTCCTTTTCCCAGTGTATCTCCAGGGATAGATGGGATATAATAAAGAATAATTGCTTGCATACAAAATGCACAATTTCAAATTCTGGGCTTTATTTTGAGGGTACAAGTTATACCTCCATCTGCACATGAATTGCTGGTGCAAATATTAACATTTGAATGGAGAATGACCTGATTTATGAGCCAGGTTACCAGCTCTGCAAGTGCTAAATCCATATCCTCCTTTGCAAGGGTAGGCAAATCTGCTGAAGCTGTGTCTCAGCCAGGACAGAAACATGTTCCCTAAATATCTCTAACCATTGATGGTGAGGTGCAATTCCAAAAGGCTGGAGATGGCTTATTCTAGAGCAGAAATGACAGAGGTCTGGTGCACAGGTAGATTAAAGCAATATTTTGGCATTTGCATATCAGCAGATCAAGAAGTGTCTGAGGCCTGTACATGAGACAGAGCTGTGATGATTTAGGTTGTGCTAGAAAAGCTTTATTAGGATACCAGAGAGTTGTCATAAATATTCAAAATTACCAAGGAGAGAACACAACCTGTATTCAAAGTTTTACTATTAATGGCAGATAGTATAAACTCTTCTATAAATCCCTTTCTAATTAAACTTTCAAAGAAAAAAATAATTACTAAGCCCATTTATCCAAACTAATTATTTATATGTTTGTTTCAAATATTACATTAACAACTGTTGACAGTTTTCCAATTAATAAATTAAAGCCTGCCAATATAAACAAGCAAAGGGAAACAAAAGACAAGATTATAAAAAATCATTTCCATAGCTCCTGAGCACCTTTTAGAAGAGAAGAAAGGCTGTTATTGAACAGTCAATCTGCACTGACTCAGAACAAGAAAAAAGGGATGAACATCTCTTTTCTACACATTTGATATCCCCAGTGTGTTTTGGGGCTTCTTTTCCTTTTTAGCAAACTATTTAACCTTGGCAGAACACAGCAAGAACACAAAGGCTGAGACAGAGAATTATTTTACTGCACATAAATTTAGGAAGGAATGATGATTGTTGCCAGTTTTCATCACTTCAGGTTTTTGAGAGCCACCTGATACATGTTATTAATAGTCCTTGGGAGCAATAAGTTCACCCCAGCCCAATGTAACCCTAAAATGAACAATCACTATCCTGCTCACACACAGACAGCTCTGAAATGTAAAACTCCATGGATGAGGATACTTTATGCTGAACCAGGCTCACTGAACTCCCAAGGGAAGCAGAGGGGAAATGTCCCTCCTGGTGAAGCAGGAAGGCATTGCTTAACCAGCCAAATACACAGGTGAGGCTTTGATCTGATGGATTCGTGTGCCCCCAAATAAATGGGAGAATCTTTCTCTGCTGCAGGACTGTGAAAAGTTCTCCTGAACCCCTCAAGGCTGACTGGCTCCTGAAGTGCTCCAAACAGAGCCAGCAAGGAGCTGTGCTGGGAAAGGCTTGGCAATGATGGAATTCAACCCAACACACACAGGGGTGGGGTGAGGCAGAGCCTCTAAGGATAAAAGATATCCCACAGGATAAAAGAGAACCTGCTCTTCATTCAGGTCCAGGCACCACAGAGATCAGGAGTAGAAGAAATGTGTGTCAGTGGTCAAAAACAACCTGAAAGTTGTCATGAACCAAGGTGCTGGGAAATACAATTGAATCATCCCTTTAGGTAACCACACATTACAGTTTTGCTCCATAAATTTCTTATAGTATTTCTCATTAAATCAGAAATTCATGGAGAAACACGGAACTTAAGGCTATTGGAAAGATTAGTTATTTTAAATACACACTATGTGCATTGGAATATAGAGATGCAGAAAGACCAAGGGATTTGCTAGAGACAGCAAAGAAACAGCTGCAAGAAGTGAACTTGAACTGCTCTGTGCAGGTAATGCGCTCACAAACTTCATATTTTCTGTCTGTGATGTCAGACAATTTAAAGTACAGAAGGTCTCATAAGATCTGTTTAGTGTGAGTGAACATTGTAGAGGAAAAAAAGAGTGTATTATGTATGTTCAGGAGATTCTAAATGCACCTTTTTTCATGCCTGAGGAGGTCTGACACTTGATTAGGCTAAATCAGGGGATGCTGTCAGACAGACTTCACCCATACAGAGACGACAGTCATGTACTGTGACTATGCCCCAGTTAAAAGTTTTCTGGTCCCAGGGGTGTTGGATCCATGAGTTGTGCCATTAATGAAAGAATCACAGCAGATTCTGCAGTTCAGAGCTTGTGACCTCCATGGAGGATTGGCTATTCTCACAACCAAAGACCAAGAGATGTTATCAGCTGAATGCAAAGATGTTATCAGGTTAATTATTATTAACTGTTAATCAGAGCTGATATTATTTCATTCCAAACAAGTTACAGCGTGACTCCAAGGCTGGTATTTATTGTGCAGAGGACATGTAGCAATTACTGGGAGCCTGTCAAACCATGCCTGGCAAATTACATACATTGGGAATTCTGGGTTGTTTCACTCCTGTTTGTTAAATCATTAAGCTCTGGTTCTGATCACCCAAAAATGTATTTTTAAGTCAAAATGCTGGCATGGAATTTCTGATTTGTTTATGAGCCGCAGCAGGCGCTCGATGTATTTCTCCAGAGAGCCTGTGGGCTTGGGATGGAAATCCCAAGAGGGGAGATCTGCTCCCATCCTGGTATAAACTTATTCTAGGAGATTTTGGGCAGCCTTCCACGTGGACAAAGATGGCCAGCTGCTTCAGGTGCCACGAGTTGAAAGGGGGTGGGAGGAAGTCAGGGTAGTAATATTCGGATTCTTTAAATCCCATTTCAGGGACGTGTTCCAAACAAACCGGGTCGATTTCTTCAGCTCTGAGGATGAGTTCTGGTGGTGTGCAGGGAGAGGGGGGGATGGGAATCCTTTCTGAGTCAGAGAGGTCACTGGCACTGTCATCTTCAGCCTGGGTTTTTCCCCCATAATTTACTCCAGGATAAACCCAGGCCGGGTTTTTCCCCAGCCTGGATCCTGGATGGAATTGACCACAGGCAGAGGAAAAATCTCTATTTTTATGGTTTCCTCCTGACACTGCAATACTGGAATTTTCTCCAAGAAAATTCAGTGGAGCCATCCTGAGAAAAAATCAACTCAGCAGCAGAGGAGTATCTCACTTTTAATGTAGCGAATATACAGAACCTTTGAATTACGGCATCACTTCCCCATGGAAATTCAAAGACCTAAATTGGACAAATTTTGGAAAACATGCACTAGTTATATCTCAGATATTTTGCAGCACTTAATGTATAGATGGACTCATTAGAGGAGCACGTTCATTCTTGCTTAAATCTTTTCTCTGATCAAGTACACTAAGATACAGTAGATTGAAATCTTAATAAGGTAAATTTGTGTATTTCCTTGTATGAATAAGAAAAAATGCAGACTTATCCTGACAACTGACAGCTATAAATTTTAAAAAATAGTGACCTCTGCTAAATGAACTACAGTACTAATGAAAATAACACAACCTCCAAAGCTCCCCAGTCATACAAAACTGCACAGCTCTGACATGCCAAGGTGAGCTTTCCTCCCCCAAACTGCTGATGCAGTTCTCTGCTGACCCTGGAAAACTCTACCATAGACTGGCAGATTATTTCATTGCTGTGATTTGACTCCTGAAAACACCTTTTTTTTTTTTTTTTTTCCCCTTTTTTTCTGTCAATTTGGTTCTTGGGTTTCTCTGCTGAGGATATCAACTCAGAGTGCAAATATTCAGTGATTTTCTGGTGCATGCACCTATTACCTCTCCAACTTCTAACAACTTGCAGGCCACCAACAGTCACGAAGACCATCCAGTCAAAGGAAAGTAAATATTTTGTAACATGATCCATAACAACCAATCCAAGCATGAAATAATTCTCCAGATGTAGTTGGAACTATACAAAGCACAAGATGAAAATATTCTCATGTGGTACCTTGCATGCTTGGCCTGAATCTCATTAAACAGGAGCAGGTACAGCCACAGAGCATCACAGGGAACCCAGGCTGAGGCAGCTCTCACAGGACCTGGTGATGTAAGAGAAGGTATCAAAGCAGCCTGGACACCCCCAGGATAAATCTGCTCCCATCCTGGTATCAGCAACTTATTCTAGGAGATTTTTGGCAGCCTCACTCAGTTACATCAACAAATCTCACTGAGTCTGACTTGATTTGTTATTGATTTCCTAGAGGGTGTATTTGAAGCAGCAATTTTAGTGATCTTTGGAGTGGAAATACAGGGCAAAGAGAAAGCTTTACTTATAAACAGGGACTCGAGTGGTCACACTCCAATAAACCTGAATTCAGGGGATTTTTCCAACAGAGAATCTGCAGTTTTGGGGGAAAATGCAAATAATTTCAGACACGTTATGTGCTTTACTAGAAATCTGAAGTACTTCAAATTCCAGCACCTGACTGTTAGCAGATCTGAAAATAGGTATCTTATCTTAAACCTGGCATATTTGTGACAGCTGTCATATATTTGCTGACATACCAGAGACTGAACTGTGGAGCTGTTGGAGCAAAAAAATGAAGCTGGTATAGGCTGAGTTAATAATCCCCAGATTGAGCTGCAAGCAGGTTCTTTCCAGGTAAGCCATAAAGCAAAGTATGTGCTCAGCTGTTCACAGCAGACCTGGCACTGTGACATCTACAGGGGAGGGAAACTGAACATCCAACCTGAATGGAAAATTTCAATGGATTCACACTCATGGAGCACCACGAGGTGTTACTAACAGAGGTGCATGCTGCATAAACTGGAGCTCAGGACTAAACACTCTTTAAATCTGACTCCAGAAGAACATCAAAAGCATGGAGTCATCAAAATTTCACGTGGTTACACATTACAGAAAGCTCGTGGTTACAGCAGAAACTGCCACTGGAGGAGAGACAAATATGAGAAAAAGGATCCTTCACCACATCAAAAGATAGAACTGCCATTTTCAAGGCTTCACCCAGAGTCTTACACATATATAAACCCATAATATTTATTTTGATGGCAAACAAATTGTATTTTTATATTAATGGAAGATGCATTTATCTCTATAATGACCTATAAGTACAGACTTCTACTGTGTTCTTTATAAATCTACTGAAATTCAGGTTTTCCCCTAAGACAGCCTCACACACAGATTCTCATACCACATCTTACTTTGTTATTAGATTGCTTATACATGCCACTATTTTTTGTAGACCAGCTTCAACATTTTGATCATTAAACCTCAAGTAAATGTGTAGCAGCATCAAATGTGATGATTTCAGATATATAAGGTTATAAATAGACCAAGATGGAGGGGTTGGGTTGCCTTTTTTAAAAATTGTATCTACTCTAGGAGCCTCTAACTTCATACCACCATGAGAACTTCAGATGGCAATTATTCTAAATTTTCTAATCATCAAACCATACACATCTGATGTACTTTGAAACCACATTAAATCAGAAAGAGCAGCCTAGAACAGCAGTGTAAAGCAATAAACAAATCATCTTTGCCCACTTTTCCTCTCCAGCAGTTGCTGCCAAAAGGAAATGTAGGAGACACAATACATTTGTCCATTTCTAATGTGATAACCTATTTTGTTTGATTAAAATGCAACCAAGTAGCTTCTGAAGCACATCCTACTATGGACTTTAATCCTTCCCCAGCAGAAGGGGGGATAATGAAGATTTTTGTTGCTGATTACTTATGCCAACACTCAAAATAATCACAGTGCTTACGTTTGGCTGGGATAAAAATTCCTTTTCTCCTATTACTTGGCAATGTTTTGATTTCTTCTCAAGTTTTGAAGTTTTATGTAAGTTTCAAAACTGAGCACTGCAAATCACATTGATTAATGCACTGAGCTCTGGAGGAAAACTGCCATGACTAAGAGGAAATTCATATATTTAGATAA
Source organism: Erpornis zantholeuca (assembly GCA_013400515.1). Lineage (NCBI taxonomy): Eukaryota > Metazoa > Chordata > Aves > Passeriformes > Timaliidae > Erpornis > Erpornis zantholeuca. The sequence continues at coordinate 700,032 of VZTN01024985.1, forward strand.
ACAAAACAAAATTGTCAATAAGTATTTTCTAGAATTTATTTACTCAATCATCTGATATGCCATGATTTCAGAGGCAAGTTTTCCCAGTTATATCAATATGAAAAAGTGGAAATAGAAAGTCAAGGTCACATATCCCTTTCAAACACTAACCAAGACATAGAATATATTATGACCAAAAAATACAAATTGGTACTGAGCTTTACTTATTTCTTGTTACTTTAATGGAAGCTCTATTATCCTCCAATGCCCTACTTGTGACCTAGCTCTTTAGTTGTAAAGGTCTTATTTTTTTATCCCTGAAATCCCACCACAAACTATTCCAGGATTTTTTTTGGTGTAGCTTCTCATTTCTGGACAAACACATATGCATTAAGCTGACAGTAGATAAAACAGTTTGTGGTAACTACAGAGATTCTATTTTTATAATTGCTCTCTGAACAAAGATTTTCAGCAATATTGTTATTTTTTAGAATAGGGGACAACATTTAATTAATGAAGTAATTTCATTTTGCTACAGTATTTAGGAGCTGAGGAATTTAGCCATCCACTATTTCTGACGTTCATGTAAAGACCTCTCTTAAAGTACAAAGAAAATCAGTTTACACCTCCTTTCTCAGTATTCTGTGAACAACTTAGGCCTCCATTTTCTTTAAGCAAATACTTTGAGATTCCTGCAAAGCTGGAATTCTTTGTAGCTAAATGTGGATTTCACTGTTTCCTTCTGAGGACATGCACTTAGCATCAGTTTCTCAGCTTTAACAGTTGTGAACCACTGGCTGCAGTGTATTTTCTCTTGGTTTGCAGATGTGTAACTACGATGGAAAATAAAATATGAAACTAAGAAAACTAGTGGGAAAACAGCTTTATTTTCTTCTTTATTAAACTGGCTTTTAATGACTGAAATTCGTTCAAAGTTGCTTCCCTCTTCCCAGAAAGCTCGAGTTTTAGGAATTTACAGCTTTGAGAAAAACAAATTAGCTCAGAATTATAGCTGAAAAATCACATTGTGGCATGTGATGTCAGGCTGCATCAGTCTTGCTTTATTCTATGATACAACTCACCAGGAGTGACACTATCCAAAGTGACTTTGCACCAGGCAACATGTCAGCTAAAAAACCTGAAACAAATTACTTTTATCAACATTATAGCTTAGACAAGTCCACTTTTAAGAACGACAATTTACTGCTTTCGAAATGGAGGGGAAAAAAAGAAAGAGATAAAAGGATATGGCTAAAGTGTTTACAAACCATACAAGAACAATATATACACTAGAGACTCCAGGGATTTTATTAATATTCTCTGTCGTCTCCACATTCTAGGGCAAACCTCACACATTTCTGTCATCTGCCAAGTGCCTTTGTTCACACAAAGCCAATGAAAATCTGATCCAGTGGGAGCACAAGCCATCATTGCCAACACACAGGAGCACTCCCTAAACTGATCAGCAGCTGTTCCTCCAGAAAGGGCTGAGATCAAGGATCACCTCCAATCATTCCCCTGTTAATGAGGTCCCTACACACACAAAGCCTATTTGGAATACCCACAATGGAGTTTGCTCTGGTTTCTTTCGGTGTTCCAGGGCTCCTTGCCCACTGATCTTTGAAACAGGAAGCTCACTTTCCTCTTATCTCTTTGGGATGCTGCCTGTATTTTTATTGAGGTATCAGGTGTGATGCAGAGACTGGAATGGGGTTCACAGGAAGGCTATTCAGTCAAAACAGCAAGCCACGCCACCTAGTTAAAAAGTTAATTGAAGTATTATAACACTTTCCAAATATTTCTGTTCTTTTTTTTTTTCTTTTTCTCTTCATGCAAAAAGTTCCTTTGTGTCCTCCCTCCACCTAAACCCACAATTTCTCCAATTATAAAACTCAACTGAAGGCGAATTCAAAGTTTGTGTATTAGCACAGGCTGCGATTCCATGGCAGGGAGGTGCAATGGGCATGGGGTCAAACGTTGAGATGAATTGAGTTTGACATCTTTCAGGGACATTCTTGCACATCTGAATTGCAGAATGTGCTCTGTGCCAGCTTAATTCAATTGATAACAGAGGCTTCACACTGACCACGACACATTTCCCACGTACAAGCATTTAAGCACAATGGGATTTTCTTCTTAGAATGTTTCTGGAACCATAATGACTTGGAGATTATATTAAGAGCTTAATACAATACAAGGCTAAAATCTAAGTGTTATCCTTAGCTTTCTTGGGAAAAGAGCAATTTTTATGAGTTTTAGCAGGTCTTTCAGAATCATTCTTAAATGAGCAAAGTTATCTCCACACTAAATATATTCAGTAAGAGGCAGAATCTGTCAGATATTTAGATACTTACTCTATATGGGGAAATACAGGAAACAACTGAATTTTCTACAGTCTACATGAACTCAGCAGAAAATGTCCCACATAGTGCCTAGAAACACTACTTGCTATTAAGACCTCAAATGCCAGCTATAATCTAGACATCTGTAATCAGCCAATCAATATTTACTTTTCATAACAAAATAAGAAACCATTTTCTACATATCATCCAAAAAAAAGCCAGCATTTAACCACACAGACCCATATGCCCTTTAAATTGCTGTCCCTATCTTTACTCCCACTTGTAAATCAAAAACTAGAAAAGGTACCAATATTTTATGCATCGCACCGTAAAAATTTAAAATCAGATTAGAAAGCATGGTTGTCATGGTACCTGAGAGCTACAGCTTCATGCAAAGCAATTTAACAGATGCAGAAGCATTGAACCTTACAGCAGGCATGGTGTCATTTTTAGATAAACTTAAGAAGAAGCTGTGAGGGTATTTCCAGATGGTTGGATGGCTTCTTGTTCTGCGTTTCAGGAAGTTGCATCTCTGTCTTTGCAACTCCTTCAAACCCTCTCGAAGGGCTGGCGTGTTCCAAGGGTGAAAAGTGGATGTTACTTGAGTCAGTGAGGGTTTTGCCACTGACTTCAAACAAGGCAAGGTTTCCCCTTGGTTTTTTGAAGGAGGATGACAAAAAGAAGCATTTAGGGAGAGCAGCAGCCTCGAGCCAGCGAGGTCAGGTTTCCCCACACCATGGCCCTGCTCCCTCACCCACAGGAAAGGTTCCTGCAGCCTGCTTTGACAAAAGCTGCTTCTCTGGATCTCCTGAATTAAATTTAAGGGGAAAAGGTTCACCGATTAATGAGAATAATTTCTATTTCACAGTATGATTGCAGGTGTTGTACATTTTCTCTTCTTTGTCCAGGGGCATCATTAAGGAGAGAGAAGAACAAAGAAAGAAACATCAGGGATATTCTGGCACATAAAAGCCAGAAATACTAGGGACTAAAAAAACCACCTAGTTCTCTATGCAAAAGACTTTTTTTTTTTCAAAAAAAGAGAAGTCACCTTTTTGTATTGTTAATACAGGAACATTGCACTGGAGAGCTCCTTCTCCTGACATCACTGAAATTTGATTCACAGAGACATCTAAGTTGTCCAAGAAAAATCTACTTCTTTGACAACCAAGAACCACCTCAGCTGACTATTAAATTACTCATCAGGAGTCTGGGCTGGCCTTTCAAATACATTGTTTAACACCTACTATTTTCTGTTCTGGCAGCAAATTAATGGTCAGGAGACCAAGCTGGTCATTCTTCCAGATTCTTTTTTTGACCTGGTCAAAAGACTGTAAGTTCAATGCTTTTTAAATCTTAGTCATTTCAGCATGACTAAACATTAGAAAGGTGTAAAAAAAATCTGTTCCCAGCAGTTTGCTCTGTGTAATTTATACACCTCAGCCTGTGAGCTCGTTAATAGCAAGAGCTAAATCTGAAGATGAAAAGCTGCCTCCTGTTTTTCTGGGCCACCAAGAGGCAGTGCTCTGCCTCCCACTGCACTTCATTCCCTGATTTCTGGGCTCGTCCAGGAGGAGCAGATGTGGCCAACAGGCAGCTAGAAAAAAAGGAAATTGTCACCAGCTTCCTTCAGTGCTTTAGTGAGATTATTTACTCTAAGAGATGCACTCCTGAAACCAACTTCTGATCACGTTGAGTACCATAGAGGGCTTTGTGCTCTAAAGGAATTTGAGAGAAAAGCAAGCCAACAAACAGGGAATCTGCCCCGGACAAGTGCCTTGATTGCTGTCATTCTGCAGCCCAATGGGATTGCTGAGCAAGAGAAAAGATAAAGGAGCCCTTTGTAGGCACTTGCAATGGCACAGGACACGTGTATGCACATCATGTACCACCTTTCACTGCTTTATCCTCTGCTGCTGGGGTTTAGTTTTGAAGGAATTATCTCACTTTGTAGCACAGAGTATTGCCGGTGGTTTCAGAATGGCTTTTAGGTAGCTATAACTCCCTTTAAAAATAGCATTTTAACAGAAAGGAAAAAAATACAAAATTCCCACTCTCTTAATGAATAATTTAATTTTGCCTATAAAAATGAGGTATTGTGTTCGGACAGCAGCACAATGTGTTGTAAACTGCTGAGGCAATATCCCAATGTCCTGACACCAAACATTAAGGGCCACACTCTTCCCTCCTCAGATGTGTCCCTGCCTCTCCAGACAGCCAGATCCCACAGAGCCACCTTCTGCTCATCTCTTCCTTCCCCATCAGGGAGGTAGAAGGTGAGGAACAGGGACAGCCACCAGGCACAGCAGCAGGCTGGGTTCATTAGAGCACTGGCACAGAAAATCTCACTGAAATTCCCCTTCCTGCACCTGGAATGTGCTTTCCTCCAGGAAGCTGCACTCACAAAGTGACAGCACCTTGCCTGCTGTGTCTGGGCCTGGCTAAGAGGACACACAAGAATTTCAGATTTTTAATTCATTTCCAGGAAAGAGGAGTGGCCATCCCACCCCCTGCCTATGCCTGCAAACTCAGAGGAGGTGTGGGATGGGAATCTCCTGAGTGGCTGCTCTGGGAGAGTCCTTCCCTCTCCAGCTGTTTTCCAGCACTTTTTCACTCCCATCTTCAACCTCTTTGCTGTGTGTGTATTTTAAAGGCCTCAGAAATTCTGAGGAAGCAGGAACCAAGGTCCTGGTTCCTCCTTGGCAATGCCTGGCTGGGGTCTGCTCCAATTGCTCTGCAGGCCCAGAGCTGGGGGGATGCAGAGGAGGAGATGGAGTTGTGAGAGGTGTTTGCTCTAGAGCCCCATTTTCAGCAGAGCTGGAAGTCCAAAGTTAGCTGAGGTTTTTAAGGCACTCTGAGATTCTTCCATCACCCAACAGGAGGAAAAGAAAGGGTATAAAAGGCTGACTTATTTGGGAGCTGAACTGGAGACGGAACATACGAGAACACTTGAGATGCCTTGAGACAGTTTTTGAAGGGCTCACCTATTTTGGTATTTCATCTGTTATTTTTAAAATCAGTCATAACTCCTTTTTCTGGAAAATGAAGCAGTTTGGGACAATGGAACTGCAGCAACATAAAAGAATTTTCCTTATTAACCTTCATTGTGCTGATTTTGGCAGCGCAAACTTCAGCTTGTGGCAGACAGGGAGAGCTAATGTGATGAGCCACCACCAAAGGAAGGCTGCTGTCTGCAGCCCAAGAATTCTCTCCATCCTAAACAATCCATCTGTGTATTACACTCAAGCCTCTGCTGTTTATAAAGACACAACAAGGCTCAGCCTTACATGTCTGGTTCTAATTAATGAGGTTAAAATACAGACACACTTGATTTTTAGGGAAAGACAAAAACAAACATTTCTGTCTCTACTCTTCTTTTCCTTGCTACCACTCAGCCTATTGAGAAAAATTATATAAGGTTCAGTCTGCTTAATTCCATTTTGAAGAATGCATTCAACAGCACTTAAAAAGTGATACCATTAGCTATTCATTTTCTCCAATATATTTCATATTAACAATAAAGTATCATAGTGCAGAATGATTATTAAAATCTAAGCAACAGGAGCTTTAGATTAAATGAACTGGCACACTTGACTAACCTTGAAACCTGCTTTATAGATTAAAAGTGCTTTTTTTTGCCATGAACACTTTGGTTGCTTCACTGTCTTTATATTTTTCATATCTGAATTGTGTTTCATTCTTTCCCTTCATACACTTGATTCTATTCAAACAAGGCAAGTCATTCTGAAAGCCCTGAATGTGCACCTGATCACTGAGTTTTCCTACTTTTAGGTCATCAACAATGGGTTCATATGCTGAGGTTCTCAGAGCTTCACCAGGGAACACACAAAACCTGTGCTCATGGAGAGATTGATCAATTTGATTGAGCAAATTGATCAATCAGGGCATTTATGCACGTGGTACCTTTCATTACTCAACTCCAATTTGAATGCTGACCTCCAAGTTTAAAACAGAATAATTTAGAGTATTTAAATTCAGGTAGCATAAATACAGAATATTGTGCTTGGCAGCAATAGCATAGTGTGAGTTGTGACAACAGCCTGTAATAAAAATCTTCTACTCTAACAAAAAATGCATTTCTATTGCTAAAAAAAAGAAAGAGAAACTCCCAAAAAACTAAGAAACAAGTCGTAACAAGATACTATCTTTTGTAATTTTTCAATTTAAGGGGCACAGGAGGCAGACATTAAAATGAAGATAAAATTAATAGGATAGAACAATTGTAACACATTGATAAAAGAAAAGAAAGGGGGGAAGAAGTGTAACAGAACTGAAAATAAACTTGCACCTTTGTGGTTTGTGTACACACACAAGTGAAAGGTAAGCAGCAAAAATTGCATGAAGAAACAACATAAAAGAGTATTTGAAACAAGATAACAAGCACAATCAATGTAAAGCCACTTTAAGTTGAAAAAGAAATGAAAAGGAATAAAATAGAAATCAATAGTATTTAAAAGGATTAAAAACAATTGCCCATCCATAAAGCACATTTCCCTTTTGGTTTTTAATTGACTTTAACATCTAGAGCAAACAGCACAGCCCACAGTGCTGCAGATGGCTGCACAGCAATTTGTTCCTGTAAGGAAGGCTTTCATATTTGTTAATTTATCTCATTAGCCAAACAATCAGTTTTATTTGAGATGAGCACAAAATGCTGTGACATTCTGTACCTGTGCAGAGCAGGCTGGTGCTGGCTGGGCAGAGCACAGACCTGCAGCTCTCCAGCAGGGTCTGGGTTTGTTTGTTACATGCAGACAGGGAAAGGGCCAGCATTCCTTCCTGCATGGAACTGAAATTGTCATGTGTTCAGGAAAAGGGACCTTGGGAATCTTGTCCTAACACACTCCTCACATCCACAAATAAGCACTCCAGCAAATGCAAGTGGCTTTCCTTGCCAGGCAGAGAGTGGCTAAAAGCAATAGATCCAGGTAGCCATAGAACTGACATTTCATTCTATATTTTGCTCTTCCACCTGCTCTGGCTCCTACTTCCCAGCTCTGATGTGTGCTGCTGTGTCAGAGACACACATGAGGTGCACAGGACAAGAACCCTCCTCTGCTCCCTATCTCCCATGGAGCAGGGACACACTGGGGTCAAGGAAAAGTCAGAGCCTTTGGCCTTTACAAGAAGGTGTAGAATGAGAATGGTTATTTTGACAAGAATGGGGGGAAAGCGATCACAGGAGAAAGGGCCAAGGCTCATAGCTAAAAGCTAAAGTTCTTCATGGGTTCTTACCTCAGGGTATAAAATTATTCCCTCGTGTTCAGAGACCCACATTCTGCCATGGAAACAAATTCCCCTTTCATTTTATGCCAAGCCCCAGCTTATTTACGAGTCCATGTAGGCAGCTGATTCCTGGCACTATCTGGCCAAACAATGACTAATTGTTACTGACTTCCCAGATGGTCATTCTAATAACTGGAGGAGGGCAACCAACCCAGCAATCGGGTTTCATTTAGCTGAGGACAGCACAACAGCTGTCTTTTCCTTTTCTACACACTCAAGCAGAGCTTTCTGTTATTCCAGTAGTCTCCTGAGCATGCAGCAAATAGAGCTCCAATGAGCTGGAAATCCCTGCTTTAGATGATGCTTTGCTGAGTTCTCACCCCCCCTCTCCTTCCACACTGCTCTGCATTTCTCTCCACTACGGTGGCACTGTAACTTTTGGTGGGGAAGGTGGCTTAAATACAAGTGGTACCCCCAGCCTGTTCAAAGCATTTGCATTCAAAGGTGTCTTATGAGAGAGTATCCAAAACCCACACAGAAGTCAGAGCCTTTGCAAACTGAAAATTCATTTCAGGTGGTTCCCACTCAGCTTGGGATGAACTGCTTGGTTCTGCAGCTCTGGATACCATCCTGAAAGAAAGGCATACACAGCTCAAATGGAAAGGCTTTGTCCGAGGGGTGGTACAGCCAAGGAAAGCAAGAGAGGTCAAACCTTGCCTGGGAAAAACTGTTCTGGCTTAAAGGCCAAACGAGCCAGAGGAAGCTTTGAGGCAGAGACAGTCTGGCACATGCTCTGATATAAACACTGAAACTGGGATGATAATTCCTGGAACAGCTTTGGCTGCAGCAGAATTAAAACTCTTTCAACTGTGTGTTTGCACTTCAGCAGAAAACCATTTCTATCCTAAATATATCTCTGAATGTGTTATGGTTCCTGACTTCCAGACTGAATACACTTCAGCCAAGTGCCAATCTTGAAATGTTATCAGCTACCGAGTCTAATATTATCTCAGGTGAGAAATCAGATCTCCCCCATGGAGTTTTAATTTGCCACATTTCTTTCCTTGGCTTTTTGTCCAGCCTTTTAGACCATGTATTTTGTCCAGTATTAGCCCAGGAGCAGCAGGTTTAACAGCCCACACATGAGGCAGGATGCACACCTGGGAAAGCTGAGGGAAGAGGAGATTTTTGGCAGGTACATCTTACCCGAGGCTTGTCCTGACCCCAGCTGTCACCACTGTGATCCAGTTCTCAGTGGTGCCAGCACCAAAATCCCACTGGCTGCCTCCTTCCCGGGGCAGGATTTGGGTCACCCTGCAAGGTCTGTAACAGCAGAGCTCCTCTGCTCATCACATCACTCAGTTCCACCCCTGGAAACCCTTCCCTAGCAAGTCTCAGGTGACCTACCCTACATTAGCCATTAGCAGAACAATTACACAGGTAAATGCTACAAATAGCTAACCCCAGCACGCTCTCCCCTTTGCTTCTTTTCCTCCTAAGAATATCAGATGTGGGAACTCAAGACTTGTGGCACAACAGAATTCCAAACTGTTTCTTTCCTTGTGGTTTTTAATTGCTATCATGTTGGAAATTGGAAGATGGCATCACAAATTGTTTCTGAAGTCCTTTCGCTGGGAAATACCATTATCTGAATGCCAAAAGAGGAGTTTGCCAATGTATCCAGGAGTTGCTCATGTATCTGAGAGGGAATATATCACCCTAAACTTTAGAGGCAAACCACACCATTTTGAGGGGGTTGGTAAATCACTTTCCAGCTAGACACAATTGTTGGAAATGTAGCATATCAGAATTTCCTGAACAATTAACTTTAAAGTAGTTTTAATAAGCCATATGGCTTGTATACTTGTTATTTTTATGTATAGCATTTCCTATGAAATAACATAGGTATGTAAAACCTGTGCACCAGAACTGGGATATCCTAAAGTATTTGAAATTCTGGGACTCAGAATATTTTCCATACCTTTTCAGCAATTATCCAATATTATGAATAGACTTGGTGACTTTCAGTTAATAAAATAAACTGGTATAAGAATTAAAAAATATTTAGTGATGAGTGCTTTTCTTTCCATTTGGTATCTTTATTTATCATTGTCCTCATGTTTCTGAATTTGGGTCTGAGGAGTTTCTCTGGCATGTGAATGCCAGGAGGGGAGATGAACACAACCCCAGGTTATATGAATTTTCTTCATGACTGGAATTGAATGTGAAATCTTCAATTCAGAATCCAAACCTCTGCTGGCTGAGCAAAGAGTTTAAACTCTGAGCATGAGAATGCAAGGCTTCAGCATTAGACTGGCACAGAAAGGGCACTTAACACACTGTAGCATGTAGCTGTGTTTAGGGAGACTGTTAATGCCCAATAAATATTTATTTCTGCAAAACCATCTCCAAGTAGGAGCCTAACTCAAGCCAAACATATCTGAATCTAAATATGAACATAACCTAATAAAATGTTTTCATTTTTAAATTATACATTGCATTCAGGATTTTAGAATACATCAAAAATTCTCTTTGTTAGTTTGGATTAATATTTTAAAGCTGGGAGTATGACAAGGAGACAAAAGGAGTATTGTAGCAGATTAAACAAAAAACACCCTTGCCACATTAAAATAGCTTTTAGAAATAAAGGGACAGCTGTTCACAGGATGAAAAGAAGTTGGGATAAATGAAACAACTACACGATGCCTTGATATCCTGATGTATGCACTCCAGTGCCACAGATCTCTCTTTGTACCATATTTATATTTGTTTCTCACTAAGATTAACTCTGTTCTTATTATTCCTTTGCATTTATGACTCGGTTTCAAAGCAGCTCTCAGATCCCCTCCACGTCTCACTTTTGCCTCTAAGGGTGGTGGGAGAAGAAAAACAACACCTGTGCCCTGCAAAAGAACAGAGTTCCTGCAGAACATAAACTAATGAGAGGTCAGGTCACTTTTCCTTTTTCTTTAAGAAATAGTCTGAGCGTGAGCATATTTCCTAATTTTACTTCTATAACAAAGGACAAGCTGAAATTTTCTGCAAGCTCCTTTGGATAGGTAAAATAGCAAATATTCTACTCTGTGGCTGTACCTGACAGCCCAAGGGAATCCTACAGACCTTGGAACATAAGGCAGGGATCTCTCACAGCTCAGAGGCCACAACTCCATTAAATGCTTGTGCACAGGCACGTGTGACTGCAAGGCAGAGAGCAAAATTAACACATTTTCTGAAAGGCAGTTGGATCGAACACCAACCACGTTTTTCCCAGTAGGTTGATAATAACTGGTTTGATTTTAGGCCCAGCAGCTCACCCCAGGAGCATCCTCTAAATCAGTGACTCCTCTGCACAGCTGAGTGAGGGGAGAGAAAGTCAAGGGTTGATATGATGTGGTTTTACTTTTAGAGTTTGTTTACAAAACAATTTATGTTTATAGATTTGTTGAATTTAGAAGGTTTTATAATTATTATTAAGATATTATCAAGAAGAAATTAAGTTTTTTCCTCTAGCTATGTTAGCTGGAGGGTTCTTCGTTTATCTCCATGTTTGAGTGTTTTTGTCTTTGTTACAGTTTCACAAGGTATGAAAACAAAATAGACAGTTTGTTTCCTTGGTTAAAGGAAATATTTTACTAAAATTTCATATTCACATTTTTTCATATTTATAAGTCAAAGATTTTCCTTGGGAAGTTACAGAACTTCTCTATAGAAATGGAGTTAACTATTACAATTTGAGACAAGTTAAAAAGGAATTTGCTCTTCTCAAGCTTTTGCTGAGATCTCTAAAAATCTACTGAAGAAGCAGCACCACAGTCAAGTTTCCAAAGTAAGGAGAAGAGCTTGTCTGCCCCCAGCTCAGCTGGGACAGCAAAGGTGCAGTGCTGAAGGTGTTCTGTGGCTCTCAAAAACCTCCAGACAGCCCTGACACCCACGGTGCAAAGCAACCCCAAACAGCCCCCGGAGCTTCTCACTCCTGGTTATTTCTGCCCTCCCTGCAGCTGAGCCACAGGGCAATTCTCCAGCCCCTGTTGGCAGAACTGCTGCCAAACCTCCTCAGCACGTGGAATTCCTGCTCCTGGAGAGTGGTCCCTGGTCCCCCTCTCCCCCAGGAAGAAGGAATTGCCTGTTCCCCACCAGGCTCAGAGCTGGCTGGCAGTGGGGAGGGGAAGGTGAGCTCCCCATCTCTCCTCAGCCCTGGTCCAGCAAGGAGAGATGGGCACAGCTCGGGGGGAGCAGGTCTGGAGCAGAGCCCTGGGTGAATGCTGAGTGCCTGAGGCACTGCAGGAGAGCTCCAGACAAAACCACCATTCCTTGTGCACCTACACCATAAACCTATAATGTCCTGTCCCATGTTGGGGTGGTCAAGGGGGAAATAATTCCCAGTAAAAGGGATCCTATTCTGTCTCTGCTAACCACCATTGCACCAGTTTACCCTTCAGAAACATTCCATTTTGTCTGCTTGCAAAATTGCCCCTTAGAATATTGATCCATACAGGCAGTGCCTGGCTCTGAACTTATTCATTAGAGAAGGATTAAGGTGGGCAAGAGAAAAAAAAAACAACATTCTTTGGAGTATATAAGCAGTGTGTTAGAAATTAAGCAGCACAAAAGTGAGTCATAGGGTAGAACAGATCGATGGTAAAATTCAAATGAATGCACTTGCAGCTAACAAGTGATCCAGAAATGCTGATTCTCCCTGCAGGGCGAGTGCTGTGCTGTAAAGGAAACAAAACAAAAATGAATTTATCATACTGTTCTTCACTTGAAGCAAAGTGTGAATACTCGATAAGAAAAATGTATAAAGTTGAAAAATAAGATTAATGTGAAACAATTTTGCTTTGCTTTTTGTCCTCTTGCTCACAGTGAGCAATGCTCTCTACACATTACTGGTCCACTATAAAACTAGAAGAGTTTCAAGAGGAATCCCTAGAGAATTCTTGAGGGCAGAATGGGGATAAAACCCCAAACTGCTCTCCTGCCCTGTGGATCCTGCTTCATTCCTGCCTCCATGAGCAGGGAATGAGCCCCTGTGCTCATGAGAGATCCACTCCACTCCCTAACCAAACAGACTCAAGGCTGCTTTACATTCCACCATGGGATAAACAGGATACAAGCTGCTCCAAGGCTTGGGAGTCATAAAGGCAATGTAGAGTATTTGGGGTTTTTACTATAATTTTATTCTGCCTTTACTGGAGGTGAGGGCTGACTCCATAGCTCCATACCCTGCTGAGCAACTTGGATGCACCTTTTTGGACATTGATTTTAATGGTGGGAATTATTTTGATGAAGGTCTCTCAGCAAGTGTGTGCTGAAAGAAGAATGATTAAATAACTGGCAAAAGCCTCCTGTTTACCTGAGAAATCTCTTCGTGGCAGACACAGATCTAAAACCTTGCCATTTTTCTGATTACCTGTTATTTAAGGCAAAACTTTCTAAAGTAGCAGAGCATGATGTGTGTCTGGTCTTTCCCCACCCTTTCAGTCTCACAGTCCTGTCACATATTTTGGGGAGTACTTTGTCACTGGCTGATATTCTAATGTGGCACATTGTGCCATGCCTGGTGCATGAATCTCAGGGATTCAGTGAAGGGAACACGTGATAAACAGGTCAGGTTTCTGGACATATTTTCTAAACAAGAATGACAGAATTCTTCTTATTTTCAGATAAATCTCTTTTTCTTTGACTCCATCTGAAGCAAACAGCAGAGACAAAATGAATCCCAGACTTTTCAGACTATATCTACTTCCTTCCATTAAATGGTGAGAATCCATTGTCTCCTTTAGAGCCTTAATCCAGCTTGATTGTTTCCAGTAACACATTTCATGTCACTTCTAGACTGGTCTGAAAACGTTTCAAAGTATTTTCATAAAACTCAAAACAAGCTGAGCTATTTGTAAGTGTAATTTGTAAAAAAATTAAACAAACAAACAAAAAAACCCCAAAAAACCAATAAAGAAACATGGATTTCCTATCTTGTGAGCAATTACACAAAGCAGTTCTAATACATAAATAGTTATATGAAATAGTTGAAAATATTAAGTAAAAATATAAAGTTACAAAACACTAGATGTAGGGTTACAGCTAAGAGGGACCATTTTGCTTAATCTGGAAAAATCAAGATTGATTCCCACATCATGCCCATACTTCTGGATTTAATTTGCACCTGCTCCATTGCAGTGTAATGAAGAACCTGTTGCACGTTCAGGTACTTTGAAAGCTGCAAATTAAAATATCAGAATTTTTCTAGAGCCAGTTGTCATTTTTTTAGATCATTTCTCTTCTAGTACAACTGAAGAATATTTTTATAATGAAAAAATTATTTTCCCAGGGTTTTTTTTTCCAGAGGCAGATATTTTTCTGTTCAATGCTCAGTGTAAGACACAGATTAAAGATAATTTCTACAAGAATACTTAATATAATTAATAGGTCAATTAGGAATATTAGTATGAAACAAAACACTAAGTGCAAGCATCTACTTAATTTGTATGGTTCAGAAATCTGGGGATGCACTATAAACACTCTGTGGGCTGTTTTTCAGACAGAATGTCTCAGACAGAACCATTGAGCAAGAAACACTGGAGAGATAAATCACATAAGAAAACAAATGAGGGGAGTTGGTTGGTACAGCCACCATAACACATAAGAAACAAATTTAGGTGTAGCTGAAGGGTAATCATAAAAATGCTGTGAGACATGATTTTTGTGACCCCTGATTTTTTGCATGACTGGGACTGTCCTGGAATCCCATGCCCTGCTTATCACCAATTTTTAATGTGATTAAAATTTTTAATGTGATAAAAGTCACTAATTTTTAATTTAGGAAGCAGCACAAACCAAGCCAGTGTAAACCAACAGACTTTAAATGAGACCATGGTTTGTCCAAATAAAAGAATCTATGTCATGTGTACTTTCAAACCTGAAAATAATACAGCAGGTAGATTAAAGAAGATCTAGCTGTAGTTCAGTCTCCTCTGGGCATCAGGATGTAAACACACTTGTTCTGCATCACAAATAATGCACTCGATCAATGTTCAGCCTTTGAAAAATCTTGAACAAAGTTTCCCTCAGAATGATCAGAGGTGATCACACTGTGGGGGTTGCTGCTAAAAGCTTTTACAAGGGTGTGCACAGTAGATTTCACGTGGCTTGAATACGTGCTGTGGTTACCTAGGGATGCTACTGGCTGCATCCCACACAGGTTTGGTAGCTCAGGAGCTGGGTATCCACAGAGAACAGATCAGCTCCATGGGCTGATGCTGCAATGCCTCCTAGCAAGACAATTGTTGGAGTGAAAGAGCAGCACCAGGCTCAGCAATTGCAAAACATCCACTAAAAGCAATCTACATATTTAGATTTCCAGATTACGGAGGCACAGACCCAAGGGCTCTGCTGGCAGCTCAGTAAAATCTGCACATTTTAAAATCTGACCAACCCCCTGCCTGCAGCACTCCCAGGAAGCACAAACACATTGCAGAGACAGCCCCGAGCCCCCAGGGCAGGAGGATCAGGGATTGCTGACAAATGGGTTTCATTTCTTTTGACACACACTCCGAAGCTGATGGTGCTTTTTACATTGCACTGGGGGTTCTGTACACAAATACCAACACAGCACTGCTACAGCCACGCTTAAATCTAACCCTAAAGTGTCTTCTGCCTCAAGCCAGGAACAAAACAACCCTTCAGAGGCCAACAGTGCTGCCTTTTGAAGGATGCATAGTCCAAGCCTGCATTTATTAGAAAATCTGGCCACTCATCCTGCAGCCTTCTAAGATTTGCCAAACGAAGTTGACTTCAAACAAGCATGATCAGCACTCGCTCACTTTGTGCTGATACAAAAGCAGAATTCAGCTCAGTGATATTGCTGCACTTGGCTCCTACTCTAGTGCATAAAAAATTATTGATCAAGTTGCAGACCACTCGGAGAAGCAACCTGAGGAGATGAGCACGAGATACCCACAGAAAACATGACAATTCCTCAGATACTTCAGAAGTACAAAGACAAAGAAATTTCGTGCAAGATAAATTTTGTGCAATATTAGCCAATAATTTAAATAATATTTAGATATAAATAATAAAGATAGAACTCTAAGGTACAGATATACTTCTTTATAAAGGGGAAGGTTTGTCTCTGGAAGGGACCTGTCCTTAAAATTCCTATTAACTCAGTTACAAAAGCTTTTCACCTTTAAAGATAGCAGTTGTAGCAACACCAGTCCCTTTTGTATCTACACTATATCTACTATTAAAAAAGAGGAATATTTGTAAACTTAGAGTGTCAAACCTGAAATCTTGACCGTAAGTGGGAGCAGCACTAAATACCCCCCAAATTTGGTTTGGCCTTGCTGTTTTATTCATGATAACCAGAAGTTATGGGTCAATTACAGAGTTCATGATCCAATGCTACAGTTACAGAGAAAGATAAGATATTTCATTCTTTCTGTCTAAAACTGAATTTACACAGCATCAGTTATCCTAAACACTGCAACATCAAACTTGATAATCCAGATTCTGTCATAACAAACAAAAATACTCAGTTCTGCCTTCAGTAAACCTCCTTAGGTAATTTATTCCATAAATTCTAAAAACCTTAAATTCCCAATTATAGTTATTGGTTCAATAATCAATAACACATCACTAAACCCAGCAATTCATATTTTCAATCAATGCAACAAATTGTCTAAAATATTTTATTTGCCTCTGCCTATAATGTTGTACACTGACACTTCTGAATAAGAGGTACAGACTGCAGAATGCTTTTAGTGTTATGATGATGTAATTGTCAATTATTATGGTATTTTCCATGGCTAGAAAATTTAAAATGTCACAAACTTTTGTAGAGGTGTATTATTCTTCCATTTCCCCTAAACCAACTTTAAAATGCACTAGTCCTTTGATTATGATTTTCAGAGATATGCTTTGAATTTTAAGACGAGAGATCCCTTTCCTTCCCTAAAAATCTGGATATTTGGATCCCCTCACTTATTCCACGTGCTGTGCTGCTCCTCTCTCACCCTGTCCTACAGGTTCTTTTCCCCAAGGCATGTCATGGAGGGCAAAGAGCCACATTCCCTTCTGGCAGCTCAGGGGAGAGCTCTGCAGGAAGGGTGAGTGTGTGCAAGGACTCAGCTCCCTCCTTCTATGAGCCAGAACAACAGAGAGGAGAAAGGCAAGGCTTCTTGCCCATTTTAAGAGGATATGCAATGTGCACAAGTAGTAAAAGCAACAGTTTAGATTGAAGGTTCACAGAAGAAACTGGAGCTCGTGGATCATCCCTTGGTGCACTCAGAGCTGGAAGTGAGGAAGGGGCTAAGCCCAACCCTGCCTACAGCAGCACCTCCCAGTGCCACTGCAAGAAAATGTTCTCTGCTTAATTTTTCCTGCCAACAACTGCATGTCATTTTTGGAATAAGATGATTTTTCTTCTTCACAGGAGCCACCCTGCTTGCTATGACCTTTTGCCATAAACCAGGGAACAGAGAAGAATGAACCTCATTAACAACTTCATGCCTTTTTTTGTGGTTTGTTTTTTTTTTATTTTTTACTGTTTCAAGCCACAGCTCCCAAAGGAGGTAAATACCCCAATGTGTAACTTTAGAAAATACCAAAGTTCCATTAGGATCTTTGGCCTTTTTGTTTAACAGAATTCCAGTGAGTCCTTGTACACAGGAAGCAAGTTTCTCATATTCTGCAGTATTGGTGAGGTATGAAAGGCTGGGATTTTTTTTTTTTACAAGCATTATTTCTTTTAACAAATAGATTCTATTTAGGCCAGGGTTTCTGAAGCATTTAGACCTTTGCATCACATCTCATTGCAGGTTCTTCTGTGAATTGAACACTGTCCTTTCTTAAGGTGAGAAGCAGCTGCTCTGACTATACAGACCTTGTGCAGTGGAGATTGTGAAACTTCATGCCCCTGAATCCCAATTCCACTTGGGTGTCAGGCAAAAATACTGCAGGAGCAAGGCAGGAGGCCTTGATGCTCCGAGCAGGTCACATTCCTGAGAATGTCTGAACAGAGTTAAAGTTTATAGACCCTCGTTTGCACCAGCAGGAGCTTATCAGAATAGCTGGTGTTCAATATTTAACATCTTCCCCCCACCAAATTTACACTTAGGCTGAAGGAATGTTTTAAATAAAACATTAATGTACATACTATCAGTGGGAGGGAACAGAAGATAAAAACTGTTGAGGTGTTAAGCCTTAAACATATCATTATTTCTGTTGATTCCCTTTATGTCCCAAATTTTGTTCTCAGGATAGCCATAGGCTGTCACCCCTTTGTGTAATGTACTATTTCTTCTGCTTTCAGAGTTTTTTCAATTTGTTTGGGAGAAAACCAAGTTTTAATGTTTTGGGTTTTTTTTAATTTTGCCTCAAGGACAACATATTTTCTTTTATATTCAATACTGATTTTCAACATCCAAACTCTGTCTTTAAGGTGCTTATTTCCCTTATATTTACTTTCTTGTTTGTATCATGTGGAAATTAAGATTGGTTAAATAATTCCTAATTTTTTATTAATTAGAAAAATTTTTTTTCACTCTTCAGAAAATAGCCTTAGAAACAGATTGCCTTCATGACTTTAAAAGAAACAGTGTTAATATCCACCAGAGAAAAAGAGACATTGCTGATAGGTACCACACCAAATCTTTAAATGCCTGATGAAATTAGGTAAAAATGTTTCACTTTCATCCAGGCTGTTACAAAACCCCAAAGTTTTGATACTATGGCAAAGCTTCTCCCCTGTCTGCAAATGCTCAATGCAAACCACAAAGAGCTGCATAAGCAGGAGCAAGATGAGGATCCCTCAGCTGATCCTATGAGCAGAGCTGAGAACAAACACCCTGACACCAGAATTGCTGTCACTGATTAGGGTTGAGCTGCTCTGAACCACCGAACCCAAGCTTTTGTTTTGTCTTTATGCATGCCAAGGTTGTCTCCATCTTGCTTTAAAAGAACAGGTAACAAAGAACTCAGAATGCTTGAATGGCTGTAATTTTCTACACAGAACTTATAACATTATAAAAGAATTAATGTGCAATCTGAATAGGTAAAGGAGAAAAAAATAAAAGAAATTGATGTAGCAACACTTAAATGATGGCAAATGTAAGTTTAATATAAAAGCATATTAGAACAATTGAGAATCACGAGAGGCTGATTTATTATTTATATAGCACACTAAAAGTTATCTGTAAAGGAAATTGTGTAATATGCAGTAAATTAGACAAAGCTGCTCTATAAATTGGGATTAAATCTTAAACTGGTTTTAATATTTAATTTGCTATCATGACTCACATTTTCAATAACACTTGTTCAAAGTTCAGGAAGAGGTGTGAAAGCAGACAGAGGAGGAGCAGTTGCAAACCCTTGCCTCCTGATGATGCAAATTAAATCAGATTACTTCTTAATTCCCAAAACCAGACAAAACTAGCACAGGTCCTCCATTGAGGACCTGATCCAAAACTCACCAGGGAAAACCTCTCACTAAACTCATTAGAGTTGAGGTCACAGTAACTGCAGAGGGTGCAAGGAGATGGGTTCATGTACATTTGAGGATGCATTTCTTAATTTAAAACTTGTCTACTTGTGGAGTTCCACCTAAAGTCCTGTGGAATGCTGATTTCAAGGGTATTGACCTGCATGGCTTGGTCCTGCCTCAGACATTTGGGTTTTGCACTGCTGTGAAAAAACAATTGTCTCACTTAGAGTCTGTGTCCTTAACACACTGTGCAGAGAAAATAAATCAAAGTCCTTGACCGATGAGGTTTATAACTGAAGATGTCAAACAACAGGCAGACAGAACAGGGACAGTTCAAGGAAACCATGACACAGCTTTGGTCAGCACTTTAAGCAGTGATCTCAGCACATTGGCAGCCTGGCTCCCTCAGGAGGGCTTTAAAGAGGAAAAGGCTTTGTTTCACTCAGGGTTAGAGAGAGTCTCAAGGGCAACAAGGAAAAGGCACCAAAATCCTGCATGAACTCTGTGGGGCAGTGGTCAGGCTGGGGGGAAAGGCAAGCTACAACGTCTTCATCCCAGAAGATGATAGAAAAAGTGGGGTATGGCTTTACAGAAGGAAAAATAATTCATATTTCATCAAGTGGAGAAAATAATCCCAGAATCAGAGGTAATATTTCAGCAGCAATAATCTGAATGGAAATGAGTGGGTGATGGTGTTGGTCAAGGCTACAGGAGAGGATTTGCACTACTAATCAAGACACAAAGTGATCCTTTATCTGCATGATAATTAACTTGTGGATCACTAAGTCCCATCATAGGTATTCTTTATGAAATAAGCTGAAAAATATAAATATATTTATATCTGTGCATACAAATAAAGAGATGTCAGGGTAAAAATACTGCATATTTCAACTCTTCTCTATCATATTAAAATGCCAGATGTCTAAATGCATGAATATGTTGAATCACAATCTGGCCAGTCAGTCTGACAGTGGAATAGTTGGATGGTTCCACACTAAACCAGTTCTGTGTCTGTTGTCTGGACAAACCCTCAGGAGTTTTGTTTGGGTTTATTTTGACTTGAGCAGTTTAACTCCTCTGCACTGCTCTGCTTGATGGCCAGCACTCCTCTAAAAGCTGGGAGTGGAGCAGATTTTAAAATAAATGGGGTAATTTGCAGCTTAGACTTTACTAATCTTTTTAAGGCTAATGTGTTCTGCACAAGAAATAATATTTAGTTGTCTGGAATGTTTTGAGCCTCTTAAAAGGCCTAATTGTCATTTTGATGAATGTAAAATAGGCATGAGGCAGATAAATGTGGTCCACAGTGAATTGGCATTGCAAATGGTAATACGTCCTAGCAATGCTGCTGTAGGAAATATGGACTTTGATTAATATTTTAATTTAAAATACATGGTTTTGCACAAGAAAAGTGTGCAAAATGCTGCGTGAACTTCAGACCACTGAGCTAAGCAGAGTTTAGCTGAAGTTTTCCTTGAAGGACAAAGGTGACCCTCCATCAACAACCTTTTTGGGGACACAGTTTTGAGGTCTGTGGTCACCTGGTTCTAGGACACAGTTTCGATATTAAAAGATGTTTCTACACTAAAAGATGATTCTACCACAAGTGACAGCCTCCTGCAGTCTCTTCAGCTCCTGTAGTTTATTTCTCCATTATTTTTAAAACTGGACGTTTTTTGTGGCTAGTTATGATTCCTGTCACATGTGACACAAATCCAAAATTATTGTGTATTAATGGAACACTGACTGTACACTGTAAGTGCAATATCCAGGCCTAAATAAACAACAAGAAAACTTACATTACCAAGAAATACAAATATATCGGGAAAAAAACATAACAAGAATCCACAACACCTTCTTGAATTCACATATTTTGGGAACCAGTCCAATCTTCTGCTAACCCAAATGTCAGTAAGAGTTTTAGACATTACAATAAATACATTTTTTTTCATTTATAACAGCCCCTCTCTTCACAGTTCCCCAATAATATAGCTCCCAGATTGTACTTGTATCTTTGTCTATCTCACCTCCCAGCTTTAATTTCTTTCCTTGTTACAAATATCTGAAAGCCAGCAGCATTGTTTGGGAGTTAGGCTGCTTTTTATTATCTAGCAAAACTGGTAAAAGATGTGAGGATGTGTTTAAAACCCAAAACTATCCAGACACTTTTGTTGAAAGAAAAGTGACAAATTTTTGGTTCTTGAGGGAAAGGTACATTAGCAAGTGAGGATTTCCATGAAAATCCCACCATTCTCTCTCTGGACTATTAGAGTCCAGGTTCATCAGGAATTTATCTATGTATTTTCCCAAAGAATTTTGTAAGTAAAGGTTTATTGATTCCTGGAAAACACAGGCTACATTGCAGACTGTGAAAGAAACTGCTGCACTTCTTGTTGCTAAAGACATCTGATGTTCAGAAGGTAAAGGATAATAAATTAGAACTCCAGACATTTTCTGCACCTGCTGCCTCTGGCCTCAGTCCCAGGATCAGGACTGAAATCGTCCCTAACAGCTCGAGCCTGACAGCAGCGGGGACGAGACTCACTCCTCACTCACACAACATCTCCCTCTGCAATTAGCTGTGTTACAGGACATCCCTGCAGGCTGGGACTCCCACCCAGCCTGGCACCAGGTGCACAGGGACACAGGACCAGCCCTGACAGAGCTCCACTGACTTCAGCATTTGGCTGGAAAAATGTCCCAGGGTGGAAATCGAGATGCAGGTCCAGCCCTGCTGGGCTGTGCTCGATGCACAGCTACAGCCACAGAGCCTCTCCTGGGGGAGAAGGAACTCCAGGAGTGCTCCTCTGGGGGTTTGTTCCCCAGATCAGCATCTGAAAATCCCTCTCACTGCAGATCAAAGATCATAGGATAGACAAATTGTCCACTTAGATATTTCCACGTGTGTCTCTCTATATATTATCACCGCTTTCTTGGAAAATTGTAGCTCAGATAAATGTAAGCTGGTCTCCTTATGGAAGAACACACTCTGAAATATATTTCTGGTGCTGATTATAAGCTAAGAATAATTTATTTTTTAAAAAAATTCTCACCAAGAACATATCCACTCTTTATCATGATATGAAAAAACATTATGATTTCAAGCTTGGTATTACTTTTATGAGATCCATTCTTTCTTAATAGAAACTTGAATAAAAACCGGTCTGGCCAAACCTCTCTATTTTATTTCTTTTATTGTAACCATTAAATCAGCTTTCATTTCATTACTCTAATTGTGCCTGGGAGCAGCAACTGCCACCTTAAGGCACATAACCTAATTTAAAATGCTCACAGCTCATTCCACCTTAAAATATATTGCAGTACTTAGGTTCAGCACAGCAGGTCAAGCTATACAACAGCACTCTTGTGATCAGAGGACTTTTTGGCAGTTAAATGAGAAGAAAGACTGAGGCAATGTAAAAAAAAGTAATTTTTCTCTTGCTTAAAAGATATACAGTAGTTGACATAACCATTTTTTATTTGTACCTTAAGTGTCTCCAGAGGATTTGTATTTAGGCAGAGAATGCATAAGGAGCATTTCTTGGCACAGCACACAAACATCTAATTCACTTGGATGATTTTTACTGTGGGGATTATACATGTAAAGAGCCACCTTGCTGGGCTGTGAGGGGAAAATCCATAATGATGATGTATTTGTCTGTTTGTGCTACTTGTGTGGGCCTTTCTCCTATTGTTTCTGACTGTTCTCAATCTTTATCTATTCCAGGTCTCCCTGTAAACTACATTTCCCTCTATTTTATTGATGGGGAAGTGAGACACACGACAATTAAACAACTACCTAACATTACATGGGGGTGCAAAGACAGAGCTGGCATTTAAATTTAGGTCTCCTGCTTCCCAGGTGAGTGCTCCATACAGAAGGTGCTGCTGTACCTACTCCTCCTCTCCTCTCTCATTACACAGTGAGCAGACTCACCTTCCATAAAGTATTATTTCTAAAAAACTTTCCTCTGGCTGTGGGATTCCAGCTCCTGTAAACAAGGCCATAAGTTAAATACTCTGCTTGAGGAGATGTGGGGGAGATCTTCATTAGCAAGAGGTGTAATTACAAACCAGAGTTGTGCTAAGGTGCAAAAAAGGGGCAAAAAAAAAACCATTTCCAGTCTTGAACATCTCTGAGAAGCCCAGGAGCACATCCCACCCACCTGAAATCCCTGCCTCCAAAGCTCTGTAACCCAGAGCCTGGTCCCTGCTGAACCAAAAAAAGCCAAAAGGAGACAAATCCATGAGGGTAATCAGGATGTGTGGTCCAAGGGAATTCGGGACAAACAACTAATAAATATCTGCAACCTGACTGTTTGCTTTGGAGGGAGAAAGGATATTTTCCTTTGTCTTGCAGTGAACCAGGCTGAAAGGAAGAAACTCCCTGCTCTCCTTGGAAGGCAGCAGCTACAGAGCTGCTCCTTTCAGGAGGTAAAGAGGCTCTAATTGCACCTCAAAGGCAGAGGCACTGAGAAAGGACCAAGCACTCCCTGCCCCAGACATAAACAATGAATGGATCCATTCCTCCCATGAAGCTGTTTTGGATATAAGAGAGCAAGACATGCATCAGTGGATCTTGACCAAAAACCCATAATAATCCTATGTTCTATGGTGTAACATCTCTAAGTACTTGCATAAATACATATTTACATAATTCTAGATACACACCTGCCCCACCCATCTATAAAACAGATTCTCAGGACAAGACCTCATCTGTTCAAATATCTGTTCAAAAAAAGGCAAAATACAGATTGTAAAACTTCCCCAAACCTTCTTTTTGCAGATATTTTTAAATATGTTTTTCCCCTTCAAACAAATCAGCATATTTTAAAAATTCTTCAGTTGAAGTGTCATCGATGAAATACTCCAGGCTGGGGAACTTCACTGTGTGATAAGAATGACTTAGTTGTGAGCTGAGGCATCCCAAAATGACAGTTTTCAGAAAACCCTGATTCTGTTTTCATAATGTAAATTAGATGATTGAGTGGCATATGGTTATCCTGTTGTTATGACATAGCCGTGTGTATTTTCACTGCATCAATAAAATTAGAACTTGAAAAAAAAAGCACTCATTTAAATTGGAGCATGAACAAAGCCCTAATTTAAGCACATCATACATACAGTGTGCAGAGATGGAGATATTCATATGCATGAGCTTGATCCACATTACAGCTGACATCAACCTGCTCCAGAGGTAAGGACACCACAGGTCACAGGAGAACCACAATTATTCCACCACCCAAACTGCTGCTCCAGGATCAGGTCATGGACTTCACCTTCTCCTCACTGCACGAAGGTGAAGCCCTCCACTGTATCATTTTATTTGAATTCCTGATTATTGGGAGCCTGATTCTTTACTGTTTCCTTTTAATCTTTGAATTGTTTTTCACAATAACATCAAATTTAGTGAAAATAGTTTCAGTGCTTTCCCTCAAATATTTTTGATCCCACTTGCACATCCTTTGATGAATATTTACATACTTTTACAAAGTACAACAGCCCAGGTAACGAGGACATGAACCTGTTGCCTCTCTAGGTGCTTCAGGGGCAGAGGTTCAAAAACCTGCTACAATTCTACCATGTCCACACAACTCCTGTAATTTTGCTGTCCAGATGAGGGACACAGGCATCTCCTGCCTCCTTTTTGTCTGCATGCTCAATAAATACAATTTTAACAGAGAATTGCAGTACTAAAACCAGCGGATCATTAATTTTTGAGTATCTCCCCTAGATACTTTATCTGAGCAGCTCTGGAGCAGAACACAAACATCTAATCCATGAGGATTAATTTTTACCACAGAGATTGCATATGGCAAAATGTGTCATGTAAAATGTTTGTGATGCCCTGGTGGGATCAGGGCACTGGAGAGAATGCTTGTTTTGAGAGGGGTTGGAATAAAAGTGAAAAATAACATTACCTGAAGAGGCAGATGAGCATGAAGGCTCTTAGGCCACGTGCAGGCAGAACTGGCAATCACTCAGGGACTGCCTGATGGCTCCTGTGATGCAGTAACTTTTTTGTGCATATTGGCAGCTTCCTTCAAAACTCAACTTTGTAACCCAAGTCTCCAGCATGTTTAGAATTGCAGATGTGCATTCTGAGAATTTGCAGTGTTTGCCAGAAAGACACTATATGATATTAGTGCAGTTGGTCCTGAATTTTAAACCCAAATCTGATGTTCTATGACTCACAGCCTCAGGAAAGAATTAGATGAATATCTCATAAGGGGAGAGACACTGCCTGAATATCTTTATGGAGGAGATAGGCTGAATAATAACCATTATCTCCATATGACAAGCTACCATTCTATTTAGGATATGGTGTGCTGCTATACAAGCAGAGAATGCCACACAGTCATATCTGAATTATCTTTAATATACCTAGAGTGCCCGAAATCAATGAAACTGCAGCAGCACAGACCTCACTCATTGCTTTTTCTTTCAGTTCATGTCCAGGATGCCTCACTAACACCCCTGGACAGCCCACTCTGAAATCTGGGCTGTCCCAGCACTTCCAGAGTTGCCAGAAAAAAGCTATCCCAGGAATCCTGCTCGTGCTGCAATCACAGGTCTGGTCAGGGCACTGCATCATCTCCAATTTGGAACCAGACAATACATTAGCACTTAAAATAAGAGGGTGTTTACCAGAGCCTCAAGGTAGCTGGCCTTTAATTTAGATAACCAGCACTTAATTTCTATGTACATCTGTCTTGTAACAAAGTCCCTCTCAGCACCTAAAAACAACTGGTACAATGTGAATCTGGCCCCAAGTGGATCAGAGAGGAATTTCTGTAGATAAAAATATTTACTACACCTGGTTCTGAAAAGTCTGGGTAATCTCATACACTCTGGTTGTTATTAAACCTAGAGTGACCTTATTTTCAGGGTTTCCAGATTGCACTATCTGCTAGGATTTCTAGGATTTGCACTGGGTTTTTCTCTCTCTTCCAGGACTCAGGAGCACAATTGTTGGCTTCAAGAAGTTTAAGTAAACTGTGTCCAAAGAATTATAAGAGAGAACTGAACAGCTTGAGGCACTGTAAGACTCGTGGTGCCATGTAAGTCAATCTGCTCCAAGCATCCCCATTATAACTCTTTTTGAAAGGCACAATAAATGCTCATATAAACTGATTATAAATCACAAATCCTTTAATGACTTACAAGAGGACACTGCTTTGCATGGGGAGGAGGTACACTTCCATTTGGCTGTCTTTACTGCCTAACAAGGCTCACATCTGGAACAACAAGGATTTATGGCACCTTCAGGCCATAATTCTGGGGAAGGACCATGGAAACAGCTCCTTTTGTTGTGCATCTCTAGGACATGCCCACACCAAACAGCTCAAGAGTAGCTGGGTTGCTCCTTTGACTTATGAAGTATTTTTCACTTCTCTTTTACAGAGAAAACCTTGTGACATTGTTCTCAAATGTCCTGAAGTTCAGCAGTAGGACGTAATGGCAAATATCAATATTCAAATAACACATAATTTGCTGAATTTAACACAATAACACCCAAAATTCCTGACAGAAATGGAATACACACAGTAACGTGGTGCAATAGAAACACACACTGTAAGGTTCCTTGTTCTGGAGAGCTTTTGTATTCAGTAGCTGAAAAGTCCAGAGAGTGGAAGAGGAAATGTGGGTTAATTTGTGTTTGGTGGGGTTTAGAGCTGGTGTGGTGTTTCAGCATTGCTTGCCTCTTACTTCCTCCATCCTTTAAGGCTTCTTTATCCCATTTTCTTACTAGATTCATGGTGAATCCATGGCTTAATCTTTGTGAACAGGAGAAGGACAGTACTGGAACATTCACTCACTTGCCCTCCAATTTCTGATCACAATTCTTGTGAGAAGAGAGGGAGCTGCAATAGAAATGGGTGTTTTTTAACAAATATCCAGCATTTCTGCCTCTGTACTTTTACATCCCTGGTACCATTTCTAGATTATATCCAGGAGGAGTTTGTGTGCTAATGCTTGCAGATTTGGCCTGTGAAAAGTGCCTCCATAAATAGAATTATCCTTTAAACATCAGTTCCTCTCCTTCCCTGCTGAGCAGCATCTTTCATTTTTCACAAGGTGCAAAAAGAACCTACTGATGATAATGTCCTTTTACTCCTCTAGAAAAGGAAATTCTTAAGCCCCTCCAGCAAAACATGTCCCTATTTAACGAGTAACTGAATAAATGCAAATTCCATGGAGCTTTGCTTAATGGGCCAAGCAAGTACTTCAGTTCAAAGTTGAAGAAATCATGGATGTTAACTTAGAAATATTCCTTTCCTCGTGAAGTTCATCTCTGTACAGAATCAAGGAAATAAAATCAGCTGAAAAAGATATACGCAGACTTAAAAAAACCCAAACCCCAAACCTCACAAAATTTCAGATGTGAGGGACTAAATATTCTCAGATATGCATATAGAAAAAGTGATTTTTAACTTAAATGGCAAGAAAGACATGATTTTTCATCAGAAATAGGCTGGTGTGGGAGCACTGAGTACAGGAAAGTACCTGCTGATAAGTCAGGCTTTGCCAGTCCCAAACTACAGCAAAGCCTTCATGACTCAAATATTAAACATTCAGAAAAGCTTTTGTTTCCTCCCATGCTGCTCACCTAAACAGAGTGATTGGCAAACATCTGCAGAGGCACTGCTCCTTCCCTTCACAGCCCTCCTTAATCTCCAGTGCCTTCATGGACCCACAGAAACAGTGACAGCTTGGATTGGACAGCTCAGGACCGACACTGCTGCATTACATCTGAACAAATATTGTCTCCTGGGCTATTCAAGCTCCTTCATAAGCATCTGTGGTCTTTTTCTTCTCCTGAGGATGCAAGATTTAGGGAGAAAAAACTGGATTTTTTTTAAAAATGCTGTTCTTTACAACAAAGCACCAACTCCAAAACCTCTCATTTCTTACTGCACTGTCAGAGCTGAGAAGCTGTGATGTGTTTGTCTCCTGCATACAGAGGATAACCCCAAAAGCACAAACAGCACCCATGGTCTACAATGGGTGCCAAATGCCAATGTCCTAATCCCCTTTCTCCCAACATTATTCCTTGTTTGCGACCTCAGACATTATTTTGAGGCTCAAGGCAAAAGTTTCAGGGCCCTGAGAATATGTAATGTGCAATAGAGAGCTCTCCAGAGAAGTGTGGCTTCTGGAGCAAGGGGAAAACATGAACCTAAACATTTCTAAGGGACAAGTCTAATGGTGATGGAGTGGTAACAAGATTTAGTTGGATAGAACTAATTACTCATGGTAGGGGATGAGAGCAAGAGTTTGCTTTGGCAATAAGTGAACTTACTGGAAGCAAGAACAACTAAATATGGGCTTGATTAGGGAGAAGATTTTCAAAATTCAATGTATAGAAGTGATTGGACAGAAAATTAGAAGGGGAAAAGTGTCAGCAAGTCACTTGGAGACAACGCTATGTAAAAAAAAGGTTTTCCTTATCCATGACATACACAGTGGACTAAAGCTCGTATTTTCTGATCAATCTTGCCTTATCACAAAGACATTTATTTTCTAGTCATGAGTGACCGGATTCAATTAAAATACAAACTCACTTGTCAATTAAATTGAAACAGAAACTCTCTCAACATTCAGGTTAAAAATCACCAAGTACTACCAGAGGCTGCCATCCTTAAAACTCTGCATGTGCAGGAACAGAATGTATTCTGTTGCTGGATTACTGTAAAATGTGAGTTGCTATTAACTTGTGGTGGTTATGCTAAAGAAAGAAAAATGTTATCGTCCTTTCAAAAGCCTAAGGATTTATTTTTTTAAAAAATTCCAGCAACAAATATTGCAATAGCAGTGCTATGTAGATATGCAAGGGTATGATGAACTATTGGGTGACTTAATAGGGTCACTTTTCATCTACACTTCAAAGCTGCCAATTCTTTATTAAGTTTACTTACTTAATCTGCCATTTCATCCAGTGTAGTTAAGTTTTGCTGACACCTCACCTTAGTTTAGCTTGCTAAAGTGGAACTTTGCTACACTTAAATACATGTGCTCTTGGTTTCAGGCCCTTAGCTTGTTTCAAATCACTGAAACTAAAGTGAGATACTAGTGATACTTGTACCCTGACTATAATATTTCCTCATGAATTTAGTCTTGAAGTTGTAGTAAAACAAGTCTTGGATCTCCCCTAGAGAAAATAAACATTAAAATTTCATCTCTCAGAACTCCTACCCATCCACAGAAAGTACACGACCACTAGTGGAGATTCCCAAGGGGAGGCTCTGTGAGACAAAGGTCACATCAGCCAAGACCAGCCCTTTGGGCACCTCTTGTGTCCCTCAGCTGTGGAGCACCCATGCCTGGGCTGTGCTGCTGCTTTTTTGTGGCAGGAGCTCTTTCTCCTGTCCCTGCAGAAGGAAAGCTCTCAGCTCAGTCTGTCTGTGATGCTAAGGGAGTTCCCTTTAGTGTGAGCAGGGATTACCAGGGCCGTGCCAAGGGAAGTTGGCCTCTCATGGGAAGCTTTACCCCCCAAACAACATGAGGTTATTGGAACTTTACTGGGATTCCTCAACTGTCTGGAAGCAGAGCTACAATTCCCATGTTCATAGTTAGGGCCTGAAAAGGGGAGTGACCTTAAACTGCTCTGAGTCTGTTCTCAGCAGGTTTGGGTTTGTGGCTTGTGCCTTTTTTTAAAGCAAACCACCAAAAAAGCCACTTGGTACTTCCTTGTTTTTCATTAGTTTTGCATTTAGCAGGATTGCTCTTCATTCCTTCCATCCTTCTATTGATCCGGGGGGAGAGGAGGCACCGAGGGAAAATGACAAATAGGCTGCATTTGTCCCTTCCCTTCTGTCATTTGTTTCACGGGTAAGTGAGTAGAAATGAAGACAGCATGCTGCACGCCGAGTGCTGGGAGCACAGAACATGGCCTCCAGCTAGAGCACAAATAATTTCTATGCATGATGAATCCTTTCAATAACAAGGGCCCTGCTAATGCAGGATCAAATCACAGTCATTAGCTCTTGGCACTGTTCTTAAAATGATATAGAAATCCAAGCAGCATCCAGCCATGCTCCTGTACCACACACACTAGCCAGGATTTCAGCTGGCAATTTACTTTTCTCATCAACGTGCTGGTATAATTAGAAAAACCAAAAAAAAAAAAAAGCCATCTGATAGGATAGACTCCTCTAAAAGCAATAATCTGCTTAAGGAAATGATGGATCATTCTGAAATAAGGGGCTGTGGTGTGAATCCATTGATGGATGCATTGATTCTGGGACTGTTTCAAGACCTGAGGCCCTGTGTGATGGGTGATTTTCTATGGCAGGTAACAAACAAACTATTGAAAGGAAGCCATATATTCCAGTTCTGATTTTCAGTCACCAACGCCTTTTGAAACCATGGCACTCACAGAAGGAGTCACACTTACTGCAGCAAAAAAGCTTTCAAACTGAGTTCAAGCTCTTTGACCGTGATCCAGAAGCTTCACAGAGAGTCAATTTAGAAGCACTCCTTGTTGCCTCAAGCCATCTTTTTCTTTTAAATTTTTTTGTATTATTATTTTACATAGTAGTTATATTCCTATTCTAATTTATAATACTATTATTCAGTATTTGATAGGTTGAAAAAATTTATTAATATCCTGCAATGTGTAAATTATATATTCTCTTAAAATCCCCAAATAATTACTTTCCCTAAGTTAAGTGAACATAGTATTTTATTTTTAAACAGCACTTTCTTGAAAGATTTTTTTTATTTGCACTTGCTGTCAGTAACTGTGTATCCATAAAGGTAATTCACATTTTATTCTTAATGGATTTTTTTCATGAAAAGAAAACCAGTAATTAGTAAATAGTTCTACTTAGATGGGTGCTTCAGTATTCACTGTGTAACTGTTCTTTAGGGAGCAGTGTATGGCAAAATAGATACTACTATTTTATAAGTGAGGTTCACAGAAAATTAAACTTCAGTTAGTGTTTCACATTCTCTCAGCCCAGATAAGGGATGTCCCCTGCCCCCTGTATATATTTTTGGCAGTTAATCCACTCCAATAATTACAACTTTCATAAATTCTCCCAGTGCTGTTGGGTTTGATACAGCATTGAGATCATGGGTCTGTTCAGAGTTTGTCAAGTCAAAATGGACTCCATTTGTTACCCAGTCAGGCTGTAGAAAAATGCTGGTTAGTGAATTGCCTGGAAGTGCCAGCAGGGCAGTGAGCACATGGCCAGGCTGGAGGGAGCTCCCCGAGTGCAGCTCTGGGGCCTTTGCTGGCCTCTGCCCAAATCAAAGGCAACCTAACAATAAAATTGGTCTTCTAGACCAAAAAAAAACTGACCAAGGAATTCCAAAAATCCCTGAGGCTTAGCTAGCTCCAGAAGCAACACTAACATGGAAAACCAGATACTTGAAGGAGGCTCTGCTAGTGATGCACCCTGGTTTGAATTCAACACAGAACATGCTGCTGCTTGGATGAAGGAAACGCCGTCAGATGCTCAGATTTGGCTCTCTCAGGCTCAGACAGATGACACCCAGGCCAAAATTCAACAACATCAGGGATAAAGTGTTGGTGCAATGGCCCACTGATATCTTTCCCTGTTGTTTTCTGAATTCCCCACAAACATGGTGCTGAAGCAGCCGGTAACAAACTGAGCCAGAAAAGAGGATCCAGAGAGAGAACATTTTAAAGTTGAACCAATACACACTGCTTTTGGAAACAAGTTTTTATGATGCTGCCATATGATCTCCTCTGGAAGAGGATATGTTCTTTTCCAAACCTATTATGCTGATTTTCTAGACAACCTTGATTAAAAATAGAAGATTTAATTTGGCAGCAAATTCCAAGTGATTTTTATATTTGAGAGGAGAATGTAATTATTTTTAAATGCCTTGACTTTTCCCTCATCCAAAAAAAACCCAAAAAACCAAACTCACCTTAAATGCAACACCTTAAAAACTAAATGATGACTCACTGCTGACATTATAAACCAACTGGACATCACTGGTGACAACAACTGAAAACATCTGTGCTCCTTCTGGGATTTACTACAAAAACTGATCAGTACAAGAGGACTCTAAGCAGCAGAAGGGAAATGTGGTGCCTCTAGACAGCTGATTGCACATTTGTGTCTAATGACAAAGCTTATAGAGCAATATAACTACTTCTTTTTTTAGGAACATTGGATCCTGTTCTGGAAAACACCTTAGCAATCACTCTATGTAGCTCTCCTCTGCAAGCTACCATATTTTACATGCTCCCTGTTAAAAACTAGAATTAATTTGCTGTAATGTAATATGAAGATCAAAATTAGAACAATATTTTCATCTTCTCTTCAGTCAGTTTGTTTCATCTAAGAGAAAAATCACAGCTTGAGCTGTGTAATCTCAGCCAAAGATAAATCTCGGTTTATTATGTATCAAGACTTCCTGGGAAGCCATTTGGCTGAATTAAGCTCATCCTTCCTCTTTTGTGACAACTCATGTCATGACATTAAAGGTCATGTTCCTTCCTTTCTGTCACTTTAAATTATGCCATCAACATCAAGAAGTGATTCAACAGAGAATGTAATAAATGCTACAGAATTATTAAAACCATGCTAGATGGCTGCTTTTCATACATTCCTGCAGCTCCTCTTATGATTTCAGGTAACACTTCGCATTCCTAACAGGAAAAACAGGTGCCTTGAATATAATAGGAAATAAGATGAGGATGCAAGTCTGGGGAGGGGGAGAAACTCAAATTCCAGTCACGCCATGCCTATAATCACAGCAATAGCACCACACATGCATTCATTAAGGAAACATTCAGTTACCCTCTTTGCAATCACGTTTAAAATTATTTAGCTCAACACTCTAGCCCCAAAATCATACATCTGGACTAAAATAAGAAATAAATAATTTAAAGGGAAAAATGTTTATTGAAAACATTTGCATCCGACTCAAAAAGTGCTTAGTTGTTACTTTCTGCAATCACTGTTTTGCTTCCATATTGTTCTTTGGCTTTTAAATGAGAAATTTAGGTTTCATTTTTCAAACAAAGCACCTTTCTGTCTCCCCCACCTTCTGCCTGAGAGTCCCAATCTCCTTACTAGAAGGTGACTTGGAGTTCCCCACCGGAAACACAAATTAAAGGAATAATCCAACTTAAGCACAGCATTTATGTTAATGTTTGTGAAAAACCAACCTGGAGAATTGACTGCCACACAGCAGCAGAGTGTGTGTTCGCTTGTTGGAGAGAGCTGCAAGAACTCTGAGAGAAAAAAATAAAACAATATTTTTTTATGTGGCTGCAGATTGAGACATGGCTCTTTTCCACAGGTTTAATTAGCAGGGAAGCAGAGATTCCTATTTTGTAATTGCTCTTCCTTAATTGATTCATAGTTCTATTTTTGAGTTAAAATTCTGCATCCAACTAAATGCATTACACATCCCAGGAAGCAGAAACAAAGTCATTTGAAGAACAGCTGAGCAGCTCACTACAACCTGGATAGAGGCGACTAAAGGATTTGTTGTTTAAATAATATGAAATACACATAACAGGGGTGTGGGGAGCAGGAATATCAAGGGAGAAGAATCATTCAGTAGCACTGGAGTTGGAAAGGCCAGGGGAGAAACAGGAAGGACTGCAGAGCACAGCAGTGAAAAGAGGGATGAGAGGAGGAGAAGGGGAAATAGGTGGCTGAGGCAGCAGGGTAGTGAATAAAGTCTGCCCCAGTCATCTGCAAAATAAAACTTGGCACAGACATTACACCTGGAGTCCCCCTCAGCCAAGGAGGGGACTCTGCTTATGCTTTCCAAGTGAGAAGAAGTGCCTGTTCTTTCTACCCAGTAATTACAGACAACATCACTTTAGAAATGTAGATGTAAACAAAGCACAAGGACCTTCTGTGTCTCCCAGTCAAGCCTCACCTCCACAAAAGCCAAGACAGATCCTACAAACTCTTTCGTGTATAAGTCAATTCAGGCGAATCTTCTTAATGAAGTCAGTATTTCAATCATAAAGCCTTACAGCTTTACTCACCTGTAAAGTTTCACAGTATGAAACCCACTAAAAAACGAAAATGATGCAGAACCATCAAGCTGCATTATAGGCTTAGGTCTCAAAATATTTGGATTTCATTAGCTCAGCAATGAGGCTTCCAGTGCATGCTAATCATTCATTAATGCACCTCTCCTTGGAGAGGGGACCAAGCCAAACATGCTCCTTCTAATTTGATTTTAAAGGAACATATATAATATATGTGAACTACATATAGTTTTGGACCTCAAGAGATAATCAGCAGTAGCTCACTGGGTCATGGTATTCTGCAGGGAATCTTACACAATGAAGAGAGAAAAACTCTGAATAATTTACACTGAAATCTGCTTGATTTACAACCTTCTGTTCTATCTCTGAGGGAGACAGCTATGGCAATGAATCCTTACAGTAAATCTACATTTAACAAAAGAAGTTACTAAGCTCCAAAGACTGGCCAGTCCAACTTAAATAACCCTGACAAGGAGATAGCTAAATCCCAGAGACTCCAAGAAAGAGCCCAGAGAGCTGTTACATTATCTGATTTAACTACAGCCTGCCTAAACCCGAGTCACCACGAGGCTGTAAGGCACCTGGCCCCGTTGTGTCAGGCAAATACAGCACAAAGACTCCCAAGGCCAGGGATCTTGCAATCAAAGTGAAAGAAGGATAAAAACGAACACTACAACCCAAGGAAAAAGGAAACAAAAGCACAGCATTAGTGAGGGCTGCAGCAAGCCCTGCTGGTGCTAAATTCCTTACAGCAGAGAGTTTGGAGGAGCAGAGAGGAGGAGAGGAGCACATCCTCCTAGAGGTTTCCAAGGAGCCTTTGGCACACACGGTCAGGCTGCCCCAAGACCTCACACTGGGCTGGGCAATGCTGGTGTCACCCACCAGTGCTCAAAACACTGGATTTGAAAATTCCCACCAGTTCTGGAGGGCAGACTAAGCACTTAGACCCTTACACAGGGAAAAATGCCCTTAAACAAGCAAAGTGTTTGCCAGAAGATAGCAGGAGTAAAGGCTGAGCAGCACCCTCAGCAGGTGTAGCCCAACTTTTAGAAAAGATTCCTTCTTAAGAAAACTGAGGACATTTAATACATTTTTGGAAAAAAAAACAAACTAAACACCATTTAGGTTCTTAAAATCCTACTGCTTAAGAGGAGATGAATTTTTGAATATTCATTATCTTCCTGAATTTGAATGAGTGTTGGAAAATGAAAAATCAGGAGATGGCAGAAACAGGGAAAACAGCCAAACTTCCTCTGTGCGAAACATATGTGTTAGTTTTGTTGAAAAATAAGGAGAAAGAAGTTCTTCAAATTGCAGCCCATAGGTGACTATTTACATGTACAAACCTCACACCGAGCTCCTCGCCTTTCCTGCAGCCTATTCCTGGAGACCCTCAGGTATTGGTTACAGAAATGACCCCACTGCTTACAACAGGGTGCAGAGATCATCCTGCACTTGGGGAGGAAGGAATTTGGCCATGGAGGAGCTTCTGATTGAAGTGGGCTGTTGATAGTGGATGCACAAAGCAGTGATTCCCACCAGGTAAGGGCTGGGTGGAGATCCCTGCTGGTTCTGGGGATGAACAATACAGACAGCAGCCAGGAGCACGGGAGAGGTGTTTGTGACCCCTGAAGAGGCAGCTTCTACAGCCTGAGAGAGTGGAAAAGTCTCTTCCAAGGCTCCAATCAGTGCTGCTGGGGGTTTTTCATCCTAATCAACAAACCAAATTCTTAAGGACCAGGTGTCAGGGGTCAGCTTTGGAAAGGATGTTTATCAAAGCTCTTCTCACACAGAGGTGTAACAGATAAAAATAAAGCAATGGCTGAAGGGAAGGAAGGCAGGATGTGGTGCTGAAGAGGATGCTGAGAAACACAACCAGGAATGACCCTGCTCAGGCAGAACATTTGGCTCGTGCAAGGTTTCAATGGCCACATTTAGTGAATTGTTTTTCTCAAGGTACAGAACTTTATCAAAATTGTAGGCACACAGAATTAGAGGCGTTCAGGTGTAGCTTTCCCACTAAAAAAAAAACCCCAAACCACTCAGAGGTACCCTATAATTTTGTATTGCTGTTATAATTTAAGATATTTATGAGGGAGAGAATATTAGCATTCTGTATTTCTTATGAAATAAATTGTTTTATGCACTATCACTATTCTGATTGGAAGACTGAGTGCTGGAATAGCCTCTCTCCCTTCCTTGGGCATTCTGATTATCTGCAGGGAGAAAGGACATGGGTGTTTTAAAGGAGATATGTTTAGGTTCTGCTAAAATACCATGACAACCTTCAGAATTACTCACTTTCAAAGCTATTCCAGAATAATCTGTAAAGTAACATCAAATATTTCATACCATTATGGCAGAAAATGAAAAGTGTTCCATTTCATGCTTAATTTATTTTGTAATTATAAATCTGTTGGTAAACAGTACCATAATAGGCTTTGCTTTGTGCCTGCTTTATGCTTCTGAACTCTTTGAGTTTTAATATGTTTTCAATACAAAAAACATGATAATAACTGCTCCTGGAAATGACTGGCTGGATAAGCTCATCCCTAAGTAAATTCCAGCATTAATCACATACACTTGCTAGTAAGGGACATTAAAAAAAAGAGATAGAAAACAGTCTGGCAATTTTAAAACATCAGAATAATAATAGAGGTAATAATTTCTAACTGGAACAGTTTAATATTAATTCTACCATAACAATAATCCTTTCAGAAAAACAGGAAGACAATTTTTAATTAAAACCACTTTTTGTATAAAAATGCTAAACCAGCACATAGGTGACATCTCACAAAGCCACAGTCTCATATTTCACTTACTCCCTCTGCTGCACTCCTGAAAATGAATTTTGGTTTTCTCCTGATGTATGAGTGAGTGCTTCAGCTTCCTGTTGCTCTTTTTGAAGTTTCACAATTATTTAAGGTAGTGGGGGTTGGTATTTAAACATTTATATTACCAAAATTACAGCATGTTAATTCATTAACAGACAGCCTTTGCTGAATTTGGGGATGAACACCTTTCATTTTGTTTCTTGTGGCAGCACATTCTCCTCCCTAAAGCAGGAATCAGCCCTGTCTGTACAACTACACACGAGTCAATCATCAAAAGAGCCTTCCTATCTATAATATGCAAAATACAGGTGTAATTAGAAATCTATTTTGAATAATAGCCTCTCTTCTATGAGTCTTTGCTCCTGTCTGCACTCAGCCTTTATTGCCAAAGGTATCATCACACCCTCTACTATTTGTAGCACACCCTGAGTAATTTCACATTTGCCAAGCTGTTGACAACTTCACCCCAGCTCCCACAAGAGCTGTGGATTTGCAGAGCACACAGATATTGGAACTTCTGCGCCAGCAGAAACAAGCACGAAGATTTGCAAGGGATCAGGAAGCCTCCCTGCTCGGTGACCAGCATTAGGAAATCCTGGCTTTGCATATCAGATAAGTTCAGTGTGTGTGGCCTTTCACAGAAATTCACCCAGGCTGGTGTTTCAGCTTAGGTCAAGAGGAAAGTTCAAGCAGTGAGCTCCTTTCTGCCATTAAATAATTTATCAGCACAACTGCACAGCACAGTCTGAGGCTCTCCCATCTCTGCACCCAGAGAGGAAAAGGAAAGTGTGCCAGGCTGTGTTTGAGGAGAGCTGCTCCCCTTCCTGAGAGGGAACACAGATGGAAGGCCAGCCTAGGCAGGAGGTTATGAAGTACAGTGAGCACCGTGGCAATTTCTCACCAAAATCTATCAGGACTGCATAATCCTGAGGGTGTGCAGGAAGGGAGGTGGCAGCTCAGTGGTCACCCAAATAAATCAAAGCATTGGCTGCACAGAGTGACTCTAACTGCAGGAGGGAATTCCCTCAGAGCCTCCCTCTGCCACCAAACCTGCTCCTAAGGAACAGTCAGGAAGGGACTGCATAACTTAATAGTGAAATAAATATTTAAAGTAGTGTGCAATAACAAGAAAAAAGAAAATACAGGTGTGTAGATATAGAAAGTAAGGTCAAAATTCAAGGAAGAAGTTAAAGTTCTTATAACATAAACACACAGCCCACAAAGTTTTAAAAAAAGTCTTCCAAATATTTTCCTTGATTTGTAAAAAATATTTTATAGAAAATAATTTAACAAGCAGTCTTTCCAAGCTTACTTCTTTCTGTATGTACCAGAGGAGTAAATACATCTATTTTATATTGATACCTTTCTATATGCAAGCATCTGGCTTTATTTTTCAAATTCCAATTTATATCTCCTATCTTTTGTCAAGATTTAA
Organism: Erpornis zantholeuca; assembly: GCA_013400515.1. Taxonomy (NCBI): domain Eukaryota; kingdom Metazoa; phylum Chordata; class Aves; order Passeriformes; family Timaliidae; genus Erpornis; species Erpornis zantholeuca. The sequence goes on from VZTN01024985.1 coordinate 738,343, forward strand.
AACTGATTAAGATAATGCTTTAATTCCCATTTTGTTTCTTAGAAACATTTTAACACCTTTTGATATCAGGACTATGGCCAAGCTCACAACTTGTATTTTGTTGTATTTTAAACTAACTTTTGTTATCCAGACAAAGGCAAGAAACAGCTATTTACAAGATTATATAATTCCATGTTAAACTTGTGCAGTTTAGTAAAACACTGGTGTTTTGGAACTTGATTATTAGTTTAGGATTCAATTAAATTATTTTCATTTATAAAATTTACCAATATATTTATTATATTAATCCAATTGTTCCATGTAGAACAAGAGAAATAAAAAGTGAAATTGCATAATTGCAAAATTAATCTATAAACACATTTAGCAGTTATGCCTATATGTATTTATCTGCACATGTATATACAAACAAAAGTAATTAAAGGAAAAAGTGTATTTTACTGGGTAATTTCTTTGCACCAAATTATTCCTCTAACTCCATGAAAAGTTATTAAAGTGATTCTAATTTATGTATCAATAAAATATGCAGAGAACACACATGCTCTGTATTTACTCAGTACACAGGGATCCTGATAACAGATTTTACTTTTGTCATTTCTTTCCTTTTCTCTCTTCATAAGAATAGATTTAGTCCAAAAAATCTTTGTGGAACTCTTTCTACACTATGAAAAAGGCATTAAGAAGAATCTTTGTATATAGGTATGAGGAATTTATTGGTATATTGTGTTTACAACAGTGTTTTAAAAAAAGGACCCAAACCTTTGTTCAGTGAAAATGCTGGGAATTTTTCCAAGGGAAAAAAAAATTACAACTATGTAACTAAAAGTTAGCCCTGTCAATTTATTAAAATGTTTGGATTGGTAGCACTGCTGTGCCTTTAAATATTTGGGGAAATCTAAACTCTAAGCGTGGATTTCCAAGACCTGCAATCTTGACCCCTCAGAGAGGACTTCACTAAACTGAAACACCAGGTCCAGGATCACAGGAATCTTGATGCCAAAGCTTCTCATTAACACAAAATGTGACTCAAATTTCACATGTCTTCAGGCAATAAACCCCCCCAGATTGTACCTGACCCCAGGCCTGTATGGTCAAAATGTACACAGGACTTCAACTGGATTGATTGAGAAAGGCTCTGGGTTTATTTTCCCTGTATCATCCAAGCAGAAGGTCATTTAAAATCCTTTAGGCTGTGCATTTTAAATGATTTTGTCATGAGAAATTAATTTACAGGCTTATGGACTTTGCAGAAATGATAGATTTCTAAAGACCTTTTGAGCAGTGAATAATGAACTTTGCCAGCCTCCTCAGCACTGACTGATTTAGTTTCCTGAATAAGTGAGGCAAGTGGTGGTCTTATCTTTGTGCTGAGGTCAAACGATTTCTGATTGGAAGCAGCAAGAATAAAAGACAAGAATTTCCACCTTCTAACACACCAGAACTCAGCACAAGACCAGATCACTCTCTCTCATACAGCAACACAGCTCCTTCCAAATGTCTTCAGCAGGAATTCTCAAGAATTATAAACAGGAGACCTTGGCTAAAATCCTGCAATGCAAAGCAAAAATTTCATTTTCCCTTCACATAAAAAAGAAAAGAAAAAAAAAAAATGTTTGAGAACTAAAGGTGCTAAGTTTCTTCATATTTTGAAGGAATCCCAAGGTCAAGTTTACAATTTTTGAAATAAAATAAAACCTCCTCTTTAACATTGAAGACTTTGTACCTAAATGCTATAAAGACTATCATTTGGGAATACTTTTATCATCCTAATATTTCCTTCATTACCTTCTGCATCAATGCAAAGCAAATAAAAGGTAATTTTTATCTCTGACATCAAAAGTCGCATTAGAGAATTGGACAGTCATGAGAAGAATTAAACCTCTGCCATCAGCTTGAGCTTGGTAATGGGCCAATATCTGGACAGCTTTGATTGCTTAGAGGCTTTATCCTAAACCCAAATCAGCATGCAGCACAACCAAGCCTAACATCTGCCTATACATATATATATATATGCATTTATATATTTCTAAAAAATTTGCTCAACTTTACAGCTTCAAATGTCACCTGCTCCCAGTAGTCACACCCCAGCCATGTTGCCCCCTACCATTATGCATTATAAATTCTATGATTCTTTAGAATACATGAATTTATAGCCTCACTTCTGTCCCCAACCCAGCTACACATTGATGAATGAGATCTCAGACTAGATAGGTAAATAGAAAGAGGGTGAAGGATGGGAGCTTGCAATGTATAATTTATTACAAGCGCCACAAAATACCAGTGCTGAGAGAAAACAAATTATTGGCTTCTCATGCAGTGACCATGAGAAGGTGATAAATATTTCATTATATAGTACTCATCAGACATTTGAATAGCTCATCTGTCCCATTTATGCCAGCTAAAATGAATTCAGCCTATCAGTGGCAAATGTATTTTTAATGTTTCTCTACCTTCTGTGGAGGGGGCAGCTAAAAAGTCCCTCTTTCCCCAAGAATCAAGTTATTCATTTGGTTACACACTGTAAACTGTTTATTCTTGAAGAGGCTTTTCTTGTTCAAAGCAGCCCTTTACATCTTACAGAAATTTCATGCCCAATGTTCACTCCACTTTCTAGGAAGCAGAAGTTACCAAAGCTGTTTTCCAAGCTGTGAGAACGTGGTCTTTTGATAGGAAAACACTTACCTCATACTAAAATTAAAAACATTTGGAAACACCTACAGGCTCTCTCTCCTTCAGAAAAGAAAAGTCAAGCCAAGTAACTCCAAGTGGCCTTTTGTAAGAAATACAATCTTGAAAAATCAGCAATTACCAAAATTAAAAGGCTTATTTCAGCTGAACTGGTACCTGTTACCTTTAAAGAATGAACACATTTGCTTTCCAGCTGAGAACAGAACTTTCAGAGATATTGAGGAGCTCCAATAGGGACATGAAGTTATAAGAACCTGCTACAATAAGTCACTCTTAAAAGTGAGTCATTGGAAGTCCTTGTCACCAAGTCACTGTTACCCTCCTTGGAATACAGCAAATGCTGTCAAAGTTCTCTTTACACTGTCTTGCTGTTCTTGACTCCAGCAATATCAACAATAAAGATCAAAAACATAAGACCAAGAAATCTGAAATTCCTGGTTCTAGATCTCAATTTACTTCCCAGAATGTACCTCTTGTAGTCACTCAGAGTCAAATCAGAAATCAAGACTAAAGGATTCAAAAGACTTTTATGTCAATTCTCTGCTTACCCTTCTGAAACTTCCTATATCAGGAATCATTCAGGATCAGGAGCTGTTAACTGCATCTTGTTAGCATTGACTTCTAACCCAAAACTTTTCAGAAATATAGGAACCAGACAGAAATAAATGATAAATTCAACTCTACTTATTCCAAACCTGTGCTCACATATTTGGATCTTGTTGAATACCTCACTTATTTGGACATGCAGCTTCTGCTTTTCCTTACCCTGTCTTTATTCTGGCCTTTCAAAGTCACTTCTCTCCCTAAAACTTTGCTAACACTACCTGCATTGAGCTTCCACAGGCAGTTCTTTTCCTGGCTTTATCCCTAGAAATGGAATGGGGAGGAAAGAACAAAGAATTGAGAGTCCTGAAAATACAACTACCAACAGCTATTTAAGGGTTGGCTTTTGGGTTCAGAAACAGGGAATTCCTTTCATTTCTATACATCTGTGATATCCTTTGACTTGCATCACTTATAATCATCCCTCTGTTGCCATGGTGCATATGAAGCTCTCAGTGGTGAGCGGGCTCACTGTCTCTGCTCTGACAATAACAAAGAACACAGATGGCCACAGCTATTATTCCCACTCCCTCTGTGTCCTTGTGCACTTGATGGAGTCTGGAAAATATCTGTGTTACTCCACCCATATAATATTGACCACCACAAAAGCTGCCGAAGCAGCAATAACAAGATGGAACACAAAGAGTTTCAAAAATTTCTGCCTCCCTCTAACAAAAATATACGAGCTCCTACATCAGAGGGTCCTATAAAGGGGATTGAAATGAAAAAAAAAAAAAATAGGAGAAGTATGCTTTGATAACACCTGCTTAGATGAAGCAAGGTCAGAGAATCAACAGTAACCTGGGGCTGTTGATGGAGCTCAGATGTCTGGTCCTTCTTTGATGAAATCACCATTGACACAAGGAGTAACATTAAAAAGGCAAAAACCAGCATCGTGCCAAAAATCATCAGCTGCTAAATGAGCTGATTCATCAGAGTACAGCAGGGAATACTTCATCCCTTCATGCTCCCCATATCCCAGTGATATGGACACTCTCTTCCTGAGACTTTTCAGAGGCATTCTGCCTTTGCTATCTCTGGAGAAAAGGTTTCTCTGGTGAAAGCAGAGTGTTTTGGACACCACTATGCAAAGTACATCTATCAAATCTGAAGGAAAGGGAAATAATTCTGATTAACCAAAAAACTTCAAAGTGCCAAAACATTCTTCTGGGTGGCCAAATATTTAAATCTCAGAACAGCTTAATTTCAAAAATCCAGTTTTAATCTGAAAATCAATTTCATGAAAAGAAAAGAAGCCTGAAACAGGTTTTCTGCCTTGGTATATTGTGTTTGAACACTCTGGTGCCAATGGACCCCAGTGTTAGCACTGTTTCCTCTTTCTCCACGCTATATTCTGGGGATGAAAGCATGGTATTCTAATGCAGCATTTATTAATATGTTAAGCTACATCAAGGTTAGACCAACAATTTATCTTCAATCGATTGATTTTTTTTGATTTTTGTTTCTGATTGACAAGAGAGAGAAGCAAAGTCTGAGGTGTTTTTTAATATGCAAACCAGAGACATTATTTACACTACTTGTAGTGGAATTTATGGTAGACACAACTGTTTTTGAAGGTTATTTTCCTTAAAGAAATGATTTTGCTTCTGATACCCCACTGTTTTGCATTTAGCAGCAAGTGATTTATGAAGGAAATCAGTTAAATATTAGAAGTTCTGTATTTTTATAGTTCATTTTTCTCAACAATCCCATATATGCTTTTGCTCTCTTATGAATTTTGAGCTCTGTATTCAGTAATCATTCTTTCTAACAACCTAAACATGCACTGCATTATTTGTGAATTAGAGAGTAATTTATTTAGGAATTTCAGAAAATTACTTTTCTTCTGGGTGCTATTTTGCAATCTATCTATTTTTGTTTTTATCTACGATTGCTTCTATGTCCCATGAGCCTTAAGAGATATTTAATACAGATGTGAACTGCAGGATTTCAAAAAAAAGTTTCAAAGAAAAATCCAGCTTTGATTGTGGCCAGAAGGAAAAAAAAGCTCAATGAATACAACTCAAAACTAAGGAACAAAACCTTGTACAAGGCTGCTGTTATATAAATATATCTCTATAATGAGATGCCTACAGCCACACAGGCCTAGATCTGACAATCAGTTCCAAGTTCCTACACCAGTATGAAGCAGGATTGCCTCAGCATCCTCCTAAAACTTTTCAGAAGTTTCTGGACTGAGATATATTTTTCCTATGAAATAGAAGATTCCACCTGACCCCTAAAACATTCATTCAGTTTGGTTTTGCGAAATGTGTTCTTCACATATTGAAGTTAAATAAGCATTAAAGGCTCAGTTCAAGACTCACATATCCACTGGAGGCACCTGGGGCATAATTTTCAATAAAATATGGCCACAAGAAGAATATTTACTTTACACAACAAGAAACACTTGGCAAAACACATCATCCACAGCAGCCAAAGAGAAACATATTTGTGCTACACATTTAATGTGCTAATGTGCAATAAAGTAAGCAATTAACACTGAGGTATGAGATATGATTTTACACTTCTTTTTCATCTGTAACCCAGGTGCCACAAAGGCCACTTGAGTTTCTGTTACCTTCTCTTTCCTCACCCTACTGAACACTGTGTGCAGTGGGAAAGAAAACAAGGGCTTTTGAACCTCCTCCCTAACAAATAAGGTGAAATTTAGCACTTTAAGGGTCTAGATCAAAACCTAAGAAAGTTATCTTAACCTGGAATAAGGTTAACTTCATCCTTTGCCTCCATGCCAATTCTGCAAATTTAATAAAACAGTTTATATCAAAATTACAGCCATGCAACATATGCAGAAGCCAACCCACTGGAAGGAGGAAAGACTTCTATCCAGCTGGTCTGGTGCTAAAAACAAACCCATCCAACAGTCAGGAGCACTATTTTCATCCTGGCTGCCAGCCACACCAATACCCTTCCCAAGGCTCTTCTCCTCTCCCTCATCACATCCCATCCACTGAAAATTGGTTTTGCACAACTCCTCAACCCTTTCCTTCTGTAGGAAGAGTCCCCAGTTTGCCTTCCACACCACAGCTCCCAGCCTCCCCCAAGCTCCTCTAGGAGCCTAAAGAGACAGGACAAAATCTTGCATCTCTAATCTGACTTGAATTTTAGTGTGTGCCAGGGCAGAGATTAATAACTTTGAAATTTTTTTTCACATAAAACTTCCTGTAAACACTCACTGCCAAATGGCTGTGGATCTAATTTATTGATAGTACTCTGCTTATAATTTAACTATGAGAAAGTATTGATGGTGTACACCTGGAGTAACAAGTGCAGCTTTACTCAGCAAGAACATAAATATCAGGCCCAACTAAGTGATGGTCCAAAGCAGGAAAACAGATGCATCAAATTCACATCCAGCAGGAAAACAGGGTGAAGGCAAATTTCCAGAAGCAGACAAACAAACCACCAGAAAAGTGCAAAAAACCAAGATGCACTGAATTAGATTCCCTCAGGACTATGAGAATCTAGGACATCAAACCCACATCACCAATGTTATCCTCACTCAAGCAACCCAGGGAGTGAAGTTTTCTTACCCACAAGCACTCACTTAATAGGGAGAGTTTTCTTTGCTGCCTGAAAGTTGCTACAAAGCCTTTACACATCCTTAAAGACTCAGGTGCATAAACTCTTCTGGAATTTGGTTTGAGAAGTTTGTACACAAGTTACAACCAGGTTTACCAAAAATTTCTGGCCTATGATTCCTGTGTGTGTTTTTGGAGTCAAACCTTTTTACAGGCTCCTCAGTGATATTTAATTAGAAGTCTGGGTGGCACATTCAGCACCATGTCAGCAAAATACCTTGGGTAAACAGCAGCAAGCAAACTTCAATGGGTTTATTTACCACACAGTTAATAACCTGGGTGAACTATTTGTCTTGGGTCTAATATTTATTTTGGCGGAAAACCTGGTACACATTCTTTATTCTTTTTGCCTCTCATATGTACGGAAATTTTAGAAATATCCATTGACAAATAGCAAAGTTCAGAACCTTTTCCTGAAAATAAACACTGCTCTATTGCTTTTGTATCAAAATGTTACTAAGCACTGAATTCACTCAACAAAAACCAGAAGGTTCTCTGACTGTCTCATACTCACATCTTTTACTCCTTTTAAACACACAGAAACCCTCTCAAGAGAACATGTACCACACTGAATTACTTTATTTTCAATAAAATCCAGCAGTGGTACTATAGTAACCATTTTCATCATGATTAATGTAGGAAACATTTGGAAAACATGTTATTATTATTCTAAATTACATTTGCTTGAGTTAATTTTTATGCGTGGTTACTAAAATATAAAGAGTTCTGAATTGTTAATTGCCACATTCATCCTTCTGAGATGAGATTTGAAGAACAAGTACGTGTTGCTAAAAGGTTTTTAGTTTGAGAATCTGCAAACTAAAGAAAAGGGTGCAACATATTGTAAAAGTCAGTCTCCAGGCTATCAAACCCAAAGATTACAGTGCCAGTGACATCCTTAATTAAAGATTTCTCTTAAACTGCAAGACCAGAATGTACTTTCAGCTTAATGCTCTGACAGAAAACTGTTTAATTCTGCACTTTTATGCTGGTTTTCCTCTTATCGCTATTGCTGAGTGTTAAATCCTCTCTTGTCCTACAACAGCATTATCTGTTTCCCAGGCAAGGTAATGCACTCTCTCATAAAGTTGTGATGGATTAAGATGCACTGGGATTATTAATCACAGCACAGAGGCACTGGGCAGTGCTTGTCCCTGTAGATTTTGCAGATTGCTCTAATGACACCTTTGGAAACCCTTATCCACAGCCCACACAGTCCCCAGTAAATACATGGCTTGGATAAAGAGAGAAGTACACAGATGTGACTGAAATATGGAATTGGAAAAGAATATGGATAAAACATTAGGCTCCCTCTCCTGTAACTTCCATGGCTGCAAGTGTTTGATCCTACAGAAGACAGAGTATCAGGGACCAGATTCCTTTTCTCTGGTGGCAGAGGAACCATCAGAGCAGGAACTGAAGGTTTCATAGACAGAGAAGCACATTTGCTCCAGTCTTTCCTAGTGATAGCCAGACTAAGAAGAAACAACTTTCCTCTTTGTAATCAGCTACAGCACAATTACACTTTCAGTGCAACAATTAAAGTTCAAGAGAATTGAGAGATATTCAATTCCAATAAAACAATAGATGTTGCCTCTGAATTTAACATTGCTGCAAAGTTTCCTTTCAATAGTAGTCAATTCACTTTCTATTTGGCCCATAATAGTCCTAAAATTCTAAATATAAGCACCACAAACCCCAAGTGCAGAGTCAATCACCACTGATTTTCGATAACTAACACAGTTTTGAAATGTATCTACTGAAAATCAATAATTCATTTTATATTCTGAGATCCTTAAGTGGGATATTTATCAGTAAATCAGGAAAAAAATTATATGTAACCCTACAAGTGAATCAGTTGCTGCAAATAGTTCCTGTCTGTAACTACAACTCTGGTTTTGCAAACTTGCAGTTTAATTATTCCATGCTTCAATATCCCAAAGGCAACTATGCATTTTTCAAAAGTTATTGGATCATAATCAGTGCTTTCAACCAGACTTCCAGACAAAGCCTACCCACTGCCTTATTTATTAATAATGGCACATACTTTGATTTATATTGTATGCATTCAGCAAAGAAACAGCCTGTCTCTGGTGGGAAGCGAGCTCCCTCATTTAGTGGATAAAGATGTTTCACCTTCAGCCCAGACAGCACTACTGAGGAGTCAAAGCGAAGCTGTGGGTTTGGCTCTCTAGAGAAAGAGCACATGGATCATGGAAAAGGTGAGCTGGGAATAGGGAGGATGCAGGGATTGTACAGAAATGTGCAGAGTTGCCAATATCGGGGCACAGTTGCAGCAGTCCTGACTGCTGGCAATGCTGGACTTCAGGGAGCACCCACTCAAATTGGCATTTGCTGTCCCCTCTACAAAACTGCCCCTCTTCTGATGCCTTAAATGGCTCCCTAGAAACAGAGAGCAGACAGGAATAAAGGAATAAAGGAGGGGTTTATTGGAAAGGCCTTCAGAGGTACACTCTGGGCTCCAGAGGCTCCTGCCTCAGTGCATCCCAACATGGACAAGGACAACTCCCGAGTTCTTCCCACTTGGATCTCAGCATCAATTCCCCAAGCAGGAGCCAGGCAAGGATGGAATTTGCCCAAGCTTGCCCCCCTGTCCCCAAGATTGTGGTTTGCAGTTGTTGGGCCTAGGAGGGTCTGGGTGTCCTTGGAGAGCTGGAGAGGCTTTGTTGTGTGTGTGTGAGCATGAGAGAACAGCACTGAACGAGCTCCAGGGAACTGCAGAGTGACACTGGGCACTGCGGGGTTGGGAAAATAAAAAAGTTAAAACCTAAGGCATCACTTCCTTCTTCTGGTTTTCCTGTGTGGTTGGAGAAACAAGGAGTTTCATGATCACCTCCTCTAATTCTACCAGCCAAGATCTTCCTGGACTTTGCTTTCCATAGCCAAGAGTTTATTTTCCTTTCTGCCACTTCAGGCTTTCATCTACGCTCAGAGAACATTCCTCCATAAACTGCAATGAGACTTCAGCTGGGGAAAAAGGATTTAAAGGCCACAACGAAATGGAAAGTCCTGTTTTTCTTTAGGAAAAGTGGATTGGTCATTTTGCTTGCTTTAAAAACCACTCAAATATAATGAATTAATTTGTGCAGTTTTAGGAGAAAACAAAATTATTTCAAAAGAAAGTAAGAGTGTTATAAGGGGAAAAAAGGAAGGGAAAGAAAGCCCAGACAATTTAGAAATACCGAACTGGCATGTGCTTAACAGCACCCAACTCTTTGGAAACTGTTTTATATTTAATACATACCACTGATTTCTTTTTAGGTTGAAACATATTGTACCCTTGAAAATTTTTTTCTTCAAATCTCAGTTTATAGGCTATGGCAGCACAAAAACATTTGAGAAAAGCTGGAAGGTATCCTACCTTGCCAGTCCACTAAAAATCATTTTTACAGAAAAAAACAAAACAAGCACAAAAACCCCAAAGAAACAAAGAAGAAGTAAAAAAGCAAAGTTCCATGTTTATTGCAGACTTAGCCATTCTGTTCCTGCGCTGAATTCATGCATCCCCATGAAGAGTGAGGAGTGTACCATGAGATCAGGGACAAGACTCAAGCATATAATACCCAGAAAATTTGCAAGACATGCTGAGATTTCAATTGAAAGGATACGAGCCCCAGCAGATATTCACAACTTTATGGCCAAGGCCCTGAGTACTCTGATCTAGGCTGGCCCAGCTCCGAGTGGGGTCTCAACCAGGTGACCTCCAGAGATTGATTCCAATCAACTGTTCTAGGATTTTATTCTAAGGGTTATTAAATAGCTCTGTAATCAGGATAAAAACCTCACTGCATCAAGACAGTAGAGTTAATACTCGAAAGAGGCTTTAGAGGACAATGCCATCAACAGCAAAAGTGCCTGACTCAATGCCCAAATTCTCTTCCTTTCTTATAGTCCTAAAACAAGATGTTTAAAAAACAACTCCAGAACAGCAGACATTAATATCCAATAGACATTCCCTGCGCTGCCATCTGGCCTAAATTTCTTTCCATTCCATTGAACTTCTTGCATTAGTAACTGGCATTTCGGAGGGAGGCATTCCACACAAATGCTCTGTTGCACAACGATCAGTTCAGCTTTTACATTTTAAAGCCCAGGTTTTGTCTGGGAAAACATGAATGCTTCCTTAACAGCTAATACATGTGAGGTGAGCAAAAATAGTACATGGTAAGATATCAGTGTCTGGACAGATGCTATTGAGGAGTTCATCTTAAATCTCTGCTAGGCCAATATTTTTTATGCCTATAATTGCTGCTCAAAGTTCACGGTGGCATTTTGCTGATGTGCCTAAAATAGTCTTCGTGGGTGCTGTTAGAGCTGATTTGACAGTAGGTAAGGCAAAAGGGGCAATGATCCAGCTGAATGCCTGTCTGAGTCATTTTGATAAGTGTACAGCCTGTGCAGAAACTTCTTAATTGCTCCAATATTCTTCTGTTGTTCCCGTTCACAGACTCTGTGAGAAAGGTCATCAATCACAGAGTATGTGAAGTTTTTATGTTTTGCTTGCTTAACAAAATGCATTTTAAAGAAAGTAAAACCAGTTAATAAGAACTTAAGGAGGTTATGATGTTCCCTCTTCCTAATAGCAAATTTGGAACATGAATCATTTAGTATCTGTATTAGAGGGAGGCACAAGCTTAGTGCTAAACCTTGCTCTTATTCATGCTCTGCAAGAGAACACATTGCCTCTGGTATTCAGATGTGATTATGGCAGCAATAGATCCACTAATTAAAAACTTGTGATGTATGGGAAGGGGCAGAGTAGGCAACTCTATAATCTAGTCCTGGACTTGCCCCCGAGTTCAAGACAAGTCACTCAGCAGTTTTACATTTTTGATGAGCCATGAAGGAACAAAGCCTGCACGTGGTGATGTGCAACAGGTCTGGAGAGATCCGAGGACAGAGAGCAACTTCCCAGATTTCGGGACACTCTCATCCCTTCCACGTGCTCAGGACAGCACTGGCTCTTCATCTGAGGTACAAAGAATGGTCAGCCCTGGTGCATGGCTCTTCTGTCCTGCTCCAATCCAAGTGTTGCTGTGAAAAACGTGCCAAAAACTGAGTAGGTTGACTTTATTTCACTGGTTGGTCCCTCTGCTTTGGAATGATCTTACTGCTTAAGAAGGAGTTTGCATTCCAGGAGAGATACCAGGCCTGAATTCAACCCCTTGTGTCTAATACTGTGTACATTTCAGATTGCATCAAGGTTGCCATAGGAACAAAAAGATTTGTATTGAATGGTGGAAAATTAAAAAAATGTATTTGAATCCTGCATAATTTGTTGACAGTAAATATTCACTGCCTGAGGCCTAAATCACTTTAAAATTACATATTTTTGCTAAGAAAGGAGTGGAAACCTTGATAAAGCAATTAAATTTTACAGAATATTGAGTTTTTTTCCACTTGCTGCTTTTGGAAATACTTTATACATATATATATATGCACACACACAGAAGTACACACCGTCTTCACTTAGGGAATCCTTTTTGGTTCTTCCAGTGGGGTTTTCAAAGAGAATGAAACCTGTCAATAATGCAAAAAACCCAACAACAACAAAAAAATCCCAAAAAACAAAAAAACCCAAACTAAACAAACAAAAAAAACCAACCAACCAACCAACCAAAGAGACAATAAAAAAAACACCAAAAAACCCAAAACCCCACCTTCTACATTTCCACTGTCCCTTTGTATTTGCCCTTCCAGTCCAGTCTCTCATTTTAAGAACATCTGCAATATCATCCACAAATACTTTTAAGAATTTTTCTACTCCCCAACATAAAGTAGACCAAAAGCTGAACTTCCATTATATTTCCTTTGGTTGCAGATATTTTCATCTCTGCAACTCCAATGTTCCACCCTCAAAGCCTTTCCTTGCAAACCAAGCCCACAGCAGTAAGTTCTCTCCCCCAGACTTTATTTGATATAGTAACAGATGGATCCCAAACTGTGGAAAGACACCCACTGACTTCAAACCTGGAAAGATTTGAAGTGCATCTGTAATGTGCCAATTCCCTCTGATTCCCACATTCCTATGGAAAACTGAAAAGGAGAGGATTTTAGGCTGCTGATAAAAGCATCCTGAGAAAACCCAGAGCTCCACACAATCCCCATGACTGCGCCTGCCTTGTTTTGGGGAAAGAAACCCATCTCTGGTGTTTCACTACAATCTAACAAAGCCCAAACAGTGTTTTTTGCTGGGAGGAGGCAGCAAGTTTTATTCCACCATTAACTCTGAAGGTGACAGAAAATTGCAGAGATTCACAAGCAATACCATAGAGAGATTTTGAACACTGAACTCCCATTGCTCTGGCTGCAAAGGAGAGAAGGAATTCCCCCTTTAAAAGTTATTATCAGTTGCCTCACTGAGAACTGCATCACGTGATAAAAATCATTCCTCTTATCCTTGCACTGGATAATTAAATGGAGAGAAAAAACAATAGTACAAAATCAATCCTTACCAAGCAGCATCTACAGCACTGACTCTAGAGCAAACCCCTTCCACAACCCACGGAATTAGAAGAAAATAAACTGCAAAGTTTGTTGAGTAAATTATAATACCAAATGAAATAATTTTGATCTTTTTGTGGACATTCTAGAAATGGAAAAATAATTTATTCCCTAACGTCCTTGAATGATGAATATTTGGATTTATTTCAAAAGGAATCAAAGGAGTCCAGGAGTGTGTGAATGTAATGAATTTTGCTGCTGATACTGGGTAGAAGTGCAAATGGATCTATCATCTTCTTCTTGCCCATTAATGCTAATGCATGTGCATTGAAAAGAGAATATAATCCATAATATATGCAAAAAATCTGCATTATTGTTGGTAGAAGAGTTACACTTGTCCTTGGGCTTTAGTTATATTCTCTGCTGGTGCTCTTTTGTTTAATAAAAGCATCATTATTTTTCCTTTTAATTGAATAGTTACACTTCAGAGCAGCATTAGTAAGAGCATTTTCAAGTGAATTTTTGCTATTACTCCACCATCCTCCTCTTTATATCTCTTTGGGGATGAGTGAAACTGCCTCCAAAACTTGATAGGAGCCAAATATGATTGCCTTTGAAGGTACAAAAAGTGTTCAAAAACTTCCCTCATGAAATAATTTTCTGATTTCTTCCCTTCTTAAGCCTTGCATAAAAGATACAAATATGGCTTAAAAAACCCCAAACCAAACCAATAAAACAAAACCCAACAAAAATGCCATCATCACAACAACAAACCCAACAAACAAAACACCCAAGCAGAATTAAAATGAAAAAGCCTGGGATAAAGAGGGAGAGAGTTGGAAATAAAGGAAATATGAAGTGTTAATAAAAACTTTAGGCTTCCCTCTGTCACCAATATCGTATTATTTAGTAATTAGAATTTAATCTCTTATGCAATTCTATGACTCCATTAAAAACTACTGGTCCTGAGGACACCATGTGCCTTTTGCCCCCGTGAGCTCCCATCTCTGATGCACAAAACATCATTTCCATGGTGCCCAGCTCTGCCCTGCCTTGCTCAGAGCCAGCCCAGTGTGGTGAATGCAGCCTTGGCTTTGGCTGCTCTCATTCAGCACAAGGAAAACAAGCAGCTCTTTCCAGGACCTGAATGCAGGATCTACACTGAATTGGAAATGCCACAAAAATGAGGAGTTAGCCTTAATAAATTAAAAATTCAAACAAAAACAAAACAACAACAAAAAAACCCAAACACCAAAACTATTGGCAACATACAGAAAAGAAAAATCTGCTTCCTCTTCCACAGCAAAATTTTCATTCTACCACTCTCCAAGCTCGAGTGGGAATGCACCTTGGCTTGTTCTGGTCTCATTTTCCTTTTATTTTTCGTTTGTAAGACAGAAGTATTGTTTTCTGCAACAACAAAAATAATTAAAATATTCCTGGTTGTACAGAGGAGAAAAGAAATCCCTGATAGAACTGAACAATCCATGGCAGAATGTTTTTGAAAGCAGCAGTGTTTTATGTGTTCAGGTAAATTACTGTATGACTTCCCCTAACAATTTTATGTGTTTTCTTTCCTCCTGCTGAGGTACCAAGTATAGCAAGTACTGTTTTCACCAGTTTCTCTATGCAGATTTCGATTACAAGTATTCTCTAGCAGCCATTATTTAACAATTCAGTCAATGACAGGTGATCATCTGAGCCAGATACCTCCCATCTGCTCAGCTCCTCCAACTTCCAGCTTGTAAGTCTGAGATGGAAGCACTTAATTTTAATTCTTTCCTAACATATCTGCACAATTCAATTCCCTTTGTTCCTCTGCTTGTATAGATTGGAAAACAAAGGAGAAACTTCCCCCTCTGCACACCCCAGACTTCCAAGTGTAGAGGGAAGTTAAGGCTGAAGCTGCAGCTGAAGGGAAGGCAAACTAAAAATATACCTCCAAAAAAAAAAACCCACTACCCTTAAAAATTAAATTATTTTCAAACCACTTAAATATTTTTCCCACTCGATCACAGTGCTGAGTCCAGAGAGGAATCTGAACATGATTGTGTCTTGTGGTACAAATTAAATTTTCATTTCAGGTCCCATAATGGAAATAACCCTAATTCAAATTCTTTAGAGAAGATGTTTGCCCCTTGTCATCTGCTTAGATTTAATTTAAGAGAACATGAAAAAAAAATTTAAAAATTAAAAGGTATAAATCACATCTCTGTTGCACTCACAGAATTTTTGTGAGGGAATGCTGGAGAAATAGAGAGAAAAGAAAGCACTTAAAATGTTTTGACTGCAAATGCTTGCAAAAATATTTTTTTCCTGTCAAAATAAGACATCAGTAATAGACAACTTCCCTAAAAATGAGACTTAAGGCCATAATGGCCAGTGTGGAAGTGAATGGGGAAGTTGGATCCTTGAACTTTAATGGGGAAGGACTCCCATGATTTGATTGTAGAAAAACAGTCCATAAAAACAAACAAATATTAATGGAGGTCTTCCTTAATTAAAAACAAAACTTAAATTCATAAAATTAGAAAAAATCCAAGGCAAATACAAGCAAAAGCCAGATGAATGATGTCAGTAGAAAAATCACATGGAGCAGCTCTGTGCTGCATCATAAACACCAACTCCCATCACAAGCCTCCAACATGGATCTCCTTCCTTTAGGCCAGGCCACAGCTCAGGAGGGGCAGCAGAAGTTGACATGAGTAGAAATTTTACAATCAGAGAGTGAGGACACTTTGCACCAGGCTGGTGCCACAACAAGAAGCTCAGGAGCACCACTAAATTGGTCCCCAGGCTGGAAGTGCCTCAGCATATGAAAATGAGGCACATTTTTGCACAGTTTTGAATTGCAAAGATGTAGGAAAGCCAGTGACATTCTCCTGGTGCTCCATATGCATGTGGTCAAGAGGGCACTAAAATGCAGAAGCACACAGTCAAATATGCTCTCATCCATCAGGTTTGATAATTCAGATGTCTAGGGTCTAGTCCCTCCTTGAAAATATATTTCAGCAACTAAAATGACTTAGGTCACCTACAGACTTGCTGGTCACTTGGGAGGCAAAATAAAACCAGTTTGTCTCCATCTCTTTCCACTTTAGGACTCGTGGGTTCAGGAATGAGCTCCTGAATAAGCTGCAAGAGCAGCTGGGTAAGTGAGGGAAAACAATAAAATCTATTTTTATAGATATATCTAGCACAAACACCACAAGGTCACTTAAATGTTTCAGTAGGAATTAATCCCACAAAAGGCAGAATCAACCTTGTGTTTTCACAGACCTCCTGGAACCCGATTGTCAACAGCTCCTGTATTGTGGCAGAAATAGTGACATTATTAAAAACAGGATGGCATCCTTAAAATCTGCATTTAGATGAATAAATACAGGTTGAGTGGTTGCACTTGAGGCAATCATTTAGGGAGAGTTCTGACATGGTTCTTTTTTTCACTAGCAAGTTCTAGTTCTTACTTTCAAGTTTTGCAAAAGTGCACTGAAAGGATGCCAACGAACACACAATTAGAAATGTTCAGACTAATCAAGAAAAAATTTTATTCCTTATTGTGTTGCCTTAAATAAATACAAATGGAAAATCATTCTGATATTCCACTTCCAATCCACATTCTAAAGAATAAAATCTCCTTCCACGAGCTTCCTGTGGAAGGTAATAAGCATTCTGTGCCCAGACATACAGAACAGTAACACAGTTCGCTGTATATAAATGTAAAAGAAAAAATAGGTACAGAGTGCAGCTATTACCCAGCTGCTGAAAGGTATTTTCTCCCAATTCAAAAACATTTAAAGGCATTTTAAGGCAATTAGCTAACAAGCAAGCTCTGATTTTTAGATTTCAATGAATGCAGGGAGCATTTTAGACACAGAACAGGAGCATTAAGCCCCCAGCATAGGTGTGATGTCAAGGGAAGGTGCTTGGCTTTCCTCCACGTTCTGCTGGAGTCTCTGCAGAACAGCAGGAGCAGCAGCATCAGGACAGAGCAGTTTTCTCCCCAGCAGCACGGGGTGTGTCCCCATCCTGTCTAAACCTCCTCTGCAGATACTCTGGGAGGCTCAAGCCATGGGGAGGTCTCCTGCCAGGCAGCTGCATTCCCATTCTGTCAGGCAGCAGCCAAATCTCCAGGGTGGCTTCCCAGCGGCTCTAAAAGCTGCACCTAAATTATTTCTGAAAGGTGGGAACACAACCCCTGCAGATGGGGAAATGTATGGACTGGTCAATACTGAAGTGTCCGATTGTGTTAAATATTCAGAGCACAGAATATTGCAATTAGTCTCGTATTCTGCAAAATGACAATATTATATTTAACTCTAGTCAAACAGGGATGGGGTGGAGCGACAGTGTTTACAGGTATTTTTAGTGAATACATCCTTTTAGAGTTCCAAAGGTTATTTTAACCTCTTTTCCCACTCCTCTTGGCTTGAATCAACCCTTTGCCTTTTTGGTGGTGGCAGAAGCACAGACAATGTCTGCTCTGAAAACAAGGAACAGCAGTTCTGCTCAGCATGGATCTGTGCAGACATCATTTAGTGGGAGAATTGATAAAACACTTCAGAATTTGTCTCTAAAGTAAGAATTGACATCAAGTCTTTCAACACATGCTTTGCTATTGATACTTGCCATAAAAAAATAAAAGAGGATTCAAAGATGCCACTCAGTTGTCAGGGCTGCTTCACTGCACAAGGAAAATAAAATACAAATGAGAAAAAAATATTTGTATCTGAATAGTGCAGAATAAAATCATAAATTGCATCAGACAGTGCACAAGTCACTGTCCCTTTCTATTAGATGTGGTTGTAGGCAGACTGTGTTACAGAATGTTTCATTTTGCATTTTTCCTTTAGGTGTCACATAAATTAGCCAGAAAAAATATTTAACTTTCCTCAGGAACAAGCTGTCTTTGTCACTTTGTCTCAACTTCATCTGTGTGCATTAGACTCTGCCTGAAGAGTTCTTGAATGCTCCTCAACATCAGAAACAGAAACTTCTCCCTTTTAAATCATAGTAACAGCAGTGCCCAACTCAGCTGGCAAAACAAGGAAAACTCTCAACTGCAACATTCCTGAGGACTGCACAATGAAATCCTGGATGCACAAAACACAGGAGCATTTTCCCACTCGTCCATGTCAGCTGAAGGCCACAGAGAAGTGGCTAAAGAGCAGAAATTTTTCAGTGACTGTTTTTTGGATGTTTTAAAAAAAATTGTCAAAATTAATAATATTTAGAGAAACACAGTGATGGCTGTAAAATGTTTTTCAGAACATTATTTGTAACAAATCCAGAAGTTTTTCTTGTACGTTAAGTCTTTGTAACATTGTGAATATGAAAACAATATTGAGCCAGACCTTTGTATACTCCATTGAACATAAAAAGCACTGACTTTATGCTAGCTTATCGTGATTCAGATCAATTCAAGTCATGGAAAATTTCATCACAGAAGTCAATGATAAAAGGAATCTAGATCTCTCTGATGAAAGGCATTTCTTATTGAATTGTTTCAAGTACCCCTTTATAAAACACTTTGTTTGTAAAAATAAAATTCACACACACAAAAGATAATAAAAACAGATAATTCTAATTTACCAAGACATCTTTGAGTATGTTGGTGTTCCAAGACTCACCATCCAACAAAAGAAGAGAGCTTTTGGGACTGGCAATGTGGAGCAGGGTGTGTGGATGAGGGGGAATGCTCATGTTGATGTTACACTGCCACAATGTGTTATTTATTGTGCAGTGTATTATCATCACAATGTTTTATTTTAGTTCTAGCATAATGTTTCCTCTTAAAAAAGTGTCAAATACAAGCTCTTTCTTGCAATTACAGACTGTTTCAATAGATAAAAGGAGTTTGTCTTAGCAAGAAAGGAACTTGTCTCTAAAGTTTAAAATATATAGCTGCCTATGTCTGTAGAGAAATACAAGGGGAAAAAAATCTATCTTAACACTGTCTCCTAAAAGTAATCCTGGATCAACATAAGATTTTTCAAATTGTATGTGCCTCTACACACAAGAAATAAATGCAAATTTAAAATCCTCTACAAGAAATAAACACAAATGCCTTGTTGAACAGGAGCACATTCCAAAAAGGATGGGTGACCACGCTCTAGAACAGACAGCCCAGAGAGGGCATGGAGACCCTCACTGGAGAAGTTCCTGAACTATATGGACATAATCCTGTGCCACATCCTCTGGGATGGGCCTTCTCCAGCAGGGAGGTGGGACTGGATGACCCACTCTGTGATCCTACAAGCTTGAAGGAAAGAGGAAATCACTTGCAACTTCTTCACTCTATTTACTCCATCTATCTTTGAGTCGAGTCTGAAAAGACTCCTCAGTGTTGACACATATTAGACATGGGAGACCTGAGTTAAATCTCTGCTGTGTCTATGTCCATGCTGGAATGAACTGTTCCAGCAGTCACCCACATCCCTGTCCTGCGCCACTGGGCCTTTTCCTTTTCTCTCCCTCTCATCTTTCCACCCCAGAGCAGAACAGAGCTCAGACCCAGCAGGAAAGCTTTGGTTTCCCTGCACAAACACTTCTGTGTGCCATCTGCTGTGACAGAGGCGCTGCCACCCTGGCACAAAACATGCGGGGCCAGAAAGGCCCCACCATGAACCCTGCGGCCTTGCCCTGGGCCAGAACATCGCAATGTGTCCTCCCAGTCACAACAAACCACACCACAAATTCAAACCTCGTGGCCTCTCAGGCAGCACATTTTAGGTGTTAAAACAGAAGATATTTACTAAGAATATTTGCTGATGACAGCCTATCAGACCAAGACATACATCAAGTCTTACAGTTGCCCACAGACTGTTTTAATGCCACCTGCTCACACGACAACATTTTACTGGGTGCAAGGAAGGCGAGAAACAGTGACCAAAACCTAGGGCTGGGGATAAATGACTTTAGGAAAATTCCATTTTTTTCGAGGTGGATTGCATTACTCCTTGCAGGTGAGGGAGTTCCAAGTGAACTGCTCACACATGGGAGCAGTAGGGATGGAGGAATTCCAGATGCTCATCCCACACCACCAGCCCTGGGAATAGTTTGCTCTGTGCCATTGCTCTGGTTACACTCATTAGCAACCAAAAAATTGCCCTCTCCCCTTGACTGCTCACATGAACAGTGTTAGTCCCTTGAGTGGCTGGGTTTTGGAGACACAGAACCCTACCTTTAACTACAGAAGGATCTACTGCATTTGATGAAGGACCTCTTGTGCACAGCACTCCGAGTTCAATGAAACGTTCAGAAAATCACCCATGATAATTGAGGTAGACAGGAGGCTTATTTCAGCCAAAGCTGTTTTACAAGAAATAGCTTTCTTCTGATTGTGCTCCACTTCAACAGTCCATACATAATTTAAAACCAATATATTTTCAATTATTTTGAGCTCCCTAAACAAGAGAATTTTTATGGATGTTAAATATAACCAGGTAATCATTAAAATGTTGCTTGTGTTGCAATTTTTTTGCAGTTCAAAAGCAATGTTAAAATTTTTTAGTAGTAAATGAGACCTCTAGGGAGAAATGGTTAGAAAGAAGTTTAATCAGATTTTCCAGAAGAAAGCAGAGGAAAAAATCCAACAAAATAATCTTCAATTTTCCTGCTCTTCTGGAATCAAAGTCAAGCCCAATAACTCACCCATAGCAGTTATTTCAACAGAAATATATTCCTAATTTCACGCAAAAGCCCCAGGTGAGCTTAACTGCAGGGCCAGAAATGTTGTGGCTGCATCGTCCAAAATGCTTGGATTGTAGACTGACACGACCTTACTGTTATTAAATTAAAATCAAAGCCTTGTAGGATGTTTTGAAATGCCTGACAGCAACTAAATCCTATCTCAGTGACTCCTTAGTAAGAAGCCAAAAGAAATCATCTCCATCTTCCTTGAGTAACAGCTCAGCGTTCAAACTATGGGTAGGCTACAAGTGTTGCGCATGCAAAAATATAAAAATAGTGAAGTGTTATAAATATAGAAAATATACAAAAATAGAAAACCTAACAAAGATGGACAGAAGTGTTGAGTCTTACCGTTTTCTTCTGGGTATAACTGATTTTCCATTAAAATCCTGTACTCACATTTAGCATTTCCTGTATGTTGGTCGTGTTCTACCTCAGGGGAAGAGGTTGCCTGTCACGCGTCTATCACCTGCTGCTCCGCTTCTGAACCACCAAGTTCTCTCTTCACACTTTGCTTTTACGTTTCCTAAGGTACTGTTTTCAAAAGCACCCAAGGAGTGACAATTCCTTGGTCGTTTAAGTTCTTTTGCAAAACGGTCCTTGTTGCGTTGAAATGGGATTGATGCACTACAAAAGCTCTCAGTTCCCACTGCACACTTTGAGGCTGGGAGACCTCCAGCCTCACAAAAGAGCCTCATTCACTCCTCACAGCCCCCTGAGACTACAGAGCCTTGTAGAAGTAGCTGTAACACATCCTATATTTCTTCTAGTTTTGAAGCCAGCGCAAGATTTCTTATCTCCACTTTATGCACGGGTATATCAAAAGCCAGATATGTTAAACATCTTCAGAAGTCTGACTCAGAGAACCCTTTACCTCTGGCATTATCAGACACAGAAAAAAAGTGCAGCTATTTTCTTATCCATAGGATAAGCGGTGAACTTCAGGCCTTTGTTGTCAAATGGCTTTATGTAGTCCACCAATACTTGAAAGCAAAATACACTTTAAAGGAAGTAAGAGGTAAAATTATATGAATACATGCTAAAGCACCTCCTTGGTGTCTCAGCATATTTAAGATGACAGCTTTAGCCTGGTTCTTAAGAAATCCGTAGGGAGGAATTAGGAAAACATCTCAAGGCACAGTTACATGGTGCATAAATTACATTTTATGCATTCAGGGTTAAACTAAACACAGGGAGAACATGAAATGTCTCCACACTGCCAGAAGTGTTCCTAAAATTCCTACCATTTTTATGCAAGAACTGTGCTTCCACAGGGAAGGAGTTTTGTTTCATTTTCCTCCTCTGAACTTTGGAAGAAAACAACCCAAAAACATCTTGACTTTGAAAAGTTATTAAAAGTGCAATGGGATGGAGCCAACCCTACTGGAAAAACAGAGGCTTTACATCGATTCCGTGCTTTCTTGACATTTAAAAGCAAGTCTGCATGGGAGTATTTGGCCAAATTTTAAAGATTGTATTAAAATAAACTATTAAACACCAGACCGGCAATATTAAATGAATGCAGAAACCTCAGGAATGCTCTTCTAACACTCTTCATTTCTGTCACCAGAAAGAAGAGGAAGAAAACATAAGCTCCATGAGACAGCTGATTGTCAGGTTACTAAGATAAGAATAAATGTCAAGAGAAATCAAACTCTCTAGACTTCCTATTAATTTGTTTCTTGTCCATTGAAAGAATCACAACTGAGAGGCATTCCAAAAAAGAAACCTGATGAACAATATTAATTTTGGTGTGTAAGTAACTTGAGGATAAACAGTGGTAATCTCCAGAGTCAGCAGAATGCTTTCCTTTATTTACTGAAGAAAACAATATATGCTTGCATAAAGCCTATCTACAGTAAATTAATTTACACCTCCTGAAGCTCCTGTGTCAGTGCTCAGAGCTGTTGAGTTACACCCTTTGTAAACCTACTACACCCACTTGCTTTTCAGGGAACAAACCTGAAATGGCAGAATTTAAACTACAGCTGGAAAACTCAGATCTTTTTTGTAGTGTTTGCTATTTTCCAGGTGCATTTTCAGGTTAATGATATAAGAGGATGCAGTGTGCCATCTTCTTTTTGAGGAAATTATTTCTAACCCCAGTTTGACAAAAATGAGGAAAGAGGTAAATTTTATTTGGTGTAATCCAAAAATTGCACAAGCAGGTATTTTCACATAACTTCACTGCTTAATCACTACATTAGTCCTAATTATCATCACAGAAGTTGACAAACAAATTTTCTGCTGCCATAAATAGTGGCATTGGCTTCTGGACTAATATTCCTCCTGATGCTATCCAAGAATGGATGGTAACACAAAAAACCAGAATCCACAACCTTGTCTACTACTGGGATGGTCAAACTTCTCCATCTGCCAGAACAAAACTGGGAGGTAAAATTAGCTCCATTTTTCTTAGATTTCCCTTCAGTGCTATTTCCCATTGAGCAGGGGATCATAGTAAATATTTGGTGCATGACGTGAGCTATTCCCCTCTTCTTCTACTGCACTGGTGAACTTGGTGAGCCTGAGAGGTTCTGGTAAAGGCTCCCAACAGTGACACTTGGCACTGGGATTTGCTGATGTGAAATCAGCTTTGCTACATACACTCAGATTTAAGACTGGGTCTCATGAAATTAATTGGAGCTGTGCTCTGCCATTTCATGCTGGTTGATTTATTTATTCTTTGAGAACCTTAACATTATTCAGATGAGGCATAGTCAGCATGGCAGTGTCTTACTCAACAGATCTCTTCCCTGTGCACATTCAGTCCCTTCTGCTGACCAAGTTTTGCTAGCCCAGTGCTCCAAGAGCCAAGACCCTGCCTGCATCAAGTCATGGGGCCAAGGCCAGACCCGTTTCAAATCTCAGTTTAGTGAAAGAATCAAGAAAAACATTACAAGGTAGGGACACAAAGGGTGTTCAGGGGGGAACTGTGAGGAGTAGGCAGAAAAAGAATGGTGAATCAGGACCTGGTATAACCCTGAGTGAAGACATTAGAAAGAGAATAACAAAACTGGAAGGATGTATAATTTAAAGGAGAAAACAGAGGAATGAAACAATGGAATGCTTTATTACATTGCTCTGTTACAGTGATAAACCAAAGTGATATACACCTAGCCAGCTCAGAAGAAACAGAAGAATTCAAAAAGAGAAGAAATACATGCAGAGAGTCTATAAATTATTTTGCAAGGTATAGTATTAGCTGATAGAAAATTTAGTGCTAGGATGTTCCAATAAATAATCCAATAAATATTAACATTACAATATGGAATAGAACAAGCTGGGATGGGAACATGAACTGAAGTTCATGGAGGGCAGGGAAAGGTCTGAAGCGGGGCTGGTGCTACTCACTACTTTAGGGAGAGATGAAGAGCATAAGAAATCCATCTTCAGTATTGTAAGTGACATGAGTTTCTAAAATATGCATCAAATGAAACACCAGAGAGACAAAAAGGCCTCTCTTCAGCAGAAAACTCCAGCCTTGCTGCTGAGAGAGGATGCCAGGGAAAGAGCCAGGGAAAGAGCCTTGTCTGGGGAGCTGGTGCAGAGCCAGCCTCTCTCCTGTCCCTGCAGGGACACTTCCCATCCATCAGTAACATTTATTTTTCATCTAACCTCAATGAGCAGAAAGCGATACCCGAAAGAGGCAGAATAATTTGTTCCACTAAGACACAGAAGATTTGCTCCACGAGTGCTAAGGATTAGACTCCTAAATTACCTGTTTTAATTTTCATTTTACAAAAAATCAGGCACTTCAGTGGAAATAAGGCAGTGAACTTCAGTCTTCTGAATGTCTTGGGGAAAGTCTTTTCAGGCTGAGAGCATGACCTGAAAGGATCTAAAGAGTTATACCTGGGGAAGCACCTCAGTGTTTGCTTCTATCATCATAAAACTTCTGTCTTTTGTTTAATCCTTATTTCTGAATATCAGAAGAACTATTAGATATGTCTTATGTTAATAGAAAATAAATGTTTCCTGTGCTTGTAAAACATTATAACCTCAATAAACATTTCTCTAGGCATTGCTGTTGGGAGACATTGTGTCCTGTATGTTATGGGTTGATGGTGTTACGTGCAAATGACACTTAAAGCCACAGAAAAACACCCAAAACAAGGAATATTCTATGAAACATAACAATTAAAACTTTGAGGAATACTGCATCAGTATTTTTAATCAAACACAGTCATCAAGTGACATGTTTATGTATGTGTCCATATGTACAAACCAACTTATGATTTGCATCTTGGGCCCTGTGCCACAATGCATGAGTCTTTTTGAAACTTTATGATTTGTTTTTGTAAATTTTCTAATCCGTTTACTCAGAGTTGGGGCAGGAAAAAAATAGCTAGGATAAAGAACAATGAACCTAAACCAATGCATATTTAATCTCAGTTTAAAGAAAACAATTTAAAACTCATTTTGAGAAACAGGGAGGTGTTGCTCAAGTTTTAGCTTGTATGTCAAGCTGATTTGATATTTAACATTCAAAGTAAACCAAACAGTGCAAACAAGCTTCCTCTAGAACCAGAGATGAAAAATGGATAGAAGCTTATTGATTCAACAAAACTACCATTTTAGTACAAAGTTCAGCTTTAAACTTCCACCAGAATAACTGCAATGGGGAAAAGGTTATTCATTTAAAACATTCACAAGTGTTGTTTTGGGGGTGAGGGGGAATGATGATGAGTTTGGGTTACACATAAATGGTGAACTCTGGTTTTATGAAACAGAGGAAAAGGGGGGGAGGGAGGAAAATCCAAACCACCAAACATGAGAAAATGCCTTTTCTTTAGGAGTGTTTTCTTCTGATTACTTGACATATCTAGACCAAATTTTTTGGGATGTGTTCTGTACAACAAGCAAGCCCTCAAATATTTGGTAGTTCACCTTGAACTAATTGAGCAGATTTGCTCCTTGAAAGCAAGGAAGGAAATCTTGTGAACTTGGTAAAACCAGAGGTTTCCAAGGGGAGGATAAGTCTGATTCTAACAAAGCTTTCGGTTCCTCTGCTACCTACTTTATATCCAATAGACAGAAACCAAACAACCCAAAGGCCAAAGCACAGGTCCTGCTGAAGATCTCAGGGCCCAGAGTTGAAGCATTGCTCTGGCCAATACAAGAATGAAAACTCATTTCATGTTATGAATCACTAATACTTTCACATAAGAATTATTATTTATAATGAAATTTTCTGAGGTGGTTATTTAACTGTGAAGCTACAGGACTACCTGAACAGGGTTAAAGACATAAGCAGACAATTTGATGCTCATGGCAGCACTCTCAAAATCTTTTTTCTGGCTGCTGATTTCACAGACTCAGAACTGCTTCCTCTCAGACAAGCAGCTACAGACGGAAACATTGCAGTCACCCATAGATTATTTCAGATTCAAGCTGTGTGTTCCAAACATTGATTCACTATATTTTTCAATTTTTGAGCCATATATTGTTTATATAAAAGGAGAAAAGTCAATGTATGCACATACACACATAGATATATGCACACTCTGTTTTAAAAGTCTTGCTCAGAGAAATGAAACAATTGAAACACTACAGCAAATGTAACATAACTTGGGAATTACTAAATTTCTTGTCTTTTCTGCATAAAAGCGACATAAGTGGGAGACTCTGGATACATGTGCACTTGAATAACTTGGCAGATACTCGCTGCAGGCTTCGTGTCTGACACAAAAATCTCACAGCCCTCCCTCTCAGATGTTCTCCAAGTGAAGACAAATGTCCATGATAATAGAGTTCACCCAAACTCAGCTAACAGGGACTGCAGCAGTCCCATCCTGACACAGGTCATTGTTTCACAGAGCTCATGGCCCTCACTCCCCAATAGCAAATCTTACATTTCAAGAGTCTGACTTCACCAGGATTTCTTACATTAAACAAAAAGAACAAAAAACAACCCCAAACAAACAGCTGGGCATTCCAGGGGAATTACACATAAACCTGAGCTATGGACCACAGCTATTACTCCAGAGTTTTCAAACCTATAAATCAAAGTTATATATTCAGCTCTTGGTTTAAGAGGTTAGGATACATTTCTGCACTTCTCTTAATGCTTCAGAGTTTAAAACCAGGGAATTTGTTTCTTGAAGTGCATTGCAGTGGAGTAGGGGGGGAATCTTTTAAAGGAATTGCAGCACAGAAAAAGCATTCCTGATCACCTGAGAGGTTCTCACTAAAAACTGAAGTGATCTGGGTTGGTGGCAATTAGAATCCATCACAGGTTATTTCAGGTCATGCCAGATCTTATCAAACCACCAAGCTCCAGGAAGCTGAGAGAAACAAGAATTCATTTCCTTTTAGTGATAAAGAACCAACTCCTTTGATGAAAAGCTCTTGGCCGACCTAAAATCTGCCAAACCATCTCCAGAGGCAAACTGTCTGTGTAACTTCAGAGCATGTGCTTAACCTTTAATCATTTGCTTACAGTCTTCATTTTCCCAGGCTTGCACCTCAGTCATTCCTTTCCTGGAGATAACATGTTTATTCCTGAAATAATGAGAAGTGCACTTTTTGCTATGGCATGGAAAGGACTGAAATAGAAACTTGTGCCTTGGCTTGATCTGCATTGTTCTCTTTCGTTTGTGGTTTGTTGCTTCATTTTAAAATGAAAAGTGCTGAAACTAAGGCTCCAGCAAAAACTTTGTTCTATAAAGTTAAACCCAAAATCATATCCCAGAATAATTATAGCAATATTACAGTCCAATTATAGACATTATTGTAGAAAGCGTTGTTTTTTCCAGGGATCAACTGCTCCAGAAAAGAAGGGGGCAACCAGGGGCAGGCAGAGTAAAAGAACACTCCAGGTGGATAAAATATGTGAAAATAGATTGTAACTAGGTTATGTGAAAATCTTAAACCACATCTCATTAGGCATTTTTGCTTTTGAATTAAAGGAATAAAAGGCCCATCTGCTAAATAATACCCTGTTGTTCATGAAATACACGATTTTGTCTGATTAAAGTGGACTAATTTCCTGAGATGAAAGCAGCAAAACTTGTGAATGAGCCACAGAAGGCATTTTGAAACCACAAAAAATAAATCAGATGTAGCCAGTAATGAGATTGTGCTGTACTGAGTTCTGTAACTCCATTGCTGAACTTTCCTGAGAGACCACAGTGTTTACACTATTTCACCATTAATAACACAAGAAAAGCCAATGTTAAAAATCAGACAGTTAAAAAGAGAAGTCACAAGCAAGGCAAAAACCACATTCTTTTTCACTTTCCATGCTCGGCTGCTGACCAAGAAACATTTTTGAACATACATTCCTGAATTTCCTCTGCACATTTTCTGCATACATGATTGGTGTCCCTGGCCACGTGATTAACCTTGCAGTACCCACAGGGTGCCAGGTGGTTGGCAATACCTGAAAACACAGACAAGTTACCAGGCTATGTTGGCCTTTTAAGCAAGAATCTCTATGTCCTGGCAAGGACAGAATCTTTTTCCAGCAAATCTCCTTCAAATCCTAGCAAAACTCTTAATGTTTTGGAAAAACTCATGTCCCTCGGATAATTCAGATTTTGTTGTTTAAGTTTGTTCTGTTTGGGAAATATAAAGACCATGCACAATGCAAATGGAAGTATCTTAAGCCTTACAGTCAGCCAAGCAGGGGAGTTCACTGCTCCTCTCCCAGCCTCCACAGCAGCCACCAGTCCCCAATCCCTGCTCCCTGTCCAAGTGCCAGCAGCACCACAGCTTTGTTGTATCTGACAATGTCTCACCTGCAGCTACCACCAGAGCTCTCAAAACAAGTCTCAAAGACAAGCCCAGGGTTATGAATCATTCTCATAGCTAGATAAGTACTGTCCTGAATATATCTAACATACAAGGCAATGTGTTAAGATGTGTGGGCTGGAGGATGGGTTGGCTTCAAAATGAAGTGTATTTTCAAATTACAAAGTGTATTCAGTTCTAAGAATCACGTTATTGTAAAATCCATCAACTTAAAAAATAAGTAAGTTTGCATGAATGGGAAAAGGATTCTCAAAAGCAAGCCATTAATCTCTCTTTATCATAATGCTCAAACACACCTCAAACACCCTATTAACCAGGTCACTGAAACTTGAGCAAGCTGAGCAGACTTCTCTCTCTGAATACATTTAATTCATACTCATACACAGCAAGCAAATTATTGATTCCTGTTAGGAGAGTTGCTATTCCATTATTGTTCAAGAGAATTTCTTAAGTGCAGCCTGTCATCCCTCATGTCCCAAACGTTCACACTCCCATATTCCATCTAAATGCTGACAGAAGAACAGCTTTGATGCTTTGTCTGTGTCAGGGTGCAGCAAATACAGGAGACCTGTGACAGTGGCCTCCATTTGTAAAGAGGTAAGCAAAAACCTGATTGTGGGTATTCATAAATCCAGTCTAGCAGTCCTTCACATTACATAAATAATTGCATTCCATTTTTATCAAGCAGCAAACGTTAGGTGGAGAGATAAAACTGATGTTTGTCAAGAAGGAATCAATGAAGATAAAAAGGCTCCCTTTATTGATTGCTACATGTTCCTTTGAATTAAAACACTGCCAGGCAATGTCTCGATGTTAAAACACAGTGATCTGCCATTTATTTGCTTTAGTGTGAGACAGCTGCTGGATGAAATTTCCCTCTAGCCAAAAAGCCTCTATTCAGCATAAATTAATTGTTTTCCTAATTCATTTTGTTCAGCTGTATTAGTGTTCTCAAAACCATAATTCCTTTCTATGTAAATAATTAAGTGGATTTTTCCTGGGAGCTTGAACACTCAGAAGATTGTAACATGTTGAGCTCCTCATGCAGACATGCACAGCTCCTTGTGGAGACCTGCATGGCTGCAATGATGGAGAATCTTTGGCTTCATCCTCCACAATCCTCCTATCTTTAGGATATTAGGATTTGCATTAATATGCAAATGTGTTTGTGTTTAGGTACTTAACTTACTTCCCCAACTTAGGGCTCTGAAGAAATACTTTGTTTCAGCAGATCTAGGAATTCTTCTGCCACTATACCTTTTAAAATTTTTCATCTGCTCTGGAAGAGCACAAGGGGGAAGTTGTACCAATATTTACACAGTAATTATAGTTCAAGTTGGAAAACTCTGTCACAAAATGCAAAATTTCAGTGATGGACTGAAAAAAAGACCAGTCAGGCAATGGAGTTTCTGCCTGGGCCATTTGCAATTTGTGTTGAAGCAAGAGAGAGAAAAATTAAAAAGAAAAAAGAAAGAAGAGATCATTGTGATTTAGTTATTCAATTTTTGCAATTTAGCTGCCACAATTCATTTCCTTAATTATACTGAAATCATTTGCCCTGAGTGTTAAACAGACTTTTTCCCCCCCCACACAAATGATAATATATGTAAAAAGCCTTTGGGGCTCAATGAATTATGTAACATATGTTTTCCTTCAGTAGGACTGGAGATCACTTGTGGAAATTTAATAAATATAGGAAATTATAACAACTGGGGAAAGTCAGGTTAGTAAAGTGCCTTATCTACTGCCTCTTTTTTTTTCCTTTTATAAATTTCTAATCCTTGTTAAATGAACTTATCCTACAAACCAGAAGTGATACAGGAAATCCAGTACAGCTTTTGGATCACTCAGAGGAAAAGAGTATATGTTTTTAAAAGCACATCAGTATATTCCCATCCTGTCAGGGTCAGGCTGCAGTACCTGCATGAGAGCAATCTGAGAGCTGGAATCAATATGTGAGATTCCAAGAGGCACATATAGGAGGCAATAAATGTGGAGAAGACAGAAAACAAATGCCAGCAACCCCTCTTGCAACTGAGACCCCCTGCAAACATCTCCAAGAAGATTTAAAGGGAACACTTACTTCAGAAACTTCAAGTGTTTTTTTATTTAAAAGGAAAGTTTATGGTTCTTCATTTGGATTAAATTATAAGAGCTAGAGATTTGAGAGAATTAGTGACAAGATTAAAGGGGCCAGAAAACAAAACCTTGTGTCTTGGTATCAAAAAAATGGATATTTAAATGCTATTGTTATCATCAGAGAGTATATACTCATATCAGTGTATACTGATATTTCATTAGTAAAGATTGCTTTTAACCTGAAATTCTTCTGGCTTTATCAGTTAAAAATCTCTGACATTTAAATACTCTAGAAGACAAACAAAATAATGATTAAATGTAGTAAACTTTTGCTATTATATTTAGCTAAGTAAAATTTGCTATTAAAAAACCCAAGTGATTTCAATTCCACATTTACAGAATGTTTAAAACATCAAAAAGCTGTAACAGTCACTTCAAACACACATCCTCTTTAAAAAGGCAAAGGACCACGTTTTTGTTTCTGGCAAACAGAATTTTTTGGTGTTATGGTTAGTACTTTCCACCTCATGGGGTTTTTTTTCTAATCTCCAAGGGCTTGGTGTCATATTTAACTTACAACCTCTCCTCACTCCGCACACATTTTAAAGCCTGTGAATATTTGGCTGTGCCTTCAGTGAACACAGAGGGGGGGGGAAAGCAGCTTAATTTGCAAGTGTCACAAGGTTCTCATTGCCACTTTGCTTCACTTTCTTAATATTCTTAGTCTTGTTCATTCTACTGCACTAATTCTATCAACACTCAAAAA
Source organism: Erpornis zantholeuca (assembly GCA_013400515.1). Taxonomy (NCBI): domain Eukaryota; kingdom Metazoa; phylum Chordata; class Aves; order Passeriformes; family Timaliidae; genus Erpornis; species Erpornis zantholeuca. Next base: position 769,990 of record VZTN01024985.1, read on the forward strand.
TAGCTGTGCAAATGAAGCTGCCCATGGGAGCAGAGAAAAGGAAAGCAGGAGAATATCAGCAAAAACATATGAAATAAATAATACAGTGCAGCCTTGTGTTCTCTCACAGCAACCAGACCCCAGGACTTTAATCTGTTCTCACAAAATCTCCACAAAGTCTGATTTTGCAGCTCTGTAAAGTCACTCTCATTTCCAGAAATCCTCTCGTGTTCCCACTTCCCCAGAAGAGCAATGGCCAATGAGCTGGATTACCATAAATTCAGCAATCAAATTTACACAGCTCTGGAGATGCAAGTAAAATGAGTATTGTATCTTCATTTCCTTTGTGGCACTTTATCAACCTCTTCCTCTGCCGATGGTAGAAGTCAATAAAATCCTATTAACACTAAGATGTTGTATTAAGTTTGACAGTTTACAAATTGCAGGGGTTTTTATTTCAAATATGAGCAGCTTGAGATACTCTGGAGTTCCACTGTATAAAATTGTTAAAGTTGGAATAAAGTAGATAAAATAATTTGGGGGTATTTTTTTTTCCTCTCCTTTTAAAGAAGGCAGCAGAAGGAAAATCAAACATGAAAAATAACCTTATAAGCCTTCCTAGGAGATTAACATTAGCCTAACCAGGAAGACCAGAGGAATCAGAACAGATCTATAGCTTGAGCAAAGCATTCTCCTTCCTATGGGCTCCATGAGCTCTGCTCCAGGCTCTGCTGCTCTCTCTAATCACAACTACCTTTGCAAAATGAGTATCACATCCTAAGAGCAAAAGGCTTAAAGCAACTGAACCTTTAAATAGGTAAATAAATAGAGATACCAGCAGCAGGGATGGAGTTGGCACCTGCAGAAAAAGTAATCAAGGGTATGACTGACCAGCTAGCAAACGAATTAGGAATTATGCCAGAACAAACTTAGGTTTGTTCTAAAGCTGTTCCTGCAATTCGGCAAATTGCCATAATTTCAACACTTTTCCACCTGGTGATTTAAGTTCCCATTAAGTATTATTTGAAGAAAACAAACACTAGTCCCAATTGGTGCTGCTCTCCCAGTTTTGTCAAAAATGAAAGGTGTTCTCTCAGAGAGGAGCATGGTAGCAGAAGGCATTGAAGCAAAATCTAAAAACTTTTCCTAAATAAGAGATATAAATGAAAAGCAGGTGACTGGAAAAATGAGAGAAGAAAGCAAAAAAATCCCTTTTTCGTTTCTTTTACTTAAAAAAATAAAAAAATAAATAAATGCATGTCCTTTTAAGTAGAATAGTAAAGCCTGTCAAAAATTTAATATTTACTGAACTCCTCAAGGATATGGATCCTCCCAATTGAATCACTTATTAAATCAGGAGAGCATCACTCAGATACTCCAGTCAAAATAATACAGGGTTTGTATCCACAGCCTTTTAATACCAACGATTCCAAACACCACCGAGCTTGTGGCTATACATAGATTCCTCAGATCACCACTCTCACTGCAGAAGACATTCTTGGACTGCTCACAAGACAGAGTGGGAGGCTTTATTTTGCAGCAAACATTGCCTCCAGTAAAGGATGTTTGCACACAGCAATAACTTGCCAGTGTTTAAGGCCAGGAGCATTCATAACACCCACTTATAAACATTCAAATATATCTTGCTTTTTTCCTACAAATTATACGTCATGGCAGGAAAAAAAAAACCCAAAACTTCTGCTTAAAGTAATTTTGTCCAGCTCTGATGGCAGGTGGATCATAGTCAGCCATCATTCCATCACCCCAACTGCAGGACATTCCCACACTAACAGCCCCCACACATCCATAGACACTCCAGAGGTGCTTCCCTGACATCTGATGCTGTCTGGTCTCCCTCTGCTGCCCTTGAGCTCAGAGGAAAAGGACAGAGTGGCAGAATTCCGTGAATTCAGCACCATGGTTAATTTATTGGCACCATGATTTCACTGGTTTATGTGGTTAGGAGCTCAATCTTGCCAGGCTTAAATTTCACCTTAAGCAGCAGAACGAAAAGATGTCCCTCTAGAGTGTTTAGAGAAAATAATGTGCTTGTGAAGGTAGAATTTCAGGGGTGAAAACTGAACATTACATGCAAGCATTTATGTTATTTACTTATTTGCCATGGATGACCTGTCTAAACTGCCAATTAAAGCTTAGTGACACCTTTACACTGCCAAGCCACTCCCTAAAACCAAGCACAGGGGAAGTCAGCATTTGGAAATAAAACTCATAAGCCCAGGAAAACAACATCTGAAAGCCTTTCTTCCCAAAACAATGGTTGTGATTCGTTCTGTGTCACCTCATCAGACCTTTGCATCCAAAGCTACACATTGAATGTGTCAGATGTGGTGAGCCACAGCACTTTAGGCACAGGGTATATTTTAGTGGTGCATACTGAGAATGGATTGTGTTAAGTGCCCAAACCTCTGAAGAAAGGAAGGAATCTTAATATCACTCCCCTGCCAAACTGAAATAATTGTGTGCTGTCAAATATGAACACAGAGCACAGGACAAAGCTTCTCTCTGCCTTGTTGTGATATTGGTATGAATGATGCATTTTTAGCTTCATATCAGGAGACAACATCTCAACATCCTTTGGTATTTTACTGCTGTGCTGACTAACATAATAAAGCATGTGAACCCTTTTTATTTTCTGGTTCATCAGTTTTATGTTCTTATTTACTTGCCATACATTTTAAATCTGATGATACCCAACACAGGCAGCTCCAAATACGCTGTTTTTAAGAGATATTAGCTGACTATCTTTGATTGCATAAAAGCCTATTTTCAAAGTATTAGCTGTGAACATGTGTATTTTTATAATGCACAAGGTAACAGGCAAAAGAGAAGCAAAGCAGATGGAAAATACAATTACAGATCCTTCCCTAAACAGGGGAAACACCCCATGGTGGCCTTACAAAAGTTGATTTTGTACACTCTGCCAGACCAGGCACAGCCCCAGATTCCTTGCTGCTTATATGCAACATATATTTTATTAGAATTTAAGAGAAATGTGTGTATTTAAGCAATCTCCAGCTTGCCTTGATTAGCTGATGAACTGAAAAGTTTTGTTCTACAAGAATCTATTGTGTTAGAATCCTTGGTTTCAGCTCCTCTACATAATAACAAATAAGAATGTTTAGAAATACAGGGCTTAAAAAGGGAAGTTCTCTGCAAGGTAAGAGAAAAGTATTTGTGTTTTGCATCTTCCTGCCTTAATTTCTTGTTTGTTTTCTTCACCAACACATTTCTCCTAAAGCAACAGAACTCATTTGTTAAGTCTTTGACTTCCTTAGCCCCTTATGCATTCCCTGATTCAGCAGGAACACTGTCAAACACCTGGTGCTTTGCTGTTCCTGAGTAGCCCAATTATCACTTGGATTGCACCAAAATTAGGTTCTTTTTCAAATGGCTCAGCTGCCCTCTCTTGAGATTATTTTCATGCTCAAACTGTGGCTCTCAAACAAGGGACATTGTACAATGTAAAGCAAATTTCCTCTGCCTCCCTCTCTTTTCATCTCTCCCAACAAGGGTAACAGACAAACAGGAGCGAAGGTGTGAGGAGCCAAAACACAACTGAGACAGAAAGCCACTGTTAGCAAAAACAGGAGACAGCAGGGCAGCTCTAAAACAGTTTGGAATAGCTGCAGGAGAGCTGGAGTCCAGATAACCTTCCAGAGATCCCCAGCCAGGCACATGCACCCCCCAGGCTCCTTCCCAGTGCCCCTTCCCCTCCCTGTGCCCTGCCAGCAGAGCCATCACCCCTGCCCACAGCTCCCCTCCTCCCCAGGTGCTTCCCCGCAGGAATCCTGACAGGGCTCAGAGGAGGACTTGGCCTTTTTGTGCTCGTGCTGCCTCCTGTGACACCTCAGGGCAGACACAGACCTTGTGCTGGGATGGTTTATAACTGGTTCTGGCTACCTGAGTGGTAAGACCATGGCAAAGTTTTCTAAACATAGGATTAGTTTAAAATATATTTTATCCTCTTAAAAAAACAAACCAAAAACGGCTTTATCCAGAATCACATTTTAGATACATCTGAACCTTCTTCAAGCAAACTCTAAATATAATTCAGGCCACATTTGTGCAGAAGACACTCTCAAACAAACCAGAGGCCTTAGGTTATCTTTAGCACTTCTTTTGAAGTTTCATTAAAGGAGCAAGAACAGTTTGCTGCTACAATTGGGTGAAATGGCAAAGAATCCAGTTTAAAAAAAGTATTTGTGTTCTTAATCAAAATATTATATTAAAGCTACAGTAAGATCAAATTGAATTCTTTAAGAGAATAATGAAAGATTAGGTCACGGTACTGAGAAAAATGATTTCATAATAAACACAAGTACAGAGAACACATTTGAGGCATTGCTAGAAAACAGTAAATACTTGTGCTTCTCCCTCCAAGAACTGCAATTAGCTGTTATACAAATGTGATGCTCTTAGATTTCCTTATGAATTAATTTGTCCTCTCTTTAGGAGTTCAAGCTCAGTAAAACTCTTCTCTAAGCATCAAGGAGCCCTAATATTTCCCAATTAAGAAAAGAAAAAACCAAACCAAAACCACTGTCTCTTTAGTCTGAAGACTTTATCCTAACTTGAGTAAAACAAAGATTGGCATAGGGAGAGTTGCCCTGATTTTCTCCAGAAGAATCAAGGTAACCAAAGGCTAATCAATTACCTAGAATAAAAGCAACCTCGAGTTCTACAAACCAGAATTTAGATTTGTCATAGAGAAGTATTTCTCTAAGTTACAAAAGTATCTGGGAAATAAACCTGCCACACTATAAAAAAAAATATTCATAAGAAACCCTAATATTTAGGCAAAGTCAGTTTATAATTTAGCACAATGGTACAAACAGTAAAATGTTCATTCTTTTACTAAACTTTGGAACTTTTGCTGATTGCAAACTTCCCAACTGGGAACAGGAGAAACAAACAAACCAACAGCCCCTGTATGAAAGAATGTCTTACATTAGCAAAATTGACTACAGAAACAGAGTTTAACCAAAAATTCAGGACTTTTCCAATGTCCATTTAGCAGCCCAGGTCTATTTTGGGGTGTGCTTCAAGAGCACTTAACATAGTAATACAGTGAAAAATGGGCTTCAAATCTGCTGCTTAATAAAGTCACCAGCTACAGCAAGTTTCTGCTTATTGACAGCAGTTTTACAGCACTGACCAGGATTAAAAAGGCATCTCTTGTTATAAAAGAACATCTCTGCTTTCAACCTCTATTCCCAGATGTTTACACTATCTGTTCAAAGACCTATTAGATCTAAACTCTTTGATATATGACCAGCTACTTCTGCAAAGCTTTTTGTTAACTGAAATCTAAACCCAGCAGGGAAAAGGACAAATCAGTTCTTTTATCAAATGTTTTCTGTATCAATTCACCATGAGCAGGAATGTTCTCTGCTTGGTTTTTCAGTGCTCCAATACATCATGGGTTTAGAAGGACGAGTGAAGAGGAACAGAATTCAGCTCTTTACTAAAATATATTTAAATGTATTATTTCTGAGAAACATAAATATGAGCAGTTTTATTTTTGAATAAAGATTGCAGTGGAATGTTCTGGATATATGCCCTGAATACAATGACTTATTTCTCCCCTCAAACACCAGTGCAGTGAGTGCCAGTCTCTTCATACTGGGGTAACTTCTGGCATGTGTTATGGCAAATATTTAATTTTTAAAACTGAAAAACAACCTTCAGATTTAGTTCAGACATCTACCATTTATATGAGCAATGAGAAGCACATTAAATCAGGAATTAGTAGATAAAAAACATCCAGCAAAACTTAATTCATTTTTTAAGTGAAAGTTTCTCTAGCCAAACCCAAGAACTTAATCCAAACCACAAGAAAACTATTAAACAAACCACACACACCTTCATCTTTCAAATCAAAGGCAAAATTAGGTTCAGAAGCTATGTAGAGCTGAGAAGAGGGTTTTAACTATACATACAGAGTAATAAATCCCCACCTCTGACCCTGTGAAAACAACCACTGACCAAAATAATTTTTCAGTTTATTAAACCTAAAATTTTTTGGTATTAAATTTAGATTTTTTTTCATGAAGTAGAGTTCTGAAAGCAAACAGAGCACTCAATATTAATTGCTCATCTTGCCAATAATGCTAAACCACATCCACAAACCAGCATTTAAAGCTGTATTATTTCCTCAGGAAAAGAGTTCCCACACAGATCTCTCTACATCTCTGCTCTGCATTGTAATTGAGCAGAGGTCTGCAAACTAAATGATGCATGAATGTGTATAGATTCAAAGCTCAATTTCTTCAATCAAAAATCCAAAAAGCACTGCCAAAGGAGGAGGGAAAGAAAATCCACCAAAAAGGAAAAACAGCATCTGCTAATATGAAACTCTGACTTTGCCACTCTGAACAGAATTACAAAACCTCATCTAATGACAGAATAATTAGGCATCCATAAAGCAATCATTGGAACATTGTCAAAAGTTGAGTCTTTGGAAAAAATAAAAGAGATACAAATATCAGCACTTTCCCCAGCATTCCCTGAGCCTGTGCCTTTTGCTTCCCCTGACTGACTCCAATCAATGAGTCAGCTGCAGTGGGTCGAACACAACTGGGATAAAATGGCACCTTATGAAGTAAGTGCCTTCATAGATCTCCCCAAATGAGTCATAAACCCATTCATCAATATCCCACCTCGTGCAGCACGCACAGGCAGGAGGGGAGCGCTCGGAGCAGGAAAGCTCACTCTGTGATTCCATTTGCAGCCCATAAATCAGGATTTCTTACACTTGGTGCCACCATTAAGTGAGGAATGAGAACCTCCACTATCATTAGTCGACAGCTAACAAGGCATTAACATTTTCATTAACAGTGTTGACAAACCCAAATCGATTTTAAAAGCTCATTTGCATCATATCCTAAAATTGTGCAGTAGAAGGGAGCAGTCTGACAACTTGATTATATGCTATAGCTTAAATTTTTGTTTTTCTGCTTGTGTGTAGCTGTAAAGTGCACATCACATCTGGTTATGTTCTGGTGCCCTCAGATATTTAGTTTGCAACTGCTGTATTAACACTCTTGTGCACTCAGAGACCTGAAACACACAGGGGTGATGGTCTTTGAGTGTTTACTTCGTGAGACTCCCAGTCTGAGTCACCTACACCAGACCAGAGACAGGCTCTAGGTCCTCTCCCACTCTGTCTCCTGACACTTTTGGATAGGTAGACACTTTTTCATGGAATTAGGAAAGCTGAGTCCCTAAAGAGGCTCAGCAGCCATCCAAAATTAAAGCTTATAATGTACACTAGACACTCTTGGCATCTTTTTCTTTGAATTCCAATGCATTATCTGATATTACTTTCAAAATTCTTTCAAAACCCTTCAGCCAAATTAAACACTGCTACATAGAATTAAAAAAAAAGAAATCATTCTGTAATTAACAGCCTCTAATATGGACTAATTAAATCACATTTCAATATTCTTGGTACATAAATGCAGCAAGGCTTGCTTCCTTTTTTGCAAAAACTTTCAGAATGATGGAGAGCAAGCAGTTCTGAGAACCAGGCTCCCATGAGTGTGTATTCAGAAGAGGAAGAGTATTATACAATTTCAAATGCACAGATACATTAACAGCAAAACTTGCAACACTTATTGTAGTAATTAAGGAGAATGCATTTTGCACTTATACATTTTTGGCTTTAGTGAGAGCTATATGCATTTAGTAATACAATCTTTTAATTTTAAGTAACAGGAACCTATTACAAATGCAAAGAAAATTAGAAGGTTAAAAAAAAATAATTCTGGAATTGGATGTGCTGTGCACAGCCTCCATCAGCTGCTTTCAATTCTCTCTCTAAATGAGAACACAAACAGGGCCCAATGTTGGATTTACCTTCTCCCATTTCCACCTGTAGTCACAGGGTTTAAAACTGAAAGCAAAATTGCTACTAATTAAGCAGGTTTGAATTAGACACTGCTTGCCCAGAACAACAGCTTCAAAGTTGATTTCCCATAAATTCATCTTTACAGTCAAAGCTAATGTGCTTTGCCATTCTGGCAGCAGGAAGATGGAGAGCATCCAGTGCCTGATGTGGAAGTTGGTGTTTTCCTCTCAATGAGTTACAAAACCTTCTCAAAAACCCTCTCAAAGTGACAGTGACAAGCAAGGGCTCATCTCTGCTGCCTTGCAGAGCACACACAACCCTAAGGCTGCTCCCATAACCTCTGTCCCCTAAAATGGACAAGTTCTTCTCTAGGGTGCAAAGCAGGACAAAACAAAAAAGCCCCAAAAAAGGCACAAACCCCAGCAAAATAGAAACACAACCAAAAAAAACCCCAACCACCAGCAGCCATGAAAATTATATTTAAAATATGCCAGCAGCACAACATAGTGTTTGAAGATATTTTAGAGGATTGATGTCAAAAGCAATGTCCTTGATAAATAATCAGTATTCATTTGAAGCTTTTGATATTTTAATATTCCTAAAAGTCACACTAGGAATTCTCTTTCAAGATCCAGTCAGTTCTACCAGAACTAGCCAGTTTTGAAGTGTTTGCTATTTAACACTGGCTTCCTAATCTCACCAGTTCACAAGTTTCCTTCAAAAAATTACTTCTTTACAAATCTTTGGAAACTTAAATTTTCTATTTGCTTTCCTTCAAAAAATTACTTCCTTAACAAATCTTTGGAAACTCGAATTTTCTATTTGCCAATTATTCTGCACCAGGAAACTTTATATACATGGATATTTTAATAACTTATATGTCTTTCCTTACATCTCCATAATTACAACTATTAGGATCCTGGCTAAACTGAGACAAATAACACCATTTGTTAACTGAAGGCTTTGCAGTTTGGGATGTTTTTATCCCTGAACATGGCAGGAAAGCTGCTGCTAATACCTGTTCCATGGGCAGTAAATTGCCCAAGGCACAGCCAGCATCAGCATTGGCTCCGTGGCTGGGTTTGCTCAGGCTCTGATCAATAAGTTCTGTGCATCTTGTCTGTATTGGAGCTCTCCTCATTACAGACTCCATTGATTCCCCGAGCAACAGCAAAGATTGTACTCCATGGGTAGAGCAGATGTTGTTCTGACCTCCACCCACTGGCTCAGAGAGAGTTTTCTGTCAGCCTCCAGTAAAGAAAAATATCCCAATAAAGAAAGATACCCAGGCATGCATTGTGCCCTTGTACAATGGATGTTACATTCACTCCACAAAAGTTTCTGCTAACGCTCTCCTCATTTTATTTTAAAAATCCCAACACCCACATAAACACCCACCATGAAAATCACAGTAAACTACTCATTCCTAAGAATTTTGGAGAAACATCCTTGACTTGTAAGAACTTAAAACTTATGAAAAAGTGCACAGCAAATTCTAGAAAGCAACACTAAAGCAAAACAAAGAATCCATTTTCTGAGATTGCTGTAAGCTATAGATTAACACAAAAATGCCACTGTTTACCAATACCAGGGGTTGATATTAGCCCAGGAAATCTTCTGTTATTTGAATTGTTATCTTTAACATTAAGGCAGCACAAAAACTTGGAATAAACCCACCAAATAATAAACGAAAAACCACCAAACTCTTCTTGGGAGAACAAGGGAATCTGATAAATATAGAAAAAAAAAAAAAAAAACCAAGTAGGAGATACAAAAGATCCTAAAGTTAGCAGAGATAAAGGAAATGGAGGTACAAAGGGAGAATTGTGATCTGAAAGGATGGGATATTGCTTTTGAGAATATCTGATATAAGGAAGACCAAGGGGAGATATCGATATATCAAATATTTGTTATATTTAGAAGACTATTAAATAGGTTAACCTGAGTGGTAGATATAAAACACTGAACTCTTCCCATATACACATAAAAAGTGGGAGAGCTTTGGAGCACACAACTGTGATACAGTGATGCCAATATCTGCACTGAGAGTCACCACTCATGCCTTGGAGCAACAGGCAAAGGAGATTGGGGAGGAAAAAAGGAGGTTTAACACAACAAGAGTGCAAAATGCACATAAGTCTCCAGCCCCATTACTATCACAAAGTTCAGTGAAAACCCTACAAGCACAGAGAGCTCCCTTACATTACAGAGCCTGTGCCAGGTTGCTCCCAGCCCCGGTGCTGCCAGGTCAGTGCCCACAGCCCTCCCCAGCCCACCTGGGGATATCCAGCAGCCAACCCCGGGGGTGCAGAGCCCCCACCACCAACTGCAGCACACCTGGGAACCTCAGGGCTCCGCACAACCTCGGCTGTTAACCATTAGTAAAGCACTTCACACAATTATTCACCAGATCAGGGTTTAATTCCTGACTTTCTCTCACGTTTGAGGAATTTAGAGCCTCAGCTCATTACTGTGCTAGAGCCAACCCAAAGCCCTTGGCCTATCCAGGCTGCTGAACAAGACCCAAGCACTTCAGTTTATCCAGAATTAAAGCCTAAGATTGCTTCCAGTGAAGTCGGAGGATGTATTTCTGGCCAGAACTTTGCATTTCATCAAAGGAAAAGTAAAAATAAAAACATCATAGAGATAAAAATAGGAAAAAGTTCTAGTTTTGTCATCTAGTTTTGTCATCCTAATGGGTATTGGCACTATGTTCCTTTCTCATGTATTTTGATCTGTCTTCTATTGATCACCAGGTCTCCCCTTCCAGCTGGAGCACAGAGCAACTGAGGTGAAGAACCAGAGCACTTTCCTTGGTGTCTCTGCAAGGGAAAAGTCTGACCCCTATTACCAGGACCCTGAATCTAATGTGAAACAGGAGCAGCTACAAACTTAGTTCTTGGACAATTTTTTAGCAAATAATCCAAGGAAAATCTCATGGACCATCAGACTGGCAGAAAGCAAAGTTCTGGGCCTGGAAGTGTAACCTGGCACAGCTAGGCATAGAGGCTGAGGAGGAGAGAAAAATCCTTCTCCTCTCCCTTCTCTGTGTGTTTTAAACTTTAAATGAACTTCTAAATCTTTTGTGCAAACCTCAAGCCATAAAGACATGCAGCTAGAGGTTAGTTAAGACCAGAAGAATCAATTTGGAATTAATGCCATATCAGGATTTTAGTACATGCCATGTTATTAAAATGTTTAAATAATTTTAAAGAAAAATCTTTAAATTTTGTTTGTGATTAGGAAATTTTTGGGGTTGAACTAAGACAGTTCACAAAACCTGTGCAGCAGCAGTTTCATTTGTAATCCTGCCAGGGTTAGTATTAAAAATGTCTGGATATTAGAGCATTCCTTTTTGTTCAGTAATTTGAATTTCACCTCTTTCCCCTCCACTTGTCCAACAGTCTGGCACTATAAAGCCAATGGCACAGAAAATATTATTTTAGGATCCAGATGTCTCACCAGAAAAGGAAAGAAAGTAAATGGTACAATGTAAGTACCTGTCTTCCTCCACTAACCCCATCCCCACACTTTATTTTTCTTTCCTGGACAGCTACAGTAGTTTCATGGAGTCCTCAGCAACTGCATTATCAGCACAGGAAAATGAAATAAACTGCTACAATTACTTGTCACTCCTGTCATTTCTCGATGTTGTTAAGTAGTTCTGTGATTCATCCAAGTGGGCTGTAGCTGGGCTCAGGATGTGAAAAATAGTCTTGTCTTCAGCTTAAGGTATTTCTCGTGTTTATAGGTAACAAGATCCAGGTTCCATCTCTGGAACACCCTTGTTACTCCTCATTAAATTTGAAAGAGAATGTCTATAATTTAATTCTGTTCCCTCTTCAGGTGTAGGTGTAGATGATCTTATTCATTCTGCTGGAGGATTGGAGAAAGAAGTACAGAAGATAAATGCTTAGCTGAAGACATTGCAGGAGTGATAGGCAATAATTACACAGCCTGACTGGATGTTTGTCACTTTTCTTGCCTTGTTTAATGTTGCTACAAAGACATAAATGCATTTTTCCTCTCCACAAAACATTTGGAGAATTGATGCTTGCTAAAGACCAAATACATTTTGATTTAATGAAATCATAATAGTGGAAAAATGAGTGAGATCTTCTTTCTTAATCTCTTGCACTAAGCAGGGAAAAGAAAAAAAAAAAACAAAACAAAACAATGCAACACCACCACCCCAAAACCAAAAAACACAACAAACCAATAGATGGGTCCAAGGGAATTTTAAAACTTCCATTTCTATTCTCTCTGTAGTGTAAAATTCACTATTTTCATGTTCCCAAAGCTTTCCCAGAGAGGGCTCCAGGAAGAGCATGGGAATAGTTTGTAGTTTGGAAGTGAGGCAGATGAAGGAATAAATCCCAGGAGGCAGCCAGGGCCTGGATTGGAAGGAGAGGTGGATTAAAAGAAATTCCTAAATACACAAGGATCTGATTTGCATTCTGACACCACCTCTGTGGTCTGTTCTGAAGGTTGTGATTTCCACTCCATCCCAGAGAAGGAAGGTTTCCCCTCTCTGGGCTATTACACACACAGGTGCTGTGGACATCTTGCCAAGTTGCTGCAATTATCTTCATCTCTTTAATCTCCTGTGCTTTCCCCTTGTGTCCCTTGGTTCCCTTGCCCTGTTCATTCCATTAAAATCTCTTAGTGGCAGCCTTGTTCCTCAGCAGCTGAGTCAGAGCTCAGGGAGAGGAAGGGCTCACACCTGGCTGGAGCTCCCTGTGCATCACATTTTGAGTAACTCTGATAATAAGCAAGATGAGATATGCCTGGAAGAGACTTGATAACATTATAATAATTTATTTATAATTTATACATTCTATTTCTACTCACCTAGAGTTTTAAGTTAGATTTTTAGCATTTAGTACATTTGATCTACTCTCTGAATTTCAAAAGGATTAACTTGATATTTTTATTTTTTATTCAAAGGACAGATGGTGTTTTCCAGCTGGGGGTCAAAAAGGGGAAAAATTTCTTTATAGAGTAAAGCAAAGTGGACCTCCCAGATAAATACTTATTATTTTCTTGTCAAGTAAAAATGCTATCATTGTCCTGCCTACAAAGTGAGTAGTGAAGCAGCACTGAACTGTCATTTAAATATAAAATAATAACTAAAATAATAATTGATACAGGATGGGATGTATTCTTTTGCTTTGTTCAAGATCTGGTAATTCAGGGACTCTACTTCAAACCTTTAAGGGTTTTTGAAACAAAGTCAATATATACTTAATTATCAGGGAATTAGTAATGAAAAACAAAGTTCTTTTCTATTTAAACTTTCTATTTTAAAGGATGCACTAAGCGAAAGAGAGATCATACATAATTTAATGTAATTTAAGAAGTAAATTAAAATATAATTTCACTCCTCTATCTAATAACACTGATCTTCCAAGCTCTGGGGATGTTGTTTAAACCAAAGGTGATGGATTTCCTTGACAATTCTAGGTGAGAACAGATACCCTTTAAAAAAAAATGAATAGAATAAAAGGGCATGGTGAAGCAGGATTTGCTAAATTGAGGGTTCAGGAAATGATAAGAGATCCCTGAAGAAAATTTAACATTGAAGATATATTAGAATGAAGAATAAAATGAAGGTTGATCTTGATAATGAAGCACTTGAACCCAGAGAAAATGTCATTACCAAGATGTTAACATGTGCAGAGTTGGGGTGAGAATTGGATGGCTCCAGACAGTCAATGGCATTTGTAGGTTTTCCTCTGCTGCTCATTAGGGCTGATGCAAAACTGCTTCTGGCCAGTGGCTGCTGGAGAGGGAACCCATGAGGGGTGTCAGGGTATTCCCAGCAAAATGGGATGGGAGAGTTCAACAGACCAACCCTCAGGGAGCCCTGGGGGATTTGGTTTCTTTTGGATGAAAGCTGGTATTTATTTTCAAGGTATTAAAAGCCACAGCCTTGATCCCACATAAACTTCACCCCATTACCCTGCCATGCAGCTGAGCTTGAGAAGAACAATACTGGCAATATTAGCAACAGAGACACAACTTCACACCAAACTGGAATTCTCTTTAGTCAGAGCAAGGTCTGAGAAGAACACTCACTTCTAAAAGTTGGGAATTTTGTTCATTTTGCTATAACAATGCTTTATTCCATACTTCCCCCTGCCCTAAGTATAAACTTGGGAAATTATGAAAGCAATAGACTCTTTCTGAGCCAAAACTGGCTGAACTAAATCTTCCAAGCAAAATGGTTTAGAACCAGGATAGAAGGAGCAAACCTGATGAATAGAAAGCACCTAACATAGAAAATAAAGTCCCTAATTCAGCAGCGTTCTGTCAAAATCCATTGTGAAAGATTCTCCTTGGCATATTGCAGGAGATTTTCATACTCCCATTCTGTGCTCTTACCAACTCTTTAGAAATGTTTCAGATAAGCCTTCAGCTGCTCAAAGCTTTGGTACATTGAACCTTTCTCCTAGAGAGCATTTAAAACCTACAATGAAATTATCTAGTGAAAGACTTGAGGTTTCTTATCCTATTTTTATTGGACAGATGACTGCATCTCTAAAGCTTGGCTCATATTCATCCTGAAAGCTGTTTATATGTGAAGGCAGAAAACTGATAATAATTCTTAGGATATGTGGTTTGTACATACAACAGTGTTACAAACAAATAAATGTATTTTTTTAGGTTTCTGTTTTGAATTGCTGTACTAAGTCACTCTGCAGTTTTACCTTACTATTTCAGCTGGAGAAATACCTATATTGTATTTTTTCCAGTCTCTTTAAAATGTAACACATTCCAAAAAAGCCATTGACAACTTTGCAGTGACACCCCCAATTATCTTACCTTTAAAGTACACACACACGTGTGTATTGGTTATTAGAAATGTGATTCACTGTTAGCACAGTCAAATGAAGAACACACTCCTGCTGCAGGATGACAGAATGTCTGCTCTCTTTGCAGACACTATAACCTTAAAGATAAAAATAAAAAGCCTGTCAAATATTTCAACCATCTTTTGGCCTTCAACACTCCTGTTATGACATCAATTATCTTTCACAGCAATTTAGCTCTTGTATGTTCTAAATAATGCAAAACACTAACAGAACTCTATCAGCAGGGAAATTGCTTTGGTGGCTTTTATTTCTTCTTTACAGCATCTCTGTACCTCAGAAGTGTCTTTTTCTTCTCACTGCAGAAAGTCATTCACCATTGTTTCAGTGAAAAACCTTGATTAACAACCTCGTTGATGCAACAATCCTTTGCAGAAGGAGGGAAGAACACACCCATGTACTGACAGCTGCTACACAATTGTCATCCTCAAAGGCTGCAATATTGAGGGACTGGCATTTTTTATCAGCATGGTGCCATTTTACTAAACAGATACGTCCAGAGACAGATTTCAGATTTTAGGATCTGAAGTCATTCCCAAATTTTTCACAAGTCACACCCCAGAGCAGTAGCTTGAAAAGGAAGTAGAGGACTCTTGCCATATTGTAAACCCTGTTCCCTCAAAATTTTATCAGCCTTCTACAATTTAGTAACACAAAAGTAAAAGAAACAAGGAGCTTTTGGGAAGCTACTGAAGGAGAATTAACAAGGAGGTAGAAAAAGCTGCTAACTGATCTCTCTAATGAAACTACAAATTAAATGTAGAATGTGCACTGAAACACAACATCTGCCTCTCCTTGCTATCATTAAGACAAACAAACTTGGGTATTTCTTTCCACAGTGAGAAGTGAGAAGAGCTCCATCCTTTCATCCCTGCTCCTGAATTCGGTTCTTGAATAAAAAAATTTCTTGAGTCTGACAGAAGAAACTCTGAGGAGGAGTGGGAGTTTTTAATGGTTTTATCAGCTTTGCTGCCCTTTCACAAATTCAATAGTTTTTTTAACCATACTTTCAAATTCCATGAGGTAGTCTAGTAACATTTCTCAACCAAAATATTTCAAGCCTCAGTACTCAATTATACAAATAAAAAATTAGGTATTTTGGCCATTTAATGAGACTCAACAAAAGGCAGGTCACAGTAGCACGTGAAATTTTTTAAGCCAGCATCACAGAATCACACTCAGCTTCTTCTTTTCCTTTATAAGCTACAGAAGAGAGCTATTTATTGAGCTGTTTTTAAAGAGGCTGCACTGTACAGATACTGCTGTTCCAGCTACAATCTCATCAACTCGAGAGCTGCTCTTCAGACACTTCAAATGGTCCCAGTGTAAACCAGCTCTTCCCACACCCACTGCAGGTGACAAAGCCCTGAACACATGGTTAAAAGTCTGGCCAAGATGAGAATTACAAGAAACATTTGTATTTATGTCTGAGTGTTTATGTGGGAAGAATAAAGTCCTCTGTACACTTTGTCATACACTAAGATTCACCTCCCTGTTGCCTCGCTGCATAAAAAAGGGTCTATCAGAAAATAGTTGGAATATTATTTAGCTATAATTCTGCAGTAGGTTAGTATTCCTTAATTGTGCAGGTAATGAACATAAATTTCACAGTGTATTTTAACTAATGAATTTATTCACTTATTGAAATTGCTGGTTTAAAAAAAACAATGCAAACAAATACACAAAACCTGCAATTCAATTCCCATTACCAAAATTACATTTTTAATCTACATTTTGGGAATTTCCTAATGGTTAAACAATTACTACTTCACTTACAGATACTGCTGATGTTACTGGAAACTGATGTGATTTGTTTTTCCCCAGAACATAAACAGGTATTTGTTTTACATCTGCACTCATCCATCCACAGTTTATTTGTGATCCATGGGGGTGGGTGGGTGTGTTCTGATTCAGGTTTCTGCTTTTATTTACTTCTGGAAAAAAGGAACTTTAACTTCACCTGAACTGCTGAGCACTGGTTTTGTAACACAATGTGCAATTCAAATTTAGCTCTCAGCAATGCCCTGGTCACTACTGTGTGAACAGTACTGCCTAAAGGGTTATTATTTAGGGTCACATTAATTTCACAACTTTTCTGACATTAATGCACTCCTTCCTCCCTTACTTAATGTTCCTCCAGATTTTATTGCTCTGAACAGAGGTCTGGAAATAATTGACTTTAATGAAGTGAATCATGGGGTGTCAAACCCTCATTTCTGCATGTACAGAGGTAAAACCAAATTTTCTCTATATATACTATGCTGATCCAGCTATCCAGAACTCTTGAAATAGCATTAATCTGCATGCAAAGCATCTCTAAAGACTTTTCTTATTTTCACAATAAGATAAAGCAACTTAATGTAAATCTAGATTGATCTTTCAATTTAAATACATTATAAAATACATGTTGTAGATATCTATTCAGCATATGGTGCTTCTGAGACTTCTCTGTGCCCTGATTTTTTTTGTTTATTAGCGTGCAGCTAAGCAATGTGCTTTGTGCTCTCAGCAATCATTTCTGTGCTTTGGTTTCTCTAAGGAGATGTTGTTCAGCTGAGCTCTGGTAATGTCCACACTGGCCAGGGTTGGCACAGCCTGGACAGTCTGGCCTCATCCACATCACACAGGATTTGGTCACATTCTCAGTCCCAGATTCTGCTCTGGAGTCCCTGAGACACAATATTTTCTGGGTGGTTTTCAGGTGAGAACCCTTGCAGGTGCCAGTTTGAGAGGCTCCATATCAGCTCTGCCATGTGTGGGTTCACTGCAGGGATTTAGTTGATTGTGAAGCCTGGAAATGAATCAGCAGCAGTGTAGAGCCCAAGAGTCAAATTTGCAGCCTGGGCACAGTTGTATGGCCTGGGTTTGGGAAACCCAGGGAGCAGACAGCCAAGGACAACACCAGCAGCTTGGGATCCTCATATCAAAGTCCTTAAAGAGCAGTGCCACCCTTCCCTCACAGATCTCCCAGGTTAGACACTGATTATCAACAAAGCAGACCTTAAAAACACAACAATCCTCTCAGAGGACCTGAACAAGGGTCTCTGCTCCCACAAGTACACCTGATATTCCCACCTATGTCAGATGTTCCAGAAAAGATTACTTCTTCTTGTCCAGTCCATGACCTTCAGATGATAACACCAAAGTCCAGTACTCAACCTCCACCCTTTTTATTTCAGTGACAAGAGGGGCATTGGGCCCAAATGTTCATTTTAGCCTTTGCTTTAACCTTTCTTCCCTGCTCAGTGTGATGTGAAAACAGCTCTTTTCCCATGTTTATCCCAATGCTTTGTGCTGTGTTGGCCCAGAATGTACTCCTGTACAACACACGTCAGGGTTATTTGTGTTCCTAGGCTATATCTTTGTCCAGAGCAAGCACTTTGGGGAAGTGATGATGAAAATGTGAAGGGAAGAACAGAGGGTAGAAAAATACCTCAGTCCTTGAGGAGCAAGAAAGTCACAGGCATTTTAAACACAGCAAGGCAGAAATACAGAATTAAAAGGATTGAGGTTTAAGGATATTTTTCAAGTACGTAAGGAACAAGATGCTGACAAAGGAGAAAACAATGTCTCTGAAGGACAACAAGAGATATTTACTGCTGAACAAAATACTTCTTAAAATAAACTTTAAGCAAAGAAATCATGCAACAGAACAACTGCAGTCAATCAAGTTTAGTTTATGTGAACACCAAGAGTTCCAAGCCCTTTAATCCTTTTCAATGTCCAATCTATAATGCCTCCAAAGCAAGATCCCTTGCTAGGATTGGGATCCAGAGCATCCTATTGGAATTCAGATTACTCATTTTCAAAGAGTTAAAAACTGCTATGGTCATCAGCATACAAATAAAAACAGTATTAATAAACCCAGTGCTCAGAAAACAAGTAGAGCCTCAAAAAACCACATGTTTCTAAAACTATGGAAATTCACTTTCTTTTGATCTTTTATCTTTCTACTTCACCTGTTTCTAAGGGTTTGTTTAGTCAGGTTTTTTAACTTCAGGGTTTGCTTGGGTTCCTGCTTTTCTCTGCAGCCTTGACAGCCAGATATTTACCTGGAAAGGAAGCTGTGATTTATGGGCATTAAGCGACTCCTGAAGGTAAATCCTTAGGAACATCAGCAATTATTGCAAGAACTGGGAGCCTCTAGCAGTAAACATGTATTTCTACCCTTACTAACTCATCCAACAGACCTGCACCAAATTCCTTCATTTTCTTTTCCTCTAAGAAATGCTGTTTGCTTTGTGTTACAGAAGTTGCTATAGAGGTAGATCAGAAGAGATAATGTAGAATACTCATAAGATTTTCAACATTCACTTCATTTGTGTTCCTGGCTCCAGTATTCATTTGTTAGAAAAACTTCAGTGCACAGAAACAGAAGGAATATTTTTGGATATGCTAAAAAATATTCTAGCTATAAGTATAGAGTTGCTTTTTTGAGAAAACTTCATGCTGTTATCCTACTTCTAATTGGAATAAAAATTAAGATATGCAACATAAATAACCAATCTAGACAAATACCCCCAACTCAGTTTCAAAGATGGACTATTAACCAATAATTATTGACTCTAAAATGTGTGGAAAATACTGCAAGCCACCTTTTTGAACATAAATGGAATACATAGAGACAGTTACTTATCAGGGAATATTTTTCCACACATACTGGCATGTATTTAAAACTCCCTTAGCTGCTGTGCAGCACCCAGAGAGTGAAAGGAGAAAGAGGTTAAAGATGGCCTTGGAGCATCTTTTGTAAAAGACCTGCCATTGATGGCTAAAAATGCCTAAAGCAAAGTACAGAGACATTTTCCTCAGGGTAAGAATATAGCTGAAAAGGTTTTTCTAAGATTGGAGTTGGGTCACTGTAATCTTCAACAAAAACTGAGGACAATTTGAAGTGAATTGTGGTAGAAGAGTGAAATGCTGTCATAAAACCAACCTGGGGAAGAAAGGATTCCAGGTTCAGGCAGGTTTCATCTTTGTAAAAAGCACATGAATTATTAGAGATGTGTTTTAAACATTCTGAAGGTGGGAGACAGGTTAAGTGCCTTGATCAAATCCAGGCACAAAGAGCCCTAAACCTTACAGCAAGGTCTGATCATGTAAATAACATTTCCTCGAACTAGGACTTTGTTAAATTTGATATAATTTTCAGAATAGACAAAGAATTACTAAGGAAAACAACAAGAGTAAGAACTTGTAATTAAAACTGAGAAAAAAATTGCTGAACAGCAGTTATCCTTAAATAATAACAGGTTTTATGTTGATTAAGAAAATGAATTATTTGATCAAATCCTTAACAGCTCACTGTTAACTGATTAAAGGTAACAAATGAGATTTATACACCTCTCACAACCTCTTTTTTCTTCTTTAATGAGGAAGAGGTAGAATCTCAAAATGCCTCATTCATCTCCCACTAAATTCAGGAATGGAATCAAAAATTACAAGTTTTTCCTCTTCTCCCAAATGGCACCATCCAAATTTGAGAGAGAGCCTCTGATCCTTTCGTGTTGGAGGATTAAACTAATTTAAATCTCCAAGAGAAGTGTCTGGTGAAGAGGCTCTGAAATCTCAGAACTGCACATTCAGTCCATGACAGCACTAAACGATTAAAATTTAAAATTGAGAAGACCTACAGTACAAAGTGTGCACATTTATCTGTGGGCATTATTTAAAAGCCTGTTTGAAGTCAACTGATGACTTCCCAGTTAATTTGATGAGTTTTAGGGTAGGACACATGAACATGATGCAATAAACAATTCATACAGTTACTGTCACACCTGTCAGTGAAATGAGACTTTAGCAATTTATTCATGTGGCTCAAACCAAATCAGGAAACCTTAAAACAATCCAAATAGAGACAATCTTGTACAGATGAGAACTTGTACCCTCTGTAAGATGCTGTATATTAGAAAAGTGTTAATACTGAGCTTTTGATGTAGGTGCAATCCTGATTTTATGCTAATTGAACAGAAAATTTTTGCTGATAAAATTAGGTCAATTATATTTAATTGGATCCATTAAACCGGCTATAATCTTATTAATAATTTGTAGACCTCAGTTGTCAGGTTTTTCTTCATCTCAAAGTCCCTTGATTTTGTTTCACTGCCTCACCTCCCATCCTGCAGTCCTCTCTCAATGCCTCTTTCAAAGTTTCACCATTCACATGTAATGAAAATTCTACATATTTTGGCTTCCATTTGATAGCAGCAGCAGAAATACCACAAATAGCACAGCAAATAGCTGTGCTCAGATACATTGAATTCAGCCAGCAGTTATTCCCAGATTTTTCAAAAAACCCTCACCTTGATACAAAGTTTTACCTATCTGCAAGTCAATCAGGAACTTAGCATTGTAGAAAAGGAAAGTTTTCTTCTGACCAACTTAATTTTTGTCAGGTTTTATAAATTCAGCAGGAGTAGGGGGCTGTACATCACATGACAATTAGGTACCCAAAAAGGACCTGCCTGTTAGCAAAACAGACATTTTTGATTATTGGTGTGCTATTTTTGATGTCCAGACCATTAAATCTGCCTGAATCAATGTTCTTCCAAAGACAACTTGCAATCTTTTGCTAAACACATACTGTAAGTGATAGTAAATTAAAATGGCTCCCAAAA
The DNA here is from genome assembly GCA_013400515.1 of Erpornis zantholeuca. NCBI lineage: Eukaryota > Metazoa > Chordata > Aves > Passeriformes > Timaliidae > Erpornis > Erpornis zantholeuca. The sequence continues at coordinate 791,328 of VZTN01024985.1, forward strand.
GTTCTACTGCATTCCACTCCTTACTGAAAGCTCACAAATGTAACTTCCCAAAAATGTGGTATATAGGAGGTATATGACTTAGTTTCAGAGTATGTTTATATTGCATTTCTAGCTCATAATTTGATTTTTTCAGCAGCTTTTCTCAAATTGATGTGACCTTACAGTGTACACGGTAGAAATGTTCTAATTTAAAATGCTCTAACTGCTTTTTTTCCTAATCAACCAATCATTAATTAGAAGAAAAGTTGGGGGTTTTTTAAATATGAAGATACAAGAATAGATCCTCATAAAGTATCTGAATGTTGATATTAATTCCTCCTATTGTCACCTTCCAATAATGAACCTTGTCCATAACTATCTCCTATATTGAAAAATATCTCCTATATTTCCTATGGATAATTATCCTCTATAATGGAGAATGTATTTAGGAAAAGCTTTGGTCCTAACTCTTTAAAATTTTCAAAACAAATGCTTAGACTGCTCCATCTCTATTCCATAAATATACAAGATATTCAGAAATGTCCATAATTATTTTGCAGGGTTTTTTTCACTTGTTCTCCTCTTTCACAGCATCTTGTTAAGAAGTAAGTCACTTGAGGGCTTTGAGTTGCAGACTTAAATTATCCAGAGCACAGGGAGAGGAAGATTGGGGTTTTTTTAGTTACAATTATACCCTTATAGACTGATAGGCAGCATTGATATTCCTTCTTAGCAGTTATCAACTTGACCTCTAATGAATAGAACAGATTTATGGGAAACTCATTTAGGAGTCAGGTTATGACTTTGGTGATTCACACTGGCTGATAATTAACAGCATGTACTGAACAATTCATGAGAGCTCTAAAAATTGAACTTCTGCACTGTAAACTGGAGGGTACTACAGAGACAAGGGGGGTGGGTTGGATTTGCTGTTTGCTGGTCATGGGAATAACATGAGAGGGCTGTGAACATTCTCATTTCCCATTTCCTTTGTTCTACCCTAGTATTCCACTCTATATAGGCACTACAAGTATCAGAAAATGGCTCGTGTTGGAAGGGGCCTTAAAGATCATCTCATTTGTGTGCTCTGCCATGGGAAGGGGCACCTTCTAGCAGATCAGGTTGCTCATGGTCCCACTGGACACTTGGAGGGACGAGGCAGCCACAGCTTCTCTGGACAACCTTTGCCTCACCACCCTCACAGAGGAGAATTTCTTCCTAACACCTTATCTGAATCTGGCCTCTTTCAGTTTAGAGCCCTTCCCTCTTGTCCTGTCACTTCAAGCACTTGCCCCAGGTCCCTCCCCAGCTCTCCTGATGCCCCTTTAGGCACTGGAAGAGGCTCTAAGTTTTTGAGCTTTCTCTTCTCCAGGCTGAACATCCACCTTCAGCTCTCCCTGCCTGTCTCCAGAGCCAAGGTGCTCCAGCCCCGTGATCACCTCCATGCAGCTCTGCCAAGTCCTTTTCTTGGGGGCCCCAGGGCTGGAAGGAATATTCCAGGTGGGAATTTCATGACAGTGGATTTTTGGGGCAGAATTGCCTCCCTTGACCTGCACTGGGAACAACATAAGCATCAAACTTTGAAGCTTCACTGTAACTGCTAAGTTTATTTAGTAGTTATTATATAATAAAGTTCTTTGCCATAGTATCATTTCAAATACCATAGACAAATAGAAAGCCAGAATTTTAGTTCACTATTTGTGAAAGCAAAAGCAGTGTTTAGCTCCCTTTTTTGTTTTTGTTGTAGATTGAGGTGCAAACACAGTGTTGCTGCTATACTCTCCTCTACCTCAGCTTTCCTGGGACAGCAAACCAAACTGTCCCTTCAGTTTTCCTCATAGATATCATTATTTATGTATGTAAGTACTTACAAACACAAGAGCTGCAAACAGAGATAAACACAGGTGCCTACAGATTTGTATTTTCCCTAATTTTCCACATCAGCCTTGGCTACCTACCCACCACATCCCCTAGATGTCACCCAGGATCTAATTTTTTCATTGCCTACAAACATCCCTTCAGAGAAGGGAACTTTCACCTACCTTTCTGTATAGGAACACGCTAAGAAAAATGTAACAAGATAGGACAAGCAAAAAACTTCTGGTTGGATTGAGTTCCTCATGCTAACAACTCATGACCTTTTGTGAAAGGTCTTCAGTGAGTGCTTTACAACAGCAATGTTTCTCTGTGATTCAATATTTGAACTGGAATAGAAATTTTGCTTATGCTGAGGGTGAAGATGGAACTTTTGTGTTCCAGGTCAGTATTTTCCTCAGTTTCCCAAATGTCCTTCAGTTTTCCACACTATCCAAGACCTTTCACTCAAGTTCAGGTTTCTCCCTCAAGTCAGCCTCAGGGAACATTTCTTGCCCCTCAGGATGAAGGGGCAAGAAATTCTCCTTTCATCAACAAGCTCCCTGCAATTTGGGATAGAAACCTTATAAGGGTGATACCAAACATGCTCAATCCCCAGACACATCAGCTGGACACTCCCAACTGAGCAGAGACAAGGATTTCCAGAAAAAGCTTTGATTTCTTTCCACTGCATTCTTTCCTGAATTCTACAAGCAAAAATAAATACATCTCCTTTTATGCAAATACAGAATCAATGGCATCCTGTGTGGCAGCAGAGAACAGACTGCAGGACAGGCTTAAAAGGAAAATTTCAGTTTCCCTGAAAGTTTATCAGCTGAACACCAAAAATTGTACAAGCACTACTACCTCTTCCAGCCCTCTGTGCTGCTGCTCAGTTTTGTAAAAATTAAAAATTGGTTTTATTCATGTGAACAATCTCACTGTTGTCTAACATACAAAACCCAAAAGCATGATTGATTTTTTTTTCTCAGGCAAGATTAGAACTAATGCTAATTCACTCCTGCAGTATTATTCCAGCTCCTGTTATAAGAAAAATATATTAAATAGTTCTTTATGTCAACATTAAGAGCAGAAGAAAATAATTTTCAGTTTCCTCTAAACTGCATAGTAAAATTATTTTTGATCATCTTTCAGCATTTTTTCTTCAGAAGAAAATAGCAAGATATGCACACAAAAAAAGTGTGCAGCACATCAATAACGAAAGATTATTCTAAGTACTAATCAGGGGGAGGAAAGAGAGAGTCCGTTGGCATGAATTAGATAAACATATCTTTCAACAGTTTCAGTTGTTTTTACTTTAGAGTGAGACAAAGGAAAGACATTAAAGATTACTGACAACCTGTGTATTTGTCCTCCTTTTTTCTACTTCAAACACAGACTGACTTCTGTATTTATGTTTTCCTGAGTCAAGCCACAGATCTAATGAGCTGCTCTATTTTTATTTTCTTTTTGTGAGAACATTCTTTGAACAGCTTTTTTTTTTAAGATATAGGGGCTTTTTTAATTTTCCTTGCTGGAAAATGTGACAATTACATATGTAGACAATTGCAGCTGGATTCAGAGCAAAGTTACTTTGAATATTCTTTATATCCTGAACTCCTTACTTCATTACGTGCTGAAACTGCTGTGGGAAGATAACCATAGTTGGATGTAAATTCCAATTTGAAACCAAATGTAAAGCATGTTTCCAAGAATGCATAATTAAGCAGCATTTGTTAGAGTCAATTTGAGTACATAAATTATTGAACACGGGTTAATTTTGGTTGGATTAAAAGCACCACCTGTTCGCTTCTATGAAAAATACCATGATCTCTGTTTCAGTGATGTATTTAATTCTAGCATGTTTGGTTTCATGCTTTCAGGATGCAGTTGCTTTGTGAATACCCTCCAGTACTGAGACAGCCAACACTTATTTGCTCTTCCATAGTGAAACGCTACAATTCCAAAGGTGCTTTCCAGATAGAAAAAAAACCTAGATCAGGGTACTCAGACAAGTATTCCAGTGTGTGTAAAGGTTTAAATGCTGCAAGGGAAATTGCTGTTCATCAATGAAGTTCAGAGCAATAGTGGGAGTTACTGCTCCATGGCAGCTTTTGAGACGCTAGACTCAAAGATTGCTACAAAACAGCCACTTATTGAAGGCTTTCACAGCAGTTCTCCCATTCTGCTCCTCTCACTGGCTGTTACATTCCAGACTGCTGTGGAAAATGCTCCTTTCACCTTCTCATGTAGAGTTGTTTCCAAACGACAAGCTTAAAAATGGGTTTACAACTGTGAGGTTTAAAAAGGGCCTCGATAGACTGCAGCGAGCCACAAGCAATCGCTGTAAATGTTTCAATGCAAATCTCTTCCCACTAAATCTTTCCTCTTTGATGGTAGGATGAACCCTTGACTTGCTTTGCATCTGAGGAGGAGGCATGAAAATTCACAGCTTTGGAGGAAACCAAGGAGATTACAAGTCAACTAAAAATCCATGTGGATCCGCAGGACGTGGACCCTGTGGTACTTGAACCCCATTGATTTTCTAAGCAGACATTCACAGCCCTACCTTAAAAAGAGACCTGTCGTACTCTACTGCAGCATTTTTATCTTTAGTTAGCACAGAGTGTCTGTCCTCCACAGTTCTGTGTGCCTGAAAGGGGCCATTACATCAAGGGACAGGGTTAAAAGTTTATAAGGTAACAGTTGTTGAAATAAGCTGTTCAAGGAATATATTCATAAGATGCACTCTGGAAAAAAGGAAAAATATACCAGTGGAAGAATTTATCCAAGAAGTTCTCCTTTTAAAAGTATTCTAGGGACGCTGTCAGTTCTTGGAAGAAGATAAAGTGAGTTGTAGATGCTACAAAAACATTACTGTTAGCGGCATCAAATGTTCAAAGGAGAGATACATTTAAAGCCTTTCAGTGTAGGGGGCACTGGGAGTTCTGTGGAAGTGGGATCACAGACACCCTCTCTCCTCTTCAGCTGTCAAATTCAAACCCCCAAGTGTTCAATTTCATCAGCAGATATGTTGAAATAGGAACCCATGAAAACAAGCTCAGTGCTATAAAAGCAAGGCTGCAATACATGAACACGGTGACAAGGCAGCAACAAGATTAAAATGTTGCTCAGAAAAGGAAAAGAGCAATTTCCAATCCCCAGCAGAACTGAGAGAGAGCACCAGAGACCATGCACGTGTAGGAACCCTCAGAGGAGCTGGCAAGGCACCCCATCTCTCTCCTGCTTTTGTTTATTCCTCCATCTTTACAACAAAGTCTAATTCTACATCTTGAGTGCTTAACTGGCAGAGAAGTGAAGAGCAAGGACAGTAAAAGCTTCATGAAGTATGACAAGAGAAGTAACAGGGACAAAAATCAAATGAAAGCTGAATTTTGAGTAAAATTGAGTCACTTTTTCTTCACAGGAATTTAGGCTCTTGTTCCTAAATAAATTACTGCAGGTAGCTTCTTTATTGCCATAAGCTTAGACTTCTTATTACAGCTCTGGCACCTCAGTCTAAATTCAATAAACGGATATGTAAAGTATTGGTCCCTCAAATCCCAGAAGTGTTGCCAGAACTACATAAAAAAAAGAGTTTTTGTTCATAAAAACTCTGTTAACCCATGGAATTCACTGCAAGCGATGAACTTCTAGCGAGTCACTCAGCAGAGCAGAGTGCAGACCTTTCTTACAGTGTGTGGTAGAGACTGGCACCAAACACTAGAGCTGTGTGACTCTTGGTGATCTCATCCTGTAGCTGTTCATGCAAAAAATTGTTTTTCTCTTTCACTTCCCTCAGATTCAGACCTTTTGATTTTGGTTTGATGTGCGGATTCGAAAACATAACTGTGAAATCAACTTGGTTTCACCTGACTTAAAGTCAAAACCAGTCAGTTTTATACACTTCCTGTAATACTTAGAAGCTTGTTCAGACCAGCCAATCTTTTCTTCGTGACCCTCATGCAAATTTCCATCTTTTTACTGGATGGAAAACAAACTTCCATTGTGTAGAAGGCCTACACAGCCTCCAGTTACCCCAATCCTAATTTACCTAATCAGCACTACAGTTTACAAGCTCCAGCATTTGTAAAGCATTTACCACCTAGTTAAAAACAGCACAAGATGTTTGTTAAGAATATTTTTATTTCTATATGGTACCAGGAGAATATGTTGGCGTTTTTCTTTTGATGTCAAGTGCTATCTACCAAACAAATCTACACTTTTTTTTTTTTAATTCAAGAGAATGCAAAGTAGGTGGGGAGACTGCATTTGTAGGTTTATGATTCTTATTTAAGCAGCTGCTTACATAAATCCTCAGGTATGTATGATTAATTATTTGCTTTCTAATCCCTGTTCAAAAGAATGCATCTGCTTTTATGTTTAAATCAGGTTTTAGCAGCCTTTTTAAAGCATTTGACAAACTAAAAAAGCAGACACCTGTACATTCAAAAGAGTTCTTGTAAAGCTATTGATACTCATCTGTTCCTTAGCACACCTCTGCCAGGGCTGTGATGAGCTGTCACACATGATCTGCTTGCTCTGTTATTTGGAATTGAGTATATTTTCCACAAGTATATTTTCCACGATTGCACATTTCACAGAGGACAGTCCAAACACTAAGGCAGATAATGGATATTGGGCTAAAAATGTGGACATTAGAGGAAAAAAAATCTATGGGAATACACCACAAGTTTAATCACCGTGTTTAGTGAGTCACTTGACAAGTCAGATTACAAAAGTTGCATAAAAAACTTTTATGAGGCAAATCTACTGACATGAACAAGCCTTGAATTAAATCCTTTTCAAAAGCATTCATGTTTAAGCCTTGAGACTGACTATAAAACCTGAATACGTGCCCTAAGGAAGACTTGGAAGGGCAGTTCACCGTCCTGTACTTGGATGAGACAAAGCTGAACCTCACCTTTTCCTCAGCAGAGAGCTGGAAATGCACATCCTGCTGTGAATTATTGCATCACATCTGCAGAAGGTGAGAGCAGAGGTGCTGCCATGCAGCTCCCTAAAACAGCACCCTTACAGCTCTTTTAGCAGGTGAGTTGTCTTTCAGAGGAGATTTGTCACTCTGCCTCCTCCACTCAAATTCCTGCTGGATGTTGATGTGAATGTTGTGATGAAACAACCACAGAAGTATAAAATAGATATTGATAAGGACCTGATAAGGAACCCTGTCTAATCATCTCCTACACCAAGGCAGAATCAACTGTGTCAAAATGGAAACACTCTACCATAAATATTGCTTATATGGATGCTTCCTAACTTGTCCCTAAATTGGGACCTATTTCATAGCACTTGGGTCATGTAGCTTTCTTCAGTATTTAATTACTCCACATTTTATTGTGCTTCATTATCTGAAATAAATGTAACCCTTGTCAAACCATTCAGTCTATTCATGGCACACGTAATACAAAGGCTTGTTACATCAAGCTTGCTGCCAGCAATAACTCAACTATTTTCCATTCAATTACAGAACACACTGATTTTCCTGCTGAGTCACCTCGAATTCAATTTCTCATTGAGAATTCAACTAAATTACTTGCCCATGAATTAACAATGCTGAATGCTAATACAGACATTGAATTATATTACATTTCAGTGACTAGAAGATGTAATTGCAGCTGGCAAGGTCTACTTCATTTTTTTTCTTCTTTTCCAGTTTCAACTTAGTGATGCTGCCTTTTAAACCCAATTCTCTGTGAAAAAATCATCTCATAATCATTTTGTGAGATTTAGAATGCATCCCATTAGATCACACAAACAATATTTCTGTTTCCTCTACTGAATATGGCTCAAACATCTTTTTGGGGGGTGGTCTGGAGGGCTGTAAGCAGAACTGTGTTAACTGTTCCTGCATCTGCAGCAGTGTTTGCACTCAGGTGCCAACAACTCACATATGGACCTTGCACTTAGTTTGAAAATTCCAGCAAAATACTTTGCAACAGCATTTGCTGCGTCACCAAAATTCAAACATTTTTGCAGAGTAGGTGAGTTTCAAGCAGAACAAACCCTACCTGGCAGTCAGCCCAGCAACACAGGCCCAGTACAACTGCCTAGAAACTGGGGGCTCTGGAGGACTGGCAAAAATTGTAATGTTCTAGCTGTCCCAAAAATCAAACAAAATTTCAGAATACTGATACTAGAGACAGACTTATATTGCACACAAGTTCAGACAAAGTGAATTATTCAAACACAAATTTTCAGGTGCAATTACTGAGCAGTAAACCAATACAGTTCCTGCATTTCTAACAGCATATACTTGTATAGTATATGCATTTCTAAATAGCAGAACAAACCTGCCCACAATGTGCTGAAATTATTAGTCCATATAGGTTACAAATGCAGATAATAACTACTGAAAGAAAGCTGGAAATATTAAAATAGTGTGTATTTTTTTAAAGTTAATATCATTCTGGATTTTAGCATATTCAGCCTCTAAATAAGTTAGTGCCTGGAATGGCTTATCTGCTGTATTCTTAAATTGTCACATTGCTATAAATGGCTAAACCACTATTTTTAATGACAATTAGCTGTAGATGCCAAGAGCTGTTACTGCTGACTGTGATACTTCTTTCTTCGTACATTTTATGACTTTCTTTTTCACATGGCATGAAGTTGCTTTTCATGGTTTTACTTCTTTATAGTAATGGATAATTTACTAATCCAACAGGAAATGTCAATTTATTTTTGTTGAGTTTTCATTTTTAGCAGGGGGTATTTGTAATTTTGATAGTTTAAGTACAGTCTCTCTGGTTACATCAGCTTTGCTTCTATCTTCCAGTATGGAAATGATACAGTTCTACAAATGAAGCTAAATTAGGGTTGAAAGCTGAGTTACAGCAGGAGACTCCAGGAGCCATTCAAGCTAAATTAGAAACTGGATCCTTTAAGGGACTGCTGTTGGTTCCAGAAACCAACCTGGACACTGAACTGGCAACCAACCATCTCTGCTCCTACCCTGCTGCAAAGGGGACGGCAAAGGTTCCCAGAGCATCCTGGAGGTCTCCAGAAAACTGACAAAACAATGAACAAACACATGAGCAAAATGCTCCTGTCCAAACCTATCAGAATGCAAATAAAACCACACAAGTCTTAAGCCACGAGGTAGGAAAGTAACTTTCCATCAAGATGTGTGTTCTCGTGGTCTTTTTGCACTCGAGCACTACGGGGCTGTGAGTTATTACAAATGCTGGCACTTGAGGACTGCCTGAGCTTGTGGGAGCGATGTACTCCTCTAGATGATTACCAACCATTCATCTGGCTAATGTGAGGCCAAATCTGGCCTGACTGCCTGGCTCAAGGGAATATAATTAACTCTGCAGTCAGCTTGCATTTGCCAAGTAGGATGAGCCCCAGGAGGTGAAGGCACAGGAGTGAGAGCTAATGCTGCCACCCAGAGCACAAAAATGGACCTGCCAGCAAAGTCAGGACAGGCTCTTTTTGCATCAAAACCGCTCAGACATCGAGCGCCCTTTTATGGCAATCAACGTCAAAAATAAAAATATACATCAATAATATTTGGTTTTAATTTCGTTACATCTTTGGCCAGTTAAAAACCACTCCTTACATTCTTCCATCGAAACATCCACACCAGTAAAGGGTGACCTTAGGAAACCATGTTTGAAAACAGATAAGTACATTTAAGTGTTATTGATTGCACAAGTAATAGCGCCGAAAGTGATTACACAGTGTGGTACTTACAAAAATAATTACACTTCAGAAAATCAAAATTAATTTGTACACTTCTGCTACACTTTTGAAGTTGTTGACATTTCATTGTAGTGCTCCTAATGAAATGAAAATTATTAATAATTGTTTCTACTTCAGTGTGACAAATGTCACTTAGGTTAGGATGTGAATTTGTCAGTATCTCATCAGATCACTAAGCTGATTTTTGGCTCAGGTTAATTTGAAAGGGGGTGGTATTTGTATTTATCAGATACCACTCTATACAGCCCAAGCATAATATGACCACTATGTTTGCTGGTTACTAACTGTGAAACATTTTATGTGGAGTAGTCCTCTTTTCTTAGAAATCACTCTGAAGGTGTAAAAACAATGGAAAATTAAGTTCCCTGGACAAACGATTAAAAATTTTCTTCTTCAAAACACTTTACCAACAAAATGCTATAGAATAAACAAGTGAAATTAGCATAACCCCAGGGCCACTGCCTGAAGGACCATTTCATTTTTATTCCCCTACCAAGCAAATTTAGTCTTATTTTAACATATAGTGAGCTACATTGTTCAGGGGAAAATAATCAAATTAATACCAAAAGCTGTGTAAAGCAAAAATTAAATTGTATTATGCTTCGGCGCTTGTCTCATACAGCACAGCACTCCTATAAAGTTATAGAATTAGCACAAATAAAGTAATTCAGTTTCCAAAATACTTTCAATAATAGTCCTTAGGGCTTTCAGAGCATTTTAAAAGTATTAAATAAGTAAAATTCACACCTGCAATATCTGAAGACCCTTACTGTTCCAATTTTATAGTCAGGTGCAGTGACAAGCAGGAGATTTGACTGAGCAATTGAGCAAACCAATAACAAACCTGCAAACAGAGTTTTGGAAGATCTGTCTGCAGGCTGCTCAGGGAGTTCTCATCTGCTGCCCTCAGTTTTGACAGGAGTCTTTGCCTCAGGACACCCTATCAAGATTTAAGTTGCTTTCCCATAGTTGATCTAAAAGTGCATAGAATGAAACATCTGGGTTTTGACAATTTTTAAAAAGAAAAGCCATGATAAGAACACAGGAGCCTCATTTTTCACAAAACCCCTTACATTTTTCACCATTACTCTTAATCCATGGATGGACAAAATTGAAGAGTTTCTACCCAAAGATCAATACAGTTGTTCTGTCCAAGTGCTGTGTGAGCAGTCATATAATAACAATTATGTTAGGCTGAGATAACTGGCCTGGATATGTGGTGGTTTCCCAGGAAAGAGATATTTCCAAGAACCAGTTGTGTAAAACCCAAGCCTCGTGCAACGATGGTTGCATCAACATTGTAAAAGTTTTATCATTTATCCAGAGCCTATTTCACTAGGTCTGATTGATGATAAAGTCCTGGTTGTAGAGGCCACACAGCATGCAGGAGTCTGCTGGAGATCTGCTTGCCCTGACCTTGGGAAATGTGTGCTCCTGCTTCTCCAGGTGTCACCACAAACCCAAGGGGCACACGGACAGGTTGGAAAGAAGAGCTTGCACAAAGCCACCCCGTCAGTAACTCTGCCTTTGTTTACAGAACTCCAAGAAAACAAAACCAAAGAAAGCAACAGCATGTGTGTTTTTACTAGATCAGGGTAGGATTTGTATTCCTTTGTTAGCACTGAAGGCACATGTTAAACATGATACACTTTGCTGTGATTTCTATTGTGCTTTGCAATTAGAGACTGTAAAGCAAAGCCTATTTAAGGAACTTGCTTTCTCAGAAATAATAATTATCGAACAAGGTGACAAAAGCAGTTTAAGTGGTCAAACTACAGTAGCAAATAATCAGCCAAACAGTCTGGCACAGACAGAGCTATCTTTTGATTATAACCACACTTCTCACCCACACCGATAACAATTTGTTTCACATGCAGCAGATAAGCACAAACCTCCCCAAATAAAACACTTGCCTCAGTTCTCCCTTTACATTCTCATCAGCAGCTTTCCACTTTTTTCCTAATCTATATGTTAAACAGAAAAATTAAATAACCTAGAAAGCTACATCTTTATTTTCATCTTGTGCTTTCCTCCTTTATTCCTTTCACCTATAAATCTCTGGTTTATCCCTGTTCAGCATTATCAGACTCAAGATATTTAGATTGGTGATGTTTATTTCTCCTACAGTCCCAGTTCTTGGGCTCTTAAGATTATTTGAGAATCCCAACTTCAATTTAAAAATCCTTATATTGCTAGCTCTCAGGTTGTGGAGAACTGTATGAAAGCATGACTCAAGTGTACTCTAAAAGCTCTGTGCAAAAGGCAAAGAAAAGGTTTATTCTGAACAAAACAAAAAAACAGAGACTACATTCTTAATGTGCTTTCAGAATTTCTTTCTGGAGATTTTTTTAATTACTAGGATTTATGAAGTAATTATGGGTAAGTGCCATGTTCTGATCACAAACAGGTGTTTCATATAAACATCACAAACCTGGTATAGTGTACAGCAGGCCAAGCATTTCCAAGGAGCACTGTCAGAATAGCAGAGGCTCAACATTAAGTGGTCAGCAAAATCATCTTCTTGTGCCACATTCTCATGACATTGATGTATGAAGGGCGACAAACTAGGGCAGGTTTTGCTCTAGCCACACAACCACTAGCTCACACTCCTTCTGCAACCTGGCAGTGCCATTCCCACACAGTGTGCCCCACCAAAACCACCCCTTTTGCCCTTGGGGTCATTGGACGTGCCCCCATTCCTCAGGCCAGCAAACACCCCACAAGAAAAACATTCCAGGTAAACTTTCCTCGCCAATATTCCATCGCGGGAAAATAATCTGCTCTGCTCCAGAGAACTTAACAGGGCTGCCTTTACCCCAGCAGAGCCCTACTGAAGAACACCCCCACACATCTTCATACAGTAAAATCTGCAATATCACCCGAATTTTTGCATAATCAATACACTCTAAGCAGAACACTGGCTGAAATTAGAGCCAGCCATCTGCCCTTGAGAGAGAACCCTCTTGGACTTACCTCTGGCTTTCTGCACAGGAATTAGCCTGGCTTCTCCCTCCAGGATTTACAGCTGCACAGACAAGTCACAAAAGGGTGGGAAACCAAATCTCAAATTGCTCTGGGGACAGAGCAGGGGGTGCTGGTTGCCCTCAGTTCTGCGGGAGCTGGCAAGGTCCCCTGGAAGCAGTGGCCACGTTCCCTCAGGTGAGTGTCCACATCCTGCATCTGATGGCTCTGTCTTTGCCCCAGCTAGAGGGTAAGTGTCTATTCCTGGTTGGAACATGATATATTCCTGGGAAGGGTGAGCAGCCATGGGGCTCTTGGCAGCTCACACACCTCTGGAGGGGACAGGTGGGCAGCCAGAGCCTGGGGTGTCTGGCACATCAGGTATCTGGTGTTTGGTCAGCCTCCCTCGTGCAGGAACTGGTTTGTAAATCCCTGGTTGTAAGCTCCAGAGAAACAAAGAAGTGTGGATTGGGTGTGGATTTTAACCTGCAAGCCCTGGTTTCATAAGCTGCCACAGAAATACTGTACATGGTAGTTGCATTGTCAGTGCCACCTGCGGCTTTCTGGTTGTTCTGACTTGTGGCTCCGTGTTGGAGTTTGCTGCTGAAGGAGCTGAGGTGTGAGGTGAGCTGCTGTTGTCTGTTCTTATGTCCAAAAGAGATGCAGACCTCGTTTGTTCTGCTGAGTGGGGAGCAGGAGTAAAGACAAGCATGAGAACTGGGCTGTGGGAGAAATCCAAGAGGTAAAAATATCGTAAAAATATCCTGTGTTTTATTGACTTGAAAGCTGTGACCTGATAAGCCAGAGGCATGGGGGGAAAAAAATCTCAATTTCTGCAAAGGGGAGCCAGGTAGGCAGGTGCTGTTTGTGGTAGTGCTGCTGCCCTGGTTCAGAATTGCTTTACTTTCTCTGCATTCTTGCTCCAGAGCTTGCAAAGAGCTTCAAACCACTCACAACTGTCTGTGCCTGGAGAACTTATAAGCTGGTTTACTAATTACAGAACAGGGTGGAAAGGTTACAGCCAAAAAGCTACAATATAGGCAGATCTGCAAATCTTAATTGTACTTTAGTTTTGCTGCTGTTCAGGCTGCAGTTGGAACATCATTTAGAGGTTAGTGTATTGCTTAGAGGTATGAATAAAAAGCCTTAATTAACACCATAGCAAAGAACTTTGGTTACTTATTTGCTCTGAGATCTAAAAAAAAGTGGTTAACTGAATAATGACATATTCCCCTGAAGTGAAAAATTTGCACCTTACTAATATTTCTTTCAGAACCTCTTGATTTTAAATTAAGAGTAGTGGTTTTGTGATTAAACCCCTGGGCGGAAAGTCAGTATATTTGAGTTCTGTTCTCAGGCCTGAGCCAGACTCATTATGTGACCCTGGGTTAGGTGCTGGCCACCAGGGCTGGTTTTCCAGAACCCATCTGCTTTTAATTGCCAGTATAGTGCAGCTGAGAAGTTGCCAATAGGACTAACAGGACTTTTTGCATTAGCTGCAGTTGACTTTGGGTCAGAGCCTTTTGTCTGTCTCTTTCTAAATGCAGGTATGGAGAACCAGGCTCTGGTTAACTGGGATGTTGGAAGCATGTGTTAATTAGCATTGTGCACTGCTGAGAAATTACAGATAAGGGATTTTTCTAAGTAGAGAAATACATTTAGTACAATAAAATAACAAAATATTAATATTACTGTTGTCTTTTCCTAATGCAGTGTGTTAGGGTAACAATTTAGCAACTTTCTACATTGTCTCTATTGTACAAGACACTATCACATAGTTTTTAAAATGCTTAATTTCTATGCCATTAGAAGAAAGCCAAGAAATACATCCAAATATTTCCCCTTAGGAAAGGCTGGTGATACACCTGTAGTTTTTTAAGAAATGTAATTTGGCTCTTGTGCCAGCATCAGCTCAGCACCTTGTAGGTTGTCTGTGCTCTTCTGAATACTTGGATACAGAACAAAAAAAGCAACAACGAAGAAGAAAACAAGCAAGAAGCCCCAACAGTAATTTGAAGTTCTAGACTATTAATTTAACACTTGTTTTGGGCTGAAATCCAAAACATTAGTTAATAAACAAAATTGAAATTATTTTTCAGGATTAATTATTTTATTTATTGTCTTATGATTTAAACAACTATTGTTTTTTCCTGTGTACTGTGCAGTGTTTTGTTGTGTGGTGAGTATTTCAGTGTAACAGAATTACCTGATATTGTCACATCCATGCAGGAGAAAACAAGCATGAATCCTGTTGTGGGGAGCCATGAATATGCTCTTTGCTTTTAAGGTCCATTCCAGTCCTTCCCATCAGTCTGATGGGTTGGATGAAGAGAGATAAAGTAGGTTGGGAAGCAATGACTGGAGGAAAAATTGTATTAAGTTATTCTCACTTTTAAATCTTCTGATTTAAATACAATTTTTCCTCCAGTCATTATAACCAGAATCTCAGGAGCCATTATTTTAAGCATTAGTATATTATGCAGTACACTGCATTAAGTTTTATGTGCAGCATTTGGAACCTTGGGATGGCTGCTGTAAACTTTCCATCACTGCTAGTTTGTACAATGACCTTTTATCTTCATTAGGCAATACTCTGAAACTGCTCTAAGTATACCAGTATGGATTCTTTGGTGGTGTAACTTAGGATATGTATTGATGTTAATGGGGCTGTTTGCATTTATTAGTATAAATTAGTTTTAGTATTCTCTCACATCATAAATCACAATGGACATCAGGAAAGTCATTTGGCAGCACTGATGTATAAACAGTGAAAATGAGAAAACAATTGACTCCATTATTCAATGTTTAGTGGCAGAAATGTGTCTGAACTGTGTGTGTGTGTTTATGTATTTCCCAAGCTTCACACTGACTTGATGTGAAGCAATGGATAAACAGGAAGAGTGACAAAGGATGACCTCTAATAGAGAGAGTTGTTGGATGGGAAAGAATATCCCACATCTGAGCCCCTATTGTTACTGACAACTGCATTAAAAAATTTGAATTTCTGTTACTGTAAAACAAATGCATAATACAAATATTAATTCATAGGTAGGTAAATGAGAGCTAGTCAGGCAAGCCTGAACATCTGTTTTAGAGTGAATGAACATTGAACACTTCTGGCATCTAGTGCTCTATTTTTACCCCAAAAATCCATACAATATTTAAACCCTCTTCATGCTGCCTTTTGACTCATTATTCCATATTGAGATCATACAAAGCTGTGATTTCCTTATGTATAAAAAAGACTTACTGGGTTTATTTGTTGAGGGAATTTGTGAGGAAAACTTGTATAGAATATAGAAATTTTGAGATAGCAGAAAGTATTTAATCATGGCAATGGCTTTTTCAAGTGATTTTTCTTTGTGATAAACCAAATATGTATTATATTATTTGTGGATCAGTATATCTAACGTCAGCACACATTGCTGTTTATTGGCTCATTTTATCATGCTGAACTGTCACTAGCTTCTTATTAATCTGTCTCTGAAGGATCAAAATGCTTTAATAAATATGTTAGTTCCTTTAGATCTTGGGCTGAAATGAAACTGTTAGTTAAATGTACTGTGACTTTGAGTGAAGATACCTTTAGTGAGATTTAAAATGGGAGCATGTTATATAAATCTATGTTTGACAAAGCAGAATGTATCTTTCTCTTAATGGCCAATTAGGACTCAAATAAAAAAGCAAAAAGCTCTTTGCTAGAAAAAAATGTGAGACTTCTTTGTTTTGTGATATGACTGATTTATCAAAGGGATGATTAACTTTGCAGTTTCGTAGTGAAAGCTCATTGCTTGAGTGAGGTGTTCATTTACATGTACAGGTTGATGTGCTTTAAGTCTGTACACATAATAAATTCATCTATGACACAAGGGCTCAGGAAGGTGCTCACCTTTCATTGCTTTGACGAGGTAGACAAGAAGTTGAGTTTTTACTTTATTCAAGACATGAAAATTCATGTACTTTATTCAGCTGCCAGGGGCAAACAGGAGAGAGCCTAAAGGAAAAGCAGCCCCTAAAAGGACTGTAAGCCCATTCTGCAGAGGGGAGAGTGTTCAGATAATGGCAGAGAGCTCATTTTTTTGCAGAGTCAGAATGAGTGTGGCTTCTGGGCACACAGCAGTAAATGTTTGGTTTCTATTGAGGGATCAAAATGTTGTGCAAGGAGAGGCTGAGGTACCACTGCTGTTTCAAAGGGGGAATGCATTTTAATGACAGCATCAGATTCAAGAAAAAGGAATTAAGATTGTCCTTGTGATATTGTCGTTGGTCATTGCAATACAACTTCAGATTGCTCTCCCCAAATGAACCTCCAAACCTTTGAGTAGGAGCACTCCTCAGTGTGAGCAAGGGTTTTACTGGAGCTCAGTGAGCACACATTTCACCATTTCAAAGGATTGGACCCAAGATCCTTCCTTTTGTTGGTTAAGTTTTTAGCTTGCTGCGATCTTAACATCAACAGCATGGTTTTTGATTTTATACATAGGCTTCAAAAGTAAATGCTGAACTTGAAATGCCCAAATCTTTCCATATATCTTTCATATTTGAAGAATTTACATGTCTAGAGTAAAACAGAGTAACAGAGAAGTTGAATGTGATATTACCTATTTCAGATTTTGTCTGGAAATGGTCCACAAGTATCACAAATATCAATCTTGTCTTTTTGTAATAAACTGGCCTTTGATATTATGCTCACATTGAGATGTTCATGGCAATTAGCAAATCAAATAATTTTGGATCAATATTCAAATGTCGAAACACAATTTCATTGATATGTACAGTAGTGAAAATGTTGAAGATAAACATGTACAAATTGCCTGGCCTGTAAAAGTTCTCAGAAAAGCCTGGCCATGGGACCTGGAATTAATTTGTTTCCAACTGCAAGTGAGTGTCTCTGTGCAGCCACAGAAGAATGGATCTCGTTTCCACTCGGGGTTACCTTGCACAGACCATCCATCCATCCATCAGTCTGCTTCCTTAGGAGTGCTAACAGTTTGGCACTACTTTATTTCCCTTAAATCTTAGCGACAATCCATGATATTGTTACAGCACATTACATGGCTTTTCCTCTGTGTCATTGTATATTGCCATTGGGAAATGAAGCATAAAAAGGCTGCCATTAGAGCACATCATTAAATAAGCCTGCATGAATTCCAACTGTTGAACAATTGATCAGTTCCATTTTGAGCCAAAAATGTTTTATCCCAGTTGAGTTCTTTTAGTGTATATAAAAAAAAAAAAAACCTCCATGTTTTAGTGGTGCCTTTAATTTCCTTTAATTTTTCTTTTAGAAATTGTGCAGTAATATCAGCCTCTATCTTGTAAAGGAGAAGATCAAAGCACACCAGAACTTATGTACATGTGCTAAATGTGAGAAAGTTAGAAATTAACTCCCAAGTGCCGAAAGTTTTCTGAACTATCTGAAAGTAATTCATGCTGAGGGGTTGTTTTAAGACCCTGTTTTAGCTGGGTGCAAAGCACAGCCACAGTTCTTCAATTAACTGCTGACAGGAGGACTGGATTTAGCTTCAACTTATTTTTAATGGTTGTGCTGAAGTTGTTCAGTCATATCCAGTCTGCTACTTCACTCATTTTGAAGCTTTGGTATTTTGCCACAGTGTGGTTTTGAAGCTCCTCGAGTATTTCTCTGGTATCTTATTCCACAGAGCCTGAAGTGTGTGTGTGTAAGAGCAGATCAATAGGAGCAAGGAATGCACACAGCTGTGCTTAAGCACTGTGAAAAATGAGGTTGACTCCTGGTAAAATTTTAAAAGGTTTAATAAGGGGTTTGATAAAAAGGACAATAGGAGACAGAAATAAAGCAAAGAGTTAATAGGGGAGGGTGCTTGGCATGATGCCAGGGGCACACCTTAGCTAACAAACCTCTTCTGTTAAATGCCCGAGTCTCATACATATTCATAGATTTCTATGCATCAGTCAAATATTCCTTTTTTTGGTGTTCTTTCGGTTTCAAGCCTCCCCCATCCTGCCTTTGTAGTTCTGTTTAAAATCTGACAATCTGTTGTGGTCCAGTTCTGCTGAGCAAATCCTCTGGTGATCCTGTGTTCCACCTCCTGATCAATAGATTCTTCCTTCCAGGGTCTGAACCTTGTCATTGTTATCTTCATCCAGGCAATTCAGGATTGTGGGGGAACTTCCTTGCTTATCTTTGCTATTCTCTGAGTTAGTTACCTGAACAAAAGGGAGCATTCTACATATCATGCTGTAATCCTAAGAAATCTCACTGCTATTTCTAAGAAACTATGTCCATGCAACTAAGTTTTCTAACATTACACATGTGACATTCATTTTAATATTTGCAAAAAAGCCAATAATACAATATGTGTTTATAACAGCACTAACTTTTTTTTCTTTCTCCCCATGTTCAAACATGACCTGAGCCATCCACATCCTCTGACTTTCCCTTCAGTGACCTGATGTCACTTCTCAGTCAATGGCAGCTAGATCAGTGGTACTGCCCTGTGAAAAGACAGCTTCATTAGAACTGTGATGGAGCAGAGCTGGCACAGCCACAGAGTGTGAGACAGTCCAGAGCAGTCTGGAATTCCTGGATGCTGTAGGGGAAGAGTTCCCAGCAGTACTGTGAGGGCTAAGAAGATATTTTCATGCTGTGCCTGATTAAAGGAAGTTCTTGGTAACATTGAAGTATTTCTGCACTAGACAAATCTGAATTCTGAATTGGGCCCCAATGAAAACATTTTCCTTTTGGAGAACTGTAGCTAAAATGCATTTCCATAAGGCTATAAAAGTCATTACTGGAAAAAAAAATCAAGCTAGGATGTCAAGATCTGTACCTGATTATTTATTTATTTTGGACCTCTCCTTGCATATGTCTGGGATATCTATATCTGCCAACTAAATTAATTCAGAAGCCCTTTAAATACTTGGGTATTTAAAGATTTTGGGTTTTAAGTAGTTTCTTCCAGGGGTATTTTATATAGAAAATTTTTGATTCAAATCTATGGCATTTTCAGTACTTTAAAATTATTCAATGCTGAATTTAAGTATTTGTTTTCTTATTTTAGAATTAGATACCTATATGAATAAAATTAGGCTCAGGGGAGGAGGGTAGAGCTTGCCCACAGTGCTACTGTGAAAAAGAAATTAAAAACTGAGAGTGAGTGAAGTCAAATCAGACCCTTCTATAGGTAGAGAAGCAATTAATGTCTTAAATCACAGAATCATTAATGTTTGGGCTAATATAGATATCATGAACACATAAATGTTTAATACAGCTCAGAGACCACAGATTTCCCTCTCTGCTTTGGAGCAAGTGAACATTCACCAAACAATTGTGTTTCCAACATGGAATTTAAGCTGGACAAAAGGGTGCTTCAAGTGTTTTAATAACTTAAATTGGATATTAGTACTAAGGGTGACAAATTTTTCATATTCCACACCACTAATAGTTTTTAGATCATTGGGTACTGGTAGTTATTTTGTTGTGAGGAGTATTGTGATGTCTTTGACCATGAAGGCTGAATTGGGATTCTGGCCAGAATTTTAGAACCCTTCTAAAGTGACCTTTAGAGCCCTAAATCTGACTTCATGCTGGGTGGCAATTGCCTTGTTGCATTGTTGATGAGACCCAGTGGCTCAAGGAATATTAGAAAGTAGGGAGATACAGAATGTCCTCTTTATTCTCAAAGAAGTACTCCAGCAAGTACTTAAGAAAGCATCTACCTGTCCCTTGGTGCTGAGAGTGACCTTATCACAGTAATACATCAAAGAGTGCCCACTGGTTCATTTACTGAAGTGAATAATGTCACACAGCTGCTGCTGCTGCTCTCACATGTCCCTGTAGCTCCAAAATGTCCTTACATTTGCTTTCTTATAGGCATCATCAAAAAGAAAAACAATTTACAATGGTAAAATAATGAATATTGAAGAGCATTCTAATTAAATACTATAAGATTATGGAGCTGAACTGGGTGAGGTTTGAAATAAGTGATAACCAGAGGCATAGTCCCCTCTTCATTACCTGTTCCTGACTAAGTGAACAGTAAAAAGAACTATTGAGTCTGGTGCCATTTGCTTTGTCCCTTATGCCTGGAGGGTCCAAATATTTGTGTGTATTCTCAAGAGTTGAAGGAGTAGAAACACAAGCACTTTTTCACTGTGGGAGAATGTAAAAGCTGAATATGTTTGAGATAGTCCTCTTAAAGCCAGTTTGAGTTCAGGTAAAACCACTGGGCTTCCTTTGCTTTAAACTTGTCCCTACTCAATTAGACTCAAATTTGGACAGGTTTGTTGTTTTTTTGGAAAGCTGCAGTATCTGTCTCTACTCTTATCCCATTCACAGAAAAAAAAATCTGAAGTTCTGCCTGTGGAATCTCTCTGCTTTTGCCAAAGCAGGGTTTGCAGTTCCAGAAATTAGCATCCACAGGGCTTGAAGGACACAACATCTGCATTTTGAGCTTTGCAGCTCAAACACCAACAGCACTTGAGAAAGAGCTAAAAGTTAAAAGCCACTGGTACTTTTTAAAACAGTTCTGAAAATCTCTCCTTGGTGCAACGCAAGACCTAGAAGCTGAGCTGGGGTGTGCAGTGAGCCTGACTGAGCAAAGAAATCAAGCTGTGCTGCTGGCCCTGGCTCTTCCTAGGGATGGGAAGGGGACCTGCCTGCTCTGTCAGACCCTGGCAGGGAGCATCAGTGCTGGGTCATGTCAGATTTTGGGGTTTATCCTCCCTCTGACAGGGAGTTCTGTGAGCACTCTGAAGCTGGGGTGTAATCCTGCCTAAAGAACATCATTCTTCCCATGGAATGTTGCATTTATTGATGCCTCTCCCACAAACAGCAGAAGGCTGTTGAGGCACAAAATCCATTTATGTGAAAATTCTCATTGCAATGATACTGAGGCAAAAGGAATCTATTCTGGATTCCCAGTGATAAAACACTTAGGATTATTGCTTTTGTTAGAACAAATATTAGCAGAGGTTAAAGGCAAAAGAGTGTAATTCAACTACATCCATGATGTATGCAAGCCATTTAAATTCAATCTTTATTTTCTGTGAACATTTTGATCTTTGTATTTTTGACTGTATGGAAAGTGCCCCTTTAGGACTTAGAATGAAGCTGCAGGAGAAAAAAGATGGTCCATTTTTAAATCTTCAAAGAAAAAGATTCAGGGATAAAAGTAAAATTGAAATAACAAAAGAGTTTTTCAAAGTCATTTAACATTTCAAAATGTGGCTCTGGCCTCTGCCTACTGGCCAGTTTCAAATTTACTGTCTAAGAACTGGAATTTCAAAGGTGGTTTGGAAATGCCTTTTTTCCTGCGTTAAGTAATGTGAGGGCATATGGCCCTTTAGTCTGAACACGTGGCACTAAAAATATACATGTGGGGAGTGCTTTGTTTCAGAGTCACTTTTTCCTTTCATTTGTTTCTGAAATCAAAGTTTTTGTGTTCTTGAAAAGGATGAGTCCATGTAATGTCATGCTTTGAAATGCTGTTCTCTTGACATTATAAGACCATGAAAGGGAGAACTTTGACTAACTGTATTATTCCTTCACCTTAAAGACATTGTCAAGTTTGCTAAGCTCTAAATACGACCCACCTAGTTTTGTTTCTTTTACCTCTTAGTCTGTTGCAAAGCTTTTTTGATTCTTTTCTACATACAGTGCTTCAAAGCTTGCTTTTCTTCATAAAATTAAACAAATAAAAATCGAGGAAGGTAGATTTCAAGTGACTTTTGCATAATTCAGATCCATGTAGGCAGGGGATTGAAGCATGCAAACTTTATTTTAACTGACTTGTGCTTATCAAACAATGAGCAAAACTGGCTTTGAATTAGTTATGTCTTTTGATGTGTGGATACAGTGCTGATCAAAGTTGTTGATAGCCATTCATGTGAATCCCTGGACAGGCTTTGTCCCCATTAAAAATATATCCCATTGCAATAATCTTCAGACAACCCCCCCTCCTTTTCAAGTGAAAATAATTTTAACTCAACCCCTTTAACTCACAGACATAAATCCCCAAACTGAGTAATGCACTTTTGTTTTAATCTGAGTGCCTCTGTCTAACAAAACTAAATCCCTAATGTTTTAATTACCTATAACGATCTCCTTCAGAAATATTCTGCTTATTATGGCCCAGAAAATGGTTTTATTGAAATCCAGGCACTACCTTTGTGCATAATAAATTCACTGTGATATATATGTATTTAGATACACACACAAAAGCATAACTGTTTTGCTTGCCCAATAGGTTCTGCAAATGTAAGATACTTATTAATTCATTCCATTGTCATTTTTATCTAAATATCTGACTGAAAGTGCACTTCAGATCCTGAAACTTAGATCACTTAAGTAAATAGCTGTATACAGCTGAAAAATTGGCTTTTACAATCAGAAAGTTTTAAAAGCTCAATTTTGCTCATAATGGCTATATAGTGAAAACTTAATGTGATGAGAAAACTCCCGACCTCAGTAAAATCTATTCTGTGCCTAATAGAAACAGGAAACACCCAAGGCTTTGCTTTGAAGTCCCTGAAACCCAAAGATCAGAATGAGTCTAAAATACCCAGAGCTCTGCATAACTACAATTATTGCCTCAGTGTCTGTGGTAGCTCAAGTTCCTGGTTGAATAAGTATTAGATCAGTGGTGAAAAAACATTGCATTTCTAAAGAAAAAAAAAAGCATATAGGTGAATTCATGGAATATTCCTTTCCCATTACCCTCTTGAATTGAGAGCCAAGAGAGAACTGGAGTGTAATTTGTCTCAGTTTTTGGGGTGAGAGCACATGAATATTGTGCTTGATGTGGGAGCTCCAAGTTTTGCTGGGTCTTTAAAACAAAAAAATAAATCCTACCCAGAGGGATGTGGATTAGAGAGTTGTAACAGATAGGCAGACAACTGAGAAATTAATCTCATTTTATAAGTTACAGATTTAGTCCCAGATTGGAGTGAGCCTTACCACAAAGTTTAGTGATGAATGTGGAAAAAGTAGAAACAATCTTCTTTGGTTCTACTATCTAAAATCAAATTGAAGTGACATTTTTCAAATGAGAATACATTGTCTGCTGCTTGTCTGGTTCTTTCATTTCAGCTTTGTTAGATCTTTTGTTTCTTTGATGCTCAGAATATTGCACCATTTGGCTCTAAAACCTACATTAGAAGAGTATTAATTAAAGGCAGACACAGTGCAATGGAGACACTGTTAAAATTATGCTTGAAGGTACAATGTAATTAATTTTGTACAAGTGAAACATAAAAGAGAGAATGAAACCGGAGGAAATAGCAGCACATCCTCACAAAATGATAATGAGAAATACAATTGCAAATCAGACAAAATGTGAAAGGACATATGGAATAATTAGATTTCAAGAAAGAAATTAAAACAAAGGGTAACCTGCTAATTGCTCATGAAAATTAAGCAAAGACTATATAACGGATGTTCAGGGTTCTTGGGGTTTGTTTTGGGGTGCTTTTTTGTGAAGTGTGAGATTGGCATTAAGTATCTGTCAGTAAAATGAGGTTGTAAATTTTATATCATAATTTCCTAGCAGGTACATAAAGAACTGAGTGCACAGCTTCACTTTAGAGCAAGTTCTCTGTTATGAGTTATCTCAGAAGATAATGTGTTGGGATCTGGGTTATGGTCCCCGGGTTGAAAATGAGGGCACATGACATAATTAACTGTAATTCTGTCTGTATAGGAGAAAAAGGCTTTAGGAAACTGCTTTATTTTAATTGGTCACTTTAAGCAACAATTAAACTTCTGCAGCTCTTGTCAGAACCCCTGTAGTTCACCCTCAGTTGAGAGTGTTCTTGAGTAAAGCACTTTAAAAGATCAAAAATGTGGTGTGAACATTTATCCTGTCCTCCAGAGTTTAAGTGAAGCCCAAGGTTTCCACAGGTCTGTGGTGGCAGTCTTTGAAGATGCAACATAAAACAGAATGAAAGTTTATTGTATGTTTGAGGATCTTTGTTGCATGTGGTGAACTCCTGGCAATGGCTGGGATTGCAAAATTATTTGGTTCCTTCGGAGCTGTAATTCCAGGTGTGTGGAAAAGGTCCCTGTGTTGGGATAGCCATTGTCAGCAGCTCTGGGGGGATGGCACCCCTTGAGTTTTAGTGGTCCCAGCTTTCCAATTATCAAAGCCTTTTGGTTTGGGTTTAAAGAAAATGAGCAGAAATGTTTGACACCCCCACAGCTGTTGGTGTGGGGGCACAGGATGGTGTCACTGAGGCACCCAGCACCCAGGCCTCTGTCACCTGGGAGAAGTCAGAGAAATTCTCCTGGGGAGAACTTCAGTGTTTTCATTGCTGACAAAAAAACATATTTCGTGAGGGGAAAATCCTGAAGCTTCTTTTAAAACATGATGTAGTTTTTATATGTATTTTCTGCCTTAAGACTAGAGTTTATAGCTTGACAATTTTAAAACTTTCCTAAATGTTATAACTACCTGACTGGATTCTAGTAGTTGAGTTTTTAAATTTTAGGGTAGAGTTGCTTTTTTTTTTTCATTGTCTGGATAAGTCACTTTATTCCTGTCTTCCAATACGTCAGGGGCAGAATGAAAAATGGCCAGTGAGAAGGAATTCTAAGTGAGGATCAGCTAAAGTTCAGTGCAGTCCTTCAGCTGTGGGTTAGAAAGTGCAGGCTGTTTTCTCCAAAACAGGAGCTGAATATCAGCATTCCCAGGTGATCCAGAAAGCTTCTTGCAAGAGCAAGATCATTAATTGCCAACAACCTGAAAATATGCACAGAAAATCTTGATCCCTTAACAAAAATATCGATCCCTTAACATCCTGTGCAGTGTTATTGGCCTTTTTACACTTCTAAAGCTTTCTTAATTAGTCACAAACTCCTGAGCTGGAAAACTGTGTAATTCATAGTATAATAACACCTCCTCTGTTGTGTGCACTTTGTAGTCCACTGGGATTTTGAAGACTTTTAAATAAATCCCTTTTTTAGTATTACACAGCACAGTGCAATAAAGCCCTTTAAAATATTTTACTTACAAGGTGATGTGTTTTGCAGTGATTTGAAGGATAAGTTTCAAAACATACTTTGTTTTAAGGTAAAACACATTGAACTCTTTCTAGTGTAGGTAATTATATTGATCAGTCCATGCCTTGTCACTGAAATGTCAAACCACACCATTACAAAGTCAAGCTATAGCAAAAAACTGAATTTTTTTTGCCTTGATGGTGAAACTCTTAAATGTTACAATGCAAAAATTCCTGATAAAGAGGAGGGTTTTATGAAGGAGGGTATGCAAGATCCTTGATCTCATAAGTTGCTTACTATGTCACAATTTGTACAAAATAGTAGGAAGAAAGGAACTTCAGAAGGTCAGAGATTGTTCAGTCATTAAGTTTTACAACAATTTTAGGGACGACTCATTTAACTGAAGTTTAAGCTTTATTTCAGTGTCATGACTTGGTAAATTGACTTCCAGTAAATACCAATGTGTTACTAGGCACTTATTTTTATTAAAAAATACCTTTCACAGTTGATGATTACACCCAGAAAAATTGTCCAGCTAAGCCTGACCTTCAAAGATAATGTCTTCTTTACAGTTTATTTCTGCAAATAAGCTCCTGTTGTTTTGATAAAACATATGTAAGAAATTGATTTCCTGATTCACTTCAGCTTATAAGTTTCTTAAGAACAATTTTTGTCTCCACCAATTAATCTTTGCAATTTTTTCTCTGCTATATGAATGCTCAGAGAATTCTGATAACAAGGAGCTCTAATTCATCGCTTCATGAAAGGGCCTTTTAATCTGTTATGTTTTACACTATTTCCCTGAAGAAACCTGCTGGATTTCAAAGCAGGTGTCTTTTAAAGTCTTACAGATCATATTTTGAAAGGTAAGTATTTTTTTGCTACTATTAGCAAAGGGGGAATATCTTTTCCTAATAGGAAGAGCTGCTCTGAGAGCTGCACTAAGAATCATGAAAGACCTCTGGTGACTTCAGAGCCTCCCTTCCATAGCACAGTGTTCAATTCTGCCCCTCCAAATATTTGAGTAATGCCTTTGCCACCTAATGGTTCTTTGTTGTGATTAAGCTTAGAAATGATGTACACTATTTCTGCATGCATAAAACCCCAGGTATTTCCTCATGTAACAAACCCATAATATTTTGAAAGCCTCATCTACTGTGAAACTTTGAAGTAGATGAGCCATTTTTTGTTGTACCTTGTAATTTTAGCTTCTAGCTCATGTAATTAATCTTCTCCTGTTTTGGCAATCTTACAGTTAAGGTAACAGGTTTTGCTAGATAAGAATTTCCAAAGTAGATTTACTAACAAAAAGTAACAGCAGAAAACACATTTTCATTAATTCTCAGGAAAATGGGTGCTTGGGGTTTTTCCTAACAGAAGTCCAGGGATGAGGGCATGGCAATGAAAGCCACAGCAAAGCAGGTGATGAAGTGATGTTTATCCTGATTCAGCTTCTTGTGAGTCCATACCCTGTTGCTAAAACAATTGTGATGTTATTTGGGACACCTACAATGAGAATTTTTGTTCATGCTCTGAAATTAACATAAGAATAGTACTAAGAGTACTAAAAAGAGTCCTAAGCCAGCAGCAACATTACTGCTGTTGAATAATGCACTCACTGCAGCAGGTTCCTAAGGCAGTAGCAATGAGGGAGGTATAGCAAGCACAGCACTCAAAATTTACTGTGCTCTGATCTCAGCTGAATTTCTCACTTAATTCAAAGAAATATGCTTCACAGAATTCAGATCTGTGTCTTCAACCACCCTTGCAGCTTGTTTTAAATTAGGTTGTGGTTCTGGCCACCTGTCATTACACTGCCAGCTACTATTAAACCATCAAAGCAGTATTTTAGTTGCTTTGATGTAGTCTGGAATTGTATCTACTGCTGAATGATGATTAGATTAAATGTTACAAATGTACCCAAAGGGAATAGAAGCACTAGTCTAATCTTCATCCACTACAATTTAATTTTAAGTGTTTCCTTATATTTCTGTTATTTCTGATGCATTCCTTTGTATTTATAGATGCTAGTACAGCAGAAACAGCCTCTTGTAATAGCATTAAAGAGCTGCCATTAGCAGGGTCTGTGTTATTAATGTGGTGTTTCATACACCACAGCTTCAGAAAGGTCTAGAAAAAGGATGGTGGAAATGTCATTTCCCCTTTTTAAATGATATTCCATTTTAATAGATATGGGAAAAGCACTGGAGGAAAATGAAGTTATTTTGTTCTGGAGTGGTGGAGAAGCCTGGCTTCTACCTGAGACTTGTTGGCTACATTCCTGCCAGGCCTGATCAGTCAGTCAATAGCTGTGTGGTGTTTGGTCCCCAGCCTTTATTTTATCCCTTGACAAAGTTGTGATGCCCTCCTGCCCACAGAGCAGCCTGTGCCAGATTCCCCTGGAGGATGCTGGGGCACCTGCAGGGATTGTTCCCTCTGATCCTTCCTGGAAGGGGCAGGCAGAGCAGCTGCCAACCCAGACCCTTCACAGAATAGATAAGATTAGAGTGTCTGAGAAAAGGACCAGGTGTCAGCTGTACCTCAGGTTTCTGCTACAGGATGGGAGGAGGAGAGCTCTGGTACTCCCTTCCAGTGCTCTCACATGCAGTGATGGACAAGAGGAATTGTCTTTGGGACAGCCTTGGAGAACAGCTCTTAGTGTACAAAGGCTGGATCTGATCTCAGTGCTCTGACTCCACCCTCCCCACCACTGCTGTAATGAGGAAACAGGGTTTACAAATTAGCTTTCACAGTAGTAATTAAATTAATTCATGGAAACAGCATTTTAGCTGTGCCAGAGTTGGTTTGCAACAAAATAAACCTAACCCAAATCTTATCTGATTGTGTATTTAATGCTTATTCGAGAATTTATCCAGACCCTGACCACATCTTATACTTTGTTTTCCCAGAAAATATAATTCAGTGCTAGATGCTGACAGCTCCTTCTGGGGGTGCTACCTGTGCCCAGGTTAATAGAGGGAAGACACCCAGAAGTGGCTAATGCTGGACTTGATCAGCAGCAGATCAGTCTGAGCTCAGAGCCTGCCAGCATCTGGCTTTTTGTTTGAGGAGGAATTAATGCTGTATAATTAGAGAAGGGCAAAGATCCAAAGAGAAAAAGAGAGAAGGAAAATATTACTATAATGAAATGTCTGATGCTGCATGATGCATTTCCTTTTACATAAGCAAGAATATTTTTAAGCTCAGTTTCATGTTTCAGTTTTTCTGATTTTCAGCAAATTGCAATAATACAAAAAGGTTAATTAAAGGCCTCAAATGAAGGTTGCTTTTATGATTAGAAGTATAGAAAAGAAACAATCAGAAAAATGTATTTTTCTTGGCTGATTGCAGTAAAATGTGGACATGGGGTTATTTCTATGTGGACTTTTCATTTTGTTTTCTACAGGAAGAGTCAGGTGTGCTCCAAATCACCCTTCCAAGCAGAACATCTACATGATGTTTGGCAAGTGGCAACTTTTTAATTGTGGTAGGTCAAGGAAATCTTTCAAAATGGTACAAAGATAGATCTATGCAATTCATGCAGTGATTGTCCAAGTGAGCTCCTGTCCATTAAAAATAGTTAATTTTAAGTTGTGAACAATGAAGAATTTTCATTGATGTCAGTAGAGCCTCAAATTAAATGTTCCTGATCCAGCACAGTCCAAAGCAGTGTGGATGTGATATTCAGGGGCAGATCTCAACCCTGCTGTAAGAAAGGCATCATTTTATCCAGGCTTTCATGTAAGCAACCTGTGTGTGAAGATCTGGGTGTGCCTTTCATGAAAGGTTTTCAATGCCTGACTCATGTGTGAGAAGAGCTTTAGGGAAGCCCTGTCTTTGTTTTGTAGAACTACATGGCAACTGCATAGTTACATTTCCTTTTGAAGAAGATATAAGCTTCAATTAAAATCTGTGTTATTGGGGAAAAAAAGTGGCAAAACCTTATCCCAATTACATATTTGAAAAAGAGGTGTGAATTTAAAGTAGCTAAAACTTCTGATTGGAGTTCTTAAAAAAATTCTCACATTTTCTCGCACTCTACATAAAATGGCCATTGAATTTTTTTCTTTACAATAGAGAGAACTAAATTCTAGAATGAAGCTTGCCCCTGTTACATTATCTGGAGGTTACAAGAAATATTAAATTATGAAGAATAAGTTTTCCTGCAAAGTTTTAAGGATAAGTGTCAACTGCTGCTAAGCTCTTTCCTTATAGTGAGAAGTTTTAGGGTGTTAATTATGCAAAGGATAATGATGGTTTGCAGCTCCCTGGGGCAGATTGGCACAGGGCACAGGTAACTGTGCAAGAGCATCGAAATCCCAGCTCTGAGGGCATCACCACCACTACCTTGAGAGGAATGAGAAGTTGTGTTTGTCCTTGATTTAAGGTGAAATGATGTCTTTCTACACCCAGGATAGGCTTAGCAGAGCTGCTGCTGGCAGTAGCTGCATGTACAGAGGAGATAATGAGCTGGATTAGGAAAAGAAAAAAGGACTTTTCGTGGTTCTTTCCACACAGACCTGTGGAAGGCAAGCAAGGGTGTCTGAAGTGTTTCTCACATATGTTGATGTAGAACTCAGGCTTCTGTCTGGAGAGAACCGAGCCAGATGCTGTGGCAGGTGGCAAGGCTGTTACATATTTCACCAACCTCAGTGGGGCCAAAGTTGCTGCCCAAACTTAGGAGTTACATCCTGAAACACAGCATCCACTGAGCTCACCCAGCCTCTCCTGTGCCTCTGTTCTGCTGGGTGCTGCCTCAGAGCCAGGTGGATGTTTCACCTGTGTTTGCAGAATAAGTAAATATGTAAAAACCCAACAGTCTGACTAGCAGTAATCCAGTGGGGTTTTAGTATTCATGTAATTTGCAGGAGAGAAATTAATAATAGTTCATTATTTTGAACTGGGGGAGAAGTCTCCTTAATGAGAATTTAGAAGAGTGTTGGTTTCCTTCACTGCATTTACTTTCCCTGGGTAAATAATCTATGGCTCAGCCATTGCTGAAAGTGAGGGTATCTGATAATTGTATTTTAAAATAATACAGAAATTCATTGTTTTCTTCTCCTCATTTTCACTTCACAAGAGAAAGGGGGTTTTGTGGTTTTTTCACTAGTTTAATGCCATCACAATGTCTCTGTGGATAGTTTCAGTGTCCTTCACTTTAACAGTGGAACATGGCCTTGAACAGAGTGTTACCTCTCAGCAAAGCCTAACAAGTGTGGGACTGAAGTGTTTTCTCTCACTATAGAAATCTTCTGTTGTGCCCACCTCTATTTTAAAAATGTAAACACTCCTCAGTGGGCCACAGCCTTGCCTGGATGACTCTTTACTTCAGCAAGCATTGATTATGTGGCATAGTAGAAATAATGGTATATATTACCCAAAAACAGTGAAAATGTGCATAGACTAGGGTTAACAAAAGGAATTAGTGTCTGATTATTAGCTGAGAATAAGAAAAATAACCAAGGTTTGTTTATTTTTAGCACAATAATGAACAGGAAAGTGGCCATAAAAATGACAGATTAGTGTCTTTTATTCATTCCCTCTCAGTGACCTTCATACCAGATCTATAGGGTTTACAGGTCAAGAATTTGGTAACACTTGCACAAATTGAAATTTTCATCTAAAAGTCAAGAGGTTTCATATTTGGATTGATGAAACAAAATGAAAATTGATTTCTGTCAGTTTTGCAGTTTGATGTGGTAGAAAAGGCTGATTTTTTTTTTCTTTGTTGTAGCCATGAGGTTAGAAAAGACTATAAAGCCTAGGTTTTTATAGTCACTGTAACTGGAAGTCATAATTATAGAGTGTAACCACCAGGTAGATGGGACCAGTTTTAATTGCCTCACAGAGCAAAATAGAAACCAAATGTGCAATTGATACAACAAGCTCTATTTACATCTGTGAATAAATCTACTAAGATATTGTGTTTGATTTGTTTTTTTTTTTTTCTTTTCAGGTGTGGGAAATCATCTACAAAATCCTTAAAAAAAAAGTCAGAAGATTTAAGTGTTAGGAGATTTGGAGACTCAACTCCTAAAGGTTTTTATCCCTGATTCTGCAGGAGGTCGAAAGCCTGCAAGTCTCATTGCAATCATTGTCAAATCAGTAAAGCTTTTTACCTCTGTCTCATTCCAGATATTTTTACCACCTTGCATATTATAAACAGTTCATTTTTGTTCACTGAAACCTTAGATTATAAATAGCAATGCTCAGCACTTTTACTTCAGAGTAAAGTGTTGGGGGAGAAAGATTCAAAGCAATTTTAATCATATTGTCAAGCCCAGAATAAGCTAATGTATCAAGTTGAGAGTTTTTTTCCAGTTTTATGACATAATTACTTGTGTATTAGGCCCACAATGAAAAAAATAGCTCTGCAAGAGCAATGTTTTTAAAACTTTATTAGTAGTGTTTGCCTTAAGATAAAATGAGTAATTACCAGCCCATTAAATACTGACAGGTAACCAGTAACAAGAGAGACGTTGTCAAGTTATTTCAGCAAAGTAAAACCTTTCACT
Organism: Erpornis zantholeuca; assembly: GCA_013400515.1. Classification (NCBI taxonomy): domain Eukaryota; kingdom Metazoa; phylum Chordata; class Aves; order Passeriformes; family Timaliidae; genus Erpornis; species Erpornis zantholeuca. The sequence goes on from VZTN01024985.1 coordinate 823,341, forward strand.
GTTATGTTTAATTAAGGTAATTCCAGCTTGGCTCTGATGTAAAACTCAGTTAGAATTCAGGAAATGTTAGCCTTGAAAAGATGGAATACTGTTGTATTGTGCAGCATTCTGCAACTAAAGAGTTAATAGTTTTTTAGTAATTTTTGGGGTTTGGCAGCCAGTTTGACTCTGCCAAGACTTTACAATGAGTGTGGTGTTATGTTATTATCTTGCAGGTTAGCTAATGTAAGCAGGATAATGCAGAGCCCATGATCTTCACAGCAGCAAATCAATGATTTTGGGTTTACATGCAAAAGCATTTGTAACTTATTTTGTCTTTGCTTCTCCCTCACCCCTGGTGATTCTGATGTGTTCTTGTTGCAGCACATTTTTATGCACACATCTTAATTCTGTTATTGACACAGCACCACCTTCAGCAGATGCAGCAGGTCTTCTGTGATGTAAAATACATCACTGCTTGGAAGCTTTCTCTTCAAAATAATTACATTCCTGGATAATTGTTTATTTTCAGAGACTGTTCCATATTGTGTCTGCTCGCCCCCAATCTAATTTTATTTTGATGGACTGGAATATAAGCCCTGCTGTTCTCAAGCCTGAAGTTAATGTATTCATTAGTTATAATTGCTTCCAATGTGTCCTCACCAATCTTAGTCTTCTGCTTACTTAATGATTCTGATTGGATGTTCAACGCTTTTATCTGGGTTAATTTACTATTCATAGTACAATGATGGATTATTCATTTTGTTACCCAGATTACAACTGTAAATGGAGTTATACATCATCAATGAGAGCACCACAGAATCATTTAGCTAAAAAATGCCTTCTAGTTATCTTGAAGCAGCAAAGATCGTCACATAAAAACTTTGTGGCTGCCAGTGCTTCCTGCCCAAAGATGGCTGAATTCATTAGCCTGCTATGAATTGCTATAAAATTCTGTAAATGCTACTTTTAAACACTGTTTTATGTGCATATGTGTGTATGAATTATCTTGAAAGAAACATAATAAAATGTAAACAGAAATCAACAGTAGAACAGAAAGGGCAGAGGATTGGAGCTTAGAACTCTTGAGCTCTGTTCAATACTTTGGTGGATTTAAGGAGGTGAAAAACTTTATAAAAACCTTTAGGTTGGAGCAACAGAAGGAAAAGTGGCCCCAGTCTCATCTCTCTCTTGCCATTAATGTAACAGCAGTGCTGGCAACTGACCTAGTCAGGGTATATATTGGTTTTATTCTGGACCAGTCCCTCCCCAGGGCTATATTAGTAAGATAAATTCTCATTGAGCCCAAATTAAATGAATGGTCTCTATTGATGGGATATTTAAATAAACCAAAGGACAAACTTTAAATACACAGCATGCATGAACTTTCAGCAGGACTGCAGTGGACACATCTTGCCTCATGTCCTAAAAACATGAGAAAATGAAACCTCATGTCCACAGATAACGAAAGATTTATGTTTTTCTGTGAGTTCATTTTGCATTTTAATTTTAAACATAAACAATATTTAAGGAAAATAATGGCTCTACACTACATATATGTGGTTCTCAGCTTTTTGGGATGTTGATGCTTGAAATATATATTATGATAAATGTACGAAATAAAAATACTGACTAATCATGGTAACTAGGAAAATATCTCACAGCTGAAGAATATTTTATCATTAAAAACATCCTTGCCTCTCTACTCACATAATCCCTGAGTCATTTTGCCTGAAATAATATGGGGAGATTTGAGTTGCTAAAGATGGAGTTACAGAAGCCAAAACTTCAAAATCAGGAAATCAGCACTAATACAGAAAAGATGTCTCCATGCCAGTCAATATTTCTTGGCTTCAAACTCTTGAACATAAAATATTGATTATAAGCATTTCCCCTAAAAACAAGGGCTAGAAAATGGAAGAATTCAGCTTTTAAAAACCAGTATCCAAATTCAAAAATTGTGAGACAATGGAGCTCTAAGGGAAGTTACCTTTTAATTAATAATTCTGAATAAATGGTTATATTTTATATCTTAGTGCACCACAATTCTATTGCAAAAAAAAAAAAAAACAAAACTAACTGCATTAAATTTCCAAATAATTCTTAAATGTTAGCAGGAACATACTAGTGTGAAAATGAATGTTTTCCTTTAATGAGTATCAAACCCTTTCTCAGCTATTGTGTGCATAGGCAGCAGATTTGTTGGATTCCCTCCTCTGTCAATGTGTGAGCATGTGCATGCCTCTTGTGGAACAGACATTTCCTCTCACGGATTGGGACAACCAAACCAAATGATCTCTGTGGTTCCTCTGCTCCTCAGCCCAGGGACAGGGTGAACTACAAACTGGTGAAAACATCACAGAGGAATTGGGAGTTTTAAAAGCTTTCCCAAAGATGAATGCATTTAACATGGAACAGATGTTCTAAAAATTCAAAGATGCCCTCATTAACCCCTACTTTTTAATGTCCCTTTTCATTCCTGCAAGAGTTCATGCATTTAATCGATTTTCTTCAAGGATGTACTTTTAAAATTAAAATAGTTATTGTAGCTGCCACTGATGCAGTGTCATCCTCTACAGCTGAGCCTTCCTCAGAACCAAGGCTGTTGTCTGCTTGGTGTTTGAGCATTCTGGGACCATTTTAGTGCCTTTGCAAGAGAGTCCAGAGGGGGAAAAAATGAGTGAAGAAAGTCTTTCATTGCTAAACTTCCTATTAATTCTGTAGTTTTACCTGACAGGGGTGAGGGGAAACAATAACTTAATAAATGTGTGGAGACAGGGGAGGAGGGCAGTGGGGGAAAGTAGCAGCAGAGCTGAGGAGTTCCCAGAATTTATAAGTGTTTTCTTCTGTCCTAATAATAGGTCCTACCTATTTAGCACTAAAATAAGTGTATGGGGGTTTTTGTAATTGAGTTTCAAGCTTGTGGGCTCTGATTCTCTTCTAGTGATGTAAATTTGGAGTAACACCACAGTAGTCACAAATAAAGGAAGGTGATGGCTGCATCCTTGTGCCACAGTGGCACTGTGTTCTGTGTTTGTCACTGAGAACTCTGCATCAGCACCATTCAGAAAAAATCAGAACTTAGAAGAATTAAACCAGGAAGCAAAGGGCAGCAAGAATAGTCTAAAATATCTCTTCCCACTTCTGAAATCTCTTTTGAAACAGAATGTGGAAAAAATCTCAAAAAATTCTCTAGTGAGCTAGAATTTTATCAAAATCTAGGGAAAATATAAAAGCGAGGGAAAAGTCAGAAATAAAATGTAAAAAAAATCAATTCAGGAGCGAACTGAGGAAAACTAAATGGGTTTGATGCCAGTAGTCATTAGTCTGAAAGACAGAACCTGTCAAAATAAAGTGAGTGTTGTGCAAGAAAAATCAGTGCAGCATGAGGAGACTTTTGGATTTTTTCAGACCTAAATGAATTTATGGTAAGTGATGGACAAATTTACCTTTAATTGCCTTTTTTTAGTTCTCCAAATGCTATTTTAAACGCACAGATCATGAATATCTGTATTTTGTGGTATTCCTCTCAATTTCAAAAATCTGCAGAAAGGAAAAATGGGATCAGAATTCTTGCTCCACACAGGCAGCAATAGAAGAGCTGCCTTTGTATTGTGAGTTTCCCTTGTGGTGCTCCCAAGCAAAGCATCCATGAGGAAGATGCTCCCTGCTTGGGAAATCACTGCCTTGATGGGATGTAATAGAGGTAGGGAAAAACCACATGCAGAGCTTCCAACAGGAGGTAATAAACACAGAGAGGGAAAAACCATGTGCAGAACCTCCAAGAAATCCTTGTCCTCTCCATCACCCCTGCTGTGTGCTGGGCCAGGCCCAGGGTAGGGGCACTCGGAGTGCCAGAGGCAGGACCATGCCTGGGGATGTTTTCTCCAGGGCTGTGCCAGGTGCTGCAGGTTCCTGGTTTTCCTCTTTAGGCTCTAATTTAGGGCTAACAATGTTTGGTTTAGTTCAGAAAGACACAGGAAACATAGATTTATTAGTGGCTCAGAGGGACCATAATTTACAAGGATGTAAACTCTGTAAAGTCTGGTGGATCTGGGGGTCTTGATCCTTTGCAAAAACGTGCCTGAAAAGCACCAAAACTCAACAGTCTTCACTTTTATCAATATCCATTTCTTTTCAGTCTGAGATTTCATTCTGAGATACTTTTTTTTTTTTTTTTTTTGAGAGGCATTTAGGAACAGTCTCCCAGACATCTTCCCTGTGAGTTTTTGCATTTGTTTGCAATAACTGAGGGTTTGAATGTCTGGCATCAAGCACAGTTTTACTCAAATATGTGAATTACAGACATGTTTATGGATTTTTCAGGATGAGCTCCCAGACAAGTAGAATTCTGTTAACACAGTAGCTACTTCTAGTTTTTTGTAATCTGTGATCTGAAAAAGAAACACTCATACTCTGCTCAGACTCAGAACATTTTAGAAGAAATCTTAAGCTCAATTACTAGGATTTGGCGACCTTACAAGGAGAAACAGCACCTGATTAACTGATGAGGAAATAAACAGCAGCGATGTAATGTGACCTTTAAAGAGCAGCTCGTGGAAATCTTTTGAAACATTTCTACTTAAAGGATATGTCAAGAATATACTTTCTGTGGTTGTTCTCTTCATTCTGTGTTGCTGCTTATGTGACACTGTGGCATTTGGGGTTTGTAGTGTGGATTCCCTGTAACTCTGGTGTTTCATGGGCTGTGTGTCCAAACATGGACTGGGGTTGCAATTACAATTACAGGGGTGCTGCCACTCTGAGGGAGATTCTGGTGTTTTGGATGAAACTTTGAGTGATGTGGTTATCTACCTCATGAAATATGCAATGTTCAGTTCTTAATTTGATCCATGAAATACTTCATTATGGTGTAAGTGGTCACATTAATATAGACACATCCAAAAAGTGTTACAATTAGACCCAGAACTTCCAATAGATTTTCAGATCAGCTCTTTCCCTATTACCTCCTTATATTGTTCCCAAAAACAATATTAGGAATCAAGTGTCATTCAGGCAGAGTTCCTAAATACAGGGGTGTAGTAAAAAGCTGAAAATTACTTTGAATTCTTGTACTCTAATGGGTTGGAATGTGAATCCAGGAATGTAATTTAAGTAGAAGTACTGGAAAATATTTTTGAATATTTTTTTTATTTACAATAGGGAAAAATAACTATACATTAAATCTGACTTCTTAGGTAAGGTGTGAGAGAATGTTAAAATGGAACTTGTTGTCTTATAATGTGGTTCATCAGAATTCAAATGTGACATATAACCAGTTCTACATCAAGAAGGAATTTTCTTATAACCTTTTTTGTTAACCTTCAGCTATGAAGTAAATGAAACTATTCTCCCCGTGAACAGAAAAATAATTTTCCCATTTTAATTAGATAATCTACCAGTTTTTTCTATATTGAAAAAACAAAGGAAAATTATAGACCCATCAGATGTCTGAACACACCATTAAAATCTTGCCATTTTCTTGCAACTTTTTATTAAAATTCATTTGAGTCCTGCAGCATCCATTTTCCATAACACTTGTATTTATGAATACATGGTAACATTTAACTTTAATTTCCATTCCTTACACTTTCATTACCTCCCACTTTTGCTCTCTGGTACTCCACCCCTCCATTCCTCTGCTCCTGGGCTGTTTCTCTGAAGGGATGCTGACAGTCAGCAGTGTACTGACAGTCAATACTTTCCTATCAGAACTCCAGAAGCACCCAAAACTTCAGGAATAATTTAAAACCTCCAAAGGTGCAGCCACCTGTGTTCCCTTCCCTTCTCTTTGTTCACACAGAAACAGGTGACTCCAAAGAACATGACCCAGATCTGAAATGCAGACAGGTCCTTCCCTGAATTTGCCTCTGAGAATAAAATGTTTGTAGATGAAATTTAATTCAATTAAACTTGGAAAGGTGGTTACCACCTCACAGATTCCCTCTCTCAAATCAATTTCTTTTTCATGCTGGAAAAGGATCCAAGAGCTCCTTATCTTCCTGGATGTTGCTTTTTTTTTCTCCCCCAGAAAAAAAAAAACCTTATGTGGCCAGTACAAAGAGAATTGTTTATGCTTTTCTGAGTGAATGCCAAGAAGAAAAGAACCAGAAAACAAAGACTAAACCCTTCTTGAATTTGCTACTTTAATTTTCTGACAGTCTGTCACACTGAAGCAGGAAAATCTTAAAAATTCAGTTTATATATTTCCTTTAAAACTATTTGGGAAGCTGAGTGTGCACCAGCCTTTGAAGAGACTATAATCTAGGTTGAAAGCATAAGAGGAGGCATATTAGAAACTTTTTTCTTCCTTTTGTTTTCTCTTCAAAATTGAATGGGACAAATCATCACAGTTCTGTTCTCTCAAAAGCCATTGAACATCTGCCACCAGATAAGGATTGTCAGCCTTTGTGCCTGTGTCTGCAGCACTCGTGCACAGTAATCACTGCTCTTCCCTGACAGGTGCTGCTCATAAGAGGATGTGAACTCAGGTTCCCCCCTGTCTCTTTTGTCCATCTCCTATCACCCACCCTCCCCAGCTTTGTTCCTACTGCTGTTTTTAGTAGATCCTGCTTTTTTCGAGGCTTTTTGCTGTTTTGACAAAAAAAAGAAAAAAGAAGTGGAGTGTTTTTTAAAAAGTTTCTTCCAGTGTTGCCTTCATTTTTGGGTCTTTTGCTTTCACATGGAAATGAGGTTTATACTGCCAGAAGTTACTTGTCTCTGTCAGGTTTCAAAACTTCTGCCAGGTTTCAAAACTTCTCAGCTGTTTATTAATTATAACTAAAGGAGATGAACATGTGTTCTAAAAACAAACATAAACCTGTGCTTTCATTTTGGCTGAGAAACACACAATTGTTCACCATCCCATGAGTGTGCTGGTAGCTCCAGCTATATATCATAAATGATGTTAAAGATGTGTGTGTTGGTTTATGCAGTGTTTGTGGTACAGACATGGACCCACACTGATGTTATCCTGCATCAAGTATTATAAACAGGCAGTTAAATAATAAAAATATTCATGGAAAAATTATGCAAAGTAGATGTTTGGGGTGCAGTCAGTGTTACCTGGCCAAGCAACCTTTGCTTAATCATGTTCTCAGCACACGGAGACACAATGGCTAAAAAACTTAGCAAATAAAAAGGAGAATTGGTGATATCTATCATTCCCCAAAAGATTCCTCTTGGAAGTGTTGCTTCCTGGAATGAATTTGCAATAAGGCAAATAATTTAGATATCTAGAGCAAGCCTGCTACAGATACAAGGTACAAATATTAAAGTTCCCTGCTACTTCTGTATTTAATCAAAACACGTTAATTTAAAATATGCATTTCAATCCCAGTCATTTCATATTGTATATATATGTATTGGTAAAATAAATATAGGTCTAGTATTGTTTAATAAAAGAATAACAAAATGATTCCTGACATAATCACCTTTAAGCTTATCCCTGACCTCATATATTTTAATTATGTATAAGAGCTAGCAGATCTCCTGTGCAACAAGGAGCCCTTCATTACCTGTAATTCCTATTTTATAACTTTTTTGTTTGATCTGTTCCAGGATTCATTCTGAAGAAATTCAACAGAATAAATTATCATTCTCCCCAACCATTTGACTGTAGCTTTGAATATATAATGTATCCACCCATGTATATTATTTATGAAAGATTGATTATTCTTTCATCTCAATATCCCTTTTATGTCAAGAGGATTTCAGATTTAACACTTTCCTTCCTAGATGTGAAGGATTGCTGCCCAAGTGTGGTGCTGCACCCCACATGGGCACATCAAAGCTCCCTGAAAGCTCACCTGGGTACGTCAGCAGGAGCTGCAGTTACACTCTTGACTCACAGGCTGCTAAAGATAACTCAGGGGATGGGAAGGGGAACAGGTGAATGGACTTTGTTATCATCCATGCCCTGAATGATGAAACATGCTCTTTTAAAGCTGGATCAACGAGGAATTTTAAATCGAACTTTTGGCTCTGATTCACTGCTTTTTCTGCAGCAGTTTTTGACCAGTAAGTGGAGCAGTAGTGAGCTAAGAATGCCAAGAAAACCTAGAAAAATGGGGGAAAATATGAACTGAAGGCATAGAGTTGGAAGCCATTTGTGTTTCAGTGGATTTGCTGCGTTTGTGTAAATGGAATGAGAACAAAGAGAACAGTATGTTTGTGTTGGGAAAACACTGCATTTGCTTTTACCTCCAGGTTCTGGCGAACCTGGGAGCTTTGTGTTTCTCAAGGACAGATGGCTTCATCACCACTTCCCCTGTGCTGCTGTCAGTGACAAATCTCACAGCACACGGGGTATGATGGTGTCTCCTCATGGAGCAGTGGGGACAGCTTCTGTCTGGGGGATGCCTTTTCCTTCCTGAGGCTCTTCTCGGGATGGTCTCGCAGGAAGGGCTGGATTAAATATGCTCTCTATTGGTACAGCTTCTCCTAGGTGTGCACACAGCTCTCAGCAGCCTGGTTCAGATGGCAATTCCTGTCTCAAGGAGGACTGCACCAGTTATTGATTAGGGATGGATGTAAGGAATTCAAACTTAGGATTGCTGAGAAATCCTGGAGTTATTATTTATAGCCAAGAGCTATATTCTTTGGCATTACTTATATTTTTCCATCGACCAAAAAATCTTCACTGTGACTGCAAACTGTTCAAAGCCCTTTCTTCTGTCCACCCTGTAGCCTTTTTCCACTTTGGATTAGCTCCTGCTTTTTTCTTATGGAGAAGAAGACCATGAGCAAAAGTCACCTTGGTGGCAGTGAAATGAGTTACATGAGAATATGGATGGTGTTTGGTTCATCTAACCCCCCTGGTGTCAAGTACAGTTATTTGTGAAGTTTGAGGGTATTTACAGGAACATTTCACACAACACTTTATGTCCAAATCGTCAAGCTTTGGCTGGAAAATGGATGGTAAAGGAATAGTTTATCTTGTAACTCTGGGGTTAAGGTCAAAGGCACCACCACTGCTGCTTCTTAAAGTTTCTTTGTTCATCCTGTCTCTTCAGAGGTGTTTTGTCTTGTGATGATCTTTGAAAAACATGCAGCTGTTTTAATTTTTGATGACTCTGAGTTATTTTCACTCCTTTTTAATCTTTTCTTTCTAATCAAATTATACATTTTTACTTGCACTTTTGGTAGAAATTTTTTCCCTGTCCATGCTAGGGGAGTTGGAACCAGGTGATCTTTAAGGTCCCTTCCAAACCAATCCATTTTATGATTAACTTATTCTGCAAAATAATTAGATTTTTGATCTAAACCAACGAGAAAAAAGATCAAATGAAATATGGGCTTAGCAAAATGATGAGTTTTGAAATATAAAAATATAAAAGTCATAAGGAAATATATTTTGTGAATGGTGGATTAATACTATGATTAAAGATGTGGAATCAAAATAATTTCATGTTATGCATTTTGAGGAGGGAGGAGGTTCTTTTGGTCAAAATAACTCTTGATAGAAAGCTGAAAGCCTGCTGCAGGTTTTGGTTAAAAATGAATCAAAGTTTCACCTAAACTTGGTTTTGCATTTTGTGATAAAAATATGTTGTCAGGTTGTCCAATAAGGTTATCTTTTGAAATGTGTTGCCTAAGCAATAAGTAGAGTAGAAATTATTCAGTCATCACCCTGTCAAGGACTGCATGATTCCCACTGGCACTTGGGAAGATGACGTGCAAACCAAGGCCCTAATTCTGCAAAGATGTCACATTCTCCAGTTTATGCACAAAAACAGCAACTTCCACGGGACTGCACTGGATGTAAACTGTGTTTGCTGGCTGCTTTCCTGCAAGATGCTGTAGGAAAATTCACTTGGATAAAAGCTCTCTGGATGTCTTAACTCTTGTTGGTCCTAAGAGCCATATCCTTATCAATGAAAAGATAAGGCTGAACAGTTCGGGAGCATGAGTGCTCCCCTGGAGTTTGTTTTCCAAACCTGCCCAGGATTTGTTGGTTGGAAACTGTTCCTCAGTTTCTTCCCCTTTAAAACTACTCTTAAGCTCTCCTGCACAAAACCAGAGGGCATCACCTGCCATGAGTACAGGTCTGCTGCTCTTGTTCTGCAGAAATAATTGAGGAACATCTGGAATATTAATAACTTGTGTCACAGGCAATGCAGCAGTATTGCAGGGCAAGAATGTGCATTTACCTTCCATATCTGAATTAAACCAGATTGTGTAACACTGGGGAATTTCTTGTCCACCAGTAAGATTGAGTTAGATGTAATTTTTTACAGCTCTGGTAGCAAAAAACTTAAAATCCCTTTTCTTTTTGATGTTTCGTATCCCTTGGTTTCCTTATTCCACCAGTCTGGAAAGTTTTGTCCCATTCCTTTGTCCATTGATGTAATTTCATTTGCTTGGGGTTTTGTTTGGTTGGTTTTTGGTGAGTTCTTTCTGAGAGGGCAAAGGATGAGGCAGAGATGAAGGAATAGTTTGGGAGAGGGTAAGGTTTTCATCCCGTTGAAATTCTTACTTCCTTTTCCAAGAACAAGAAGATTCCTCATTCTTTCTCTCTGTGCAGTGCAGTTCTGAGCTTGTTTGAAGGAAATTTTTTACAGTGGGAACTAAGGGAAGGCACTGGCCTCCCTTCATCCGTAGTGACTTAATCTGAGTTGCTGGAGTCACACTCTGCCGAGGTGGCTCTGGCTGGAGGCTGTTTTTGCTCCATCACAGAGAGATTCTGAGTCTCAGCCTTTGACAGCCCTGGCTGGGATCTTGTCTTCAACAAACAGTTGATGCTCAGACGTAGCTTTTGCATGGATGTGCTGCTCCCATCTGTTACCATGGCACTGCTCCTGCTCAAGGTGAAATGCCAGCTCTAATAGGGCAGAAGTGCCAAGGAAAGATTAGTTTGGATAGAGGACTCATCCCTGCTCTTAGAGCCCTGTCTTGTGCAAGAATTCCCCCCTCCAGAGCTGTGTCATGCAGGAGCTGGGCTTTTTCCCGTTTGCTGTTGCTTGTTTCCCTCTGAGTTGCCTTCTCCTCCTGGAGGCTGCTCTCCCAAACACCCCAAAGTCAAGGCTGGCCCCAGGCTTCAGTGGGGCACCATCAGCACCCCCAGCTCAACAGCAGCCTGGGCCTAATTTGGCTTCAGACAATAATTTCTTGTGTTTTAAGAACTAGCCAAGAATGCTGTGGTTGGTTATCATATCCTATCCTGTTAGTTCTTTGAATATTATTTCTCTCACTACTCATTGTCCTATTTCTTAAATAAACATTGCACAACCATGCATTTACTGACCCAAAGAGTAGCTTTGTAAGCATCTCTGCAATTTCTTTTTGTATTTATAACTAAACTGATGTCATTGTTCTAAGGTCCTCGAGACATTCTAATTGATCCTGGAGCTCTTAAGGTTAGAAGTTCCCTTCTTTCAAAGATATCCATTAATAATTTATGTGTCACTCTTTTTAATATACATTTCATTTTGAACTTATCTTTGGGAGAAAAGGTGGCTAACAATGAGAAAATGTATTTGCAATATCTGCTGGTTGTTTGGCTGGTTTTTTTTCTGATGCACTTTCTATTCTATCCATCCTTTTTTGGGCAAGGTGTGAAGAATTTGTCATTTTGGGCACACTTTAACTAAAGCTTGTCAGCATAGCATTTTAGATAGCCATGCTAAAGTTGTGTACCTAAAGTTTTAAGGTGGATTTTCTCTGTATCTGGGTATCTTTTGAAGCTGTTGGAAGGTTTTCTGCAGTTGTCATACCCCTGGTGCAGCCTTCTGTAGTGTTTTATCTATGAACACAAGACTGGAAAATCAGCAATGCTGGAGTTATTTTATAAAAGGATAGAAGAAAAGGCTGGCTGGAGAAATTGCTATAAACAAAGGGAATTGTTCATTGCAGAAGGAAAGTGAACTTGCTCTGTGGAAGATTAACTGTCTATTAACTGCAGACCAGGAAGGGAGAGCACACAGTTGCTCAGGATATATTAATTTGCAGTAGCTCAGTATCTCTGCCTCCCACTCAGTTAATGTCACTCTGTCTCTTTATTTTATCCTTCTCAAGAGATTTTTTAATTACCTTTTCTTTATTCTCTTAGTTCAAAATTAATGATGGAGTAATTATTAGCTGTAAATCAGAATGCCTGAAGATGAAGAGACCAGCACTAGAACTCGGGACTGAAGCAACCCAAAAGCTTCATTGCTTTCCCACATTCCTAGAGATTTCCAGTTGAGCAAGTTCTTAGTCTCAGGAACATGTTTTTGCATAGATTTTGTTTCTACATCATAGGATTAGCTAGGCAAACTACAACAAACCAAGTATCTTAGCTGAGATGCCAAATCACAGAGTGCAGTGTTCTACCATGGACCTTTCTGGATGTCAAAGGAAGAAGCTCCCTGGGCACATCTGCTTGGGGAGTTTGGAGCTGGTGTTAGCCCTGAGTTTGGTGGACAATTTTGACTTTTCTCACCTATCTCAGGAGCACTAAGAAAGTGAGACCCAGCTGAAACAAATGGGTAGGATGGAGTTGCTGGTTTTCTCAAGCACAGAGGCAAGGGCAGATCTCAGCTCTGTGCCTCATCTGCCTTTTGTGTTTTTGCATCTGTTCAATGTGCAGCAGCCTGAACCAATATCTGGTGTGTTGTGAAGACAGATGGAGACCAAAGGAAGCCTATTTAACCCCAAAAATCAGAACCTTTAAGTGTCACTTAACACGTGGGAATAAGTAAGGAACTGAGAAGGAATTTGGGGAGGCTGCAGTGCCCAGATTTGCTCTGAGGTCTGAGCCGTGCAGGAGCTCCCTGGCAGGTGTCTCCTCTGCTGGGTTTTGTTGTCAGGTGTCAGGCAGGAATTTGTGTGTGCCACACACACACTCACCTGTAAATATCTGATGTGTTTGCTGGGAGGAGCTGTGAATGACCCACAGAACACAGAATAGCAGCTGCTGCATGGCCTTCCTAGGACTCCTCAGAGTGGGGCACTGCCCTTCCAGCAACAGAAACAATGACTTGTCTCATCTGCTGCTGATTTTTATGCTAACTTTGGCATTGCAGTGGGTTTTATACTAATTTTTAATTTGTTATCTTTTAATGAATTGTTGTAATAGTTAATTTCAAGTAAGGGAAGAATGGCTCACACAACATCTGAGCACTGCCTGCACTGCAGAGTGTAATAAGTAACAGCTTTTAAAGGTGTGCCATTCACATCAGCCTTCAATTGCAAATTATCCCTTAAATAATACCAAAATAAGAGATTTCAATTAATAGCTCTTGTGCTATGCATCTCAAAGGCTTTCCTTGGTGGTTTTTGTTGCTTGGGCAGCTGAAATACCTGGCAGAGAGGGAGAAGAATCAGCTGACAAACCAACAGATGCAGCAGCAAGAAATTATTTTGAAGTGGCACATCCTGCATTTAAAACCGTTCAAAATTCAGGTTACATGCAGAAAAAAATTCAACATATTGCCATTCATGGAGAAATTATAAATTCCAAACACATTGGAATATTATGCTCCAGCCATCTAAATGTAGAATTCCTATACCAGCAGGAATGCTGCAATAGCATTTTATTTCTCACAGTGATGAAACTGGCAAATTCAACACTTAATCTAGTTTCTGGGAGGTTTTTTTTTTCCTCTATGGCAATTGTGAAAATTGTATTTTTATTTATTCTATCAGAATTTAGTTGCTAGTGGTTAACAATTATGTGACATTATAGTAGACTTAACAGAAATTTCAATACATATATTTGGGATGAGAAGATTAATATAGTGAAAAATGACAATGGAATGTTGTATCATAAATTACTGAGCAATAACAAATGCAAACCAGAATGAATAACTGAAAGTCTTCTGAGTCAAGGCGATGTCTGCAGTAAATATTTTCACTGAAACACTTTTCCCTGGGTTAGTAGAAAGTGAAAAATCCAGCTCCATGATAGCAGAGCGTTTAGAGCATTGAATATCTGAATTCTAATAATAATATGGGATTCTAATAACAATTGGATTGAAAATCTCTAGGAATTTCCAACAAAGAGTCCAGAATGGGCCACATTTGAGCCCCTCTGTGTGTCTGGTGGAATCTTTCCCAGCAGGCATTTAACAGCACATGCTGTCCTAAAACATTTGGAGATCTTTGAAGGAAATAAATTGATTATTATGTATTTTATCATAGTTTGTTACCATTTACCTCCATAAGTACCTCCTCCAAACCGGTGCTGCTACTAAACTTTAGATTCCAAAGGGCTCCCAGGATATTCAGAACAGCTGTAGAATATCAGCAAACCTGGAGTATCATTTCCTTCTAATGGCATTTGTGCTGTATGTGTGAATCAAAAAGTCAAACAACATATTTCATTTTCATCACAACATGATTTTCCTCTCTGACATTAATGCAGGGTCAAATAAACATCGCACGGGAAGGAAATAAATCCGAATTTGAAGTCTGAAAGGGCAGGTGTATTTCTTGAGTGTTCTGAATGTCAGCTTTCTGATAGGGAACCAATACCACGGCAAGGAGCGGGGACTTTTGGAGTTGTCTTTTGTATTCACATCCAAGTTTAATTTCTTTGAATCCTTGGTGTTCCCCATGCTGCAGTATCTTATGGCATTTCTAATGTTTCTCTTAAACTGCAGCAAATGAAAAGCTTTGAAAGGTCAGACATTCTTTGCCATATCAAATAAAATAAAGCTAAGTTAATAGATGTTATTTAATAAAACAGAAATTGATGTCTCACACAGATGTGTTGTTAAAGATGAACTTCCCTTAGAGTTTTGGTACCAGAGAGTCTCTCATAGATTTTAAGTTCTTCTAGAAAAAATTATACTGGGTGTCCTAATAATAAATACAATGATTTATTTTTTTAAATCCTGAGCTGTATTGTGCCTTGTGATTATAATGGCAAGTTATCATTCAGGGGCACACAGATTAATACAATCATCCTCTGACCCACATGTCCTGGAAAATGAAATCTAATGTCAAAAGTAAGAGCACTAAATTAATATTTAATTCAATAGCTGAGAATAGGCAATATTCTCTCACTTAGTAATGTTGGAGTTTTGTTTGATTTTATTTAGCCTGTATGGTAAGAATAAGTAAAGATGAACTTCAGTGTAAGATAACCCCAAAAGATTTTGGTGTAGGATTTTCTTAAGGGTGTCCACAGTTATTTCTGATAAAAAAAGCTGAGACTGTCATTCTTCCTTGACAAAATGGGTCATAATCAGCAAATTTATCTGCTGTCCTCTATAGTTACCTTACAATGGCCTGAAGTTTCTATACCTAGGGATAGGTGGTAATGAAATTTTATTTTGTGATTTTTCAACTTGTTTCCTTGTTCCTAATGTGCTTAGGGCATATTTTTCTGTGTACTGAGTGACAGTTTTCTTTGAAATAATCCTCCCAGACTGAACTAACGTGTTCGTGATTATAAGGTACCTGCTCTGAGTAGAAATAAGTAAGAGACAAGTTACCAAGAGGCAAAGCAAGGAGAGCTGTGAGCAGTTTAGAAGCCAGGGCCCTGTTCTGCCTCCATCCCTCTCACTGCTCACAGGGTAGGTGTTAGCAGAGCTCTGCTGCTGCCCAGGCTCAAACTCCACCCTGGCTCAGCACACGTTCATGGGGTGACCATTGGCACCTGGGAGTGTCTCCATGATTCCCAAATTTGCAGACAAATTTGGCCTTTTCAGGGAGCAGTGCTGGCAATCCCACTGCACAGCCAGGAGGCTTGTCCTGCTTGGAGCTCCAGGGAACAAAGAAAAGGATAAAGCAATTATTTTTAAAGATGTTTCCTACCTCTGAAATGTAGATCATTTGTGTGGAATCATCTATTTCCACTTTTTTTTTTTTCAAGTGTTTTAAAATAAGCTAAAATTCCTATAGGAAAAAATTGCCTTTGAGATTCTTTTTCCTAATTAAACAATTAATTCTTTTAATTGTTTTCATTGTTCTGAAAACAGAGAAACAGCTATGAGTGGAAAGAAAATCTTCACAAACCCTAGCTATTTTTTTAAATAAAGACCTAGATAAAGGAATTTAGTCTCATCCTCTTTCATTATTGCTTGTGAAATGAGGTGAGAATATATAATCCTCATACTTCCACCAGTGGCTCAGTCAGGACACTGTGCAAGAACCAATTGTTACAGTAATTGAATTTCAGTAAAATTTATGAATCCTCTTCAACAATGTCAAGTTTATTGAAATCTAAAAACAAAGAAATAGAGTACTAGTCTGAATCATGACTTAAGAAAGAATTGTAATATATACAACTTGGAGCACCATTATTAATAAAGAAAACATCTTGCACTTCACAGGAAATTAGTTTTCTAACTATTTGTGCTATCCTGAAATGTTACTGCATGCAATGATTTGTAAGGAATAGTTTCCAAAACATATCTTCAATGCATTATCCAAAACATTAAAGGATGATCAGTGGAGATTTCCACAGCACAAAGGTGGCAATGGACAAGGGAAACTGAAGAGAGGACATTAAAATCTCTGTATCATCATATTCTGGTGAGGAGCTGGACAGGTCATTGTGCTTATATACAAGAAATATGAAAATCCAGGAGTACAGTGGAGTTCACATAGGGATTATAATTTTTATTATTAACTCTTGTGTGTGATTTATAATGTAGGAAGATTGAATCATGACTTGCACATTGCTGTGGCAGGTCCAGATCATAAGAGACAAAAAGAGTTTTGGGAGGTGGTTGTTCCACTCCTGAAGTCAATCTCCAGCTGAAGGCCTCATCCAAAATTATTCATTTGTGAACCACTCGGATTCAAGCTGCCCACACAAAAACCTCAGTGGTCTTGTGTGCATGTTGTGCCTGGAGGACAGAGTGCATCCTCATTAATCCAGCAGAGTCACCTAGGAGTGGATTGATGGAAATGATTTACAGAGGATTAGGAAATCTTGTTCTGTTTTACCAATAAACAGTGTTACATTATCACATTTCAATAGCTAATTCTATCGCTGGGCCTTTTCTCCTGAAAATTAACATGATTTTCAGAGGGAAAATAATTACATGTCATTCATAATCCATTAACAAGATAAAAATAAAATTGGGTGCTTATTTTCAGAGGGAGAAGTCTAAAGTATCTACACTTCCCTCATGTGGCATGTTAGTGTAAAGGCTTCTAAGAACCACATTAATCAAATAAAATCTGGTACTTCATATTTCTTTTATTGGAATAGAATTATTTAGGAGCATTAGAATTAGACTTTAAGAAAAGGAGCTTTTTTTAAAGACTTTTGTCTGTATTAATGCTGGTGGATACTGAAGGAGTTTAGGTACAGAGCTACAAGAAAAGCACATAAGCATTGATGATTATTTTTTGCAATACAAACAAACAATAAAAAACACAAGCAAAACCCCTGAAGTTTGCCCTTCACATGGAGATATTTATCAGCACATATCATACAGAAAATATTGTCAGTCAGAAGCTGAAGCACTGCAAAGACAAATATTGTTGGTATTTAGGCAGGGATAATTTAACTTGTTTTGAGACTTTACTTTCCCCCACCAAGCAACTTTGCTGTCCCTGCAGCAGAACCTGATACTCCTGAAAAGACCCCACAAGTTGATGGGAATTTTTTTGTAAGGGACAACTTAGTCCTTTTCTTTCTTTTTTTCGTGTTTTTGTTTTCCAGCTCCCAAATACTTGAGGCTATAAGAGCTTTTTTTACTTTTTTTTTTTTTTTTTTCCAACTCTAAGCTGGACAGGCAAACCTAATGATTTTTCAAATGCATTTGTTGCTTTTAAGTAGCACTTGCCAGAGAGCCATTAGAGCCATGATTAATTCCTTCTGTCACAGCAAAAAAAAAAAAAAAAAAAAGAAAATCAGCCATGAAAAAGCTGCAAGGCTTTTAACTATGAATAATTTGCTGATGGTCTAGGAAGGGATTACAGTGCTGAATACACATCTCTATAAATATTAAAACAGATTTTTTTAAGGAAACTACTTCAGGACATGCTTACAACAGCTAAAATAGTTATAGAATTGTGTTTTACTCCTATCCTCTGTCAACTTTTCAAGAATTTGATGTTCTGAAGAGCCATCATGCTGAGATAATTAAATCAATCTAGCCTACTTTAATTTCAATCTTCAGAAATCAGCCGGACTTCATTTGGTGTCTGGCTTTGTGGTGAAAGATTTACATAACTCTGGATTGTTGTTCAACTCTCCACTTCAGCTGAAGTGCTGCACTTGTTGGAGATCTGAGCTCTGCTCCCCCGTGGGTTTGAGTGTACCATCAGATATTTTGGGTTTCCTCTCTGGAGGCCTGACCCACTGAAGTTGGTGCAAGTATTGCCAGTGACAGCAGCAGATGCTGATCCTTCCAAGCTTGTGCCATATTTACAGTCAGGCTGTAAATGCAGCAGTGCAGGAGCAACGATGGGAATTTGGCAGAATTTTCTTGCACAGGGATGGAATCTGTGACAGCAGGGGATGCAAGAGCTGCAAAGCAGGGGAGGAACAGTCAGTGTTGCTGTTTAGGTGGTAGCGAGTCACCAAGCAGAACAAATGCCTGGGTATATAATGTGGGCAGGTGTTAACTTCCACCTCAAAATATCAATTTATAACCCATGTTCTGGGGATATTTTTCTCTGATATTGAGGTATTTTGCTTTCGTAGCTTAAAGTGCTGAAATTTTACTTCCATCTCCTTCAAAACTGTGAGTTAGGTCTGAAAAATAATGCAAGACTTGATGTGTGAATAGTTGTTGGTTTGGAGCTTGGCTAAGGCTGTGAATTGTTGGGAGGCATGGAACAGAGGCAGAAGTGTCCTTATTGCTGGATGGGGCTGTAATTGTGATTTCTGCAGGCTGAAACAGGTTGTTGTCTCTTGCAGCCAGTTTTGAGGTCTGGTACGAGCATAAACAAATTTTAACTACAGCTCTGTGGCCCAAAGCTGGGTTTGTGATAGCTGCTGTTTCTCAACAATGTGACAAACGCTTTTAAAATCATTTACCCATTTTCCTTACCTGTCTCCCTTGGAAATAAGTTTTCTTTTCAGGCAAAGTTATTGGTAAAAATAGGGTATTTTATCCTACTGCCTACTGCTTTACAGCACCATATGGATCATTAAGGCCTACAAATGCTTAAAGTAGGGCTCAGGAGAAGAGTACGAGTCAACATCCACACTCACCAAATAGACATTACTCCTGGAATATTGTCATTCTGGGGATTAGCTTGTGAAGAACAGAACCTTACAATGAAAGAACTAATAAAGGGCCAGCAATCAACAGCAAGGCAACACAGATGTGCTCACTTGATAAGAGCAGGTCTATTTAAAAGACAAATTCTAATAGTTCATTAACATTAACATGACATTAACATTAACATGACAGTATCTGATGCAGTTTTCCATTTCACTGCAACTCCCAAACTGAATAAATCAGCATGATTGCAAACTTCATCTTCCTGTGCCTTTCAGGCTGTGGCACTCTGGGATCTCTCCTGCTGTACACAGGATTTGCTGTGGAATTCGTGTTTCTAGTGCAGCTCTTGGCAGGAGGTTGCTGTGTAGATTCCCAGTATCCAGCATCCCTTCTATTTCTTGGCCATTCTCACATTTGTTGCTGGCTTCCCAACACCCCTGGTGATGCTGTTTCCTGGGCTGTGGCTGGTACCAGGCACACAGCTGGGGTCTAAGCAGTGTGGGGTGATTTTGTGTTATTTCTTCTCTCTTAGTCCTTCAAGGTCTCTGACTTCTGCTGAGTGTTCTGTGTCCCAGTGCCAGTGTGATCCAGGCAAACATTTCCTTTCTCTATGCCTATAATCATCCTCTTTAACCAGTTAATCTCAGGGCACATGTATTGAGCTTTGTGACTTTGTGTGCTTAGTGACTGCAAGCACATGAACTCAGCATGCTCTAATACAATACATAATACTAAACAAAATTTAGTAAGGCTTAGATATTGGATTTGTTAATTATGTTGTTTACATGACATTCAAAAGAACTGAATCCTGGCCAGTTAAGGGAGAGCATGCAGAATAACCTGTTAATTCGGACTATTTAATAAAAACAACTCAGTCTCTCAGAGAAAGAGAAAATGTAATTACCATTGTGTTGCTAAAACCTGACATTGAGGTAAAATCATGGTAAGCAGGGTCAACATTTTCATTTTTTAAATACTAAAAAATGCAAAATTATAGCTGTTAACCCTACAAAATTTGGTTGGGTTTTAACTGCCTGTCAGTGTGATCTGCAGTGCACTGAATTTGTTAGAATTGTTCCATGAATTTTGATGGCACCTCGATTGAGTTCTACCAGTGCTTGGTGCAGTCAGAAGGCAACAATTTGCAGGTACATTTTTCACAGGATGCTGAAAGCTGTGAGTGCTTAGTGACTGCACCTCTCCCCCTCCCAGAGAATATTCCTGAGTAACTCCTTCAAGCCAACAGAAAAAACTTTGGCAGAAGCTTTCTGAGGCTTTCAGCTAAAATTATAGGAGTGAAAGACTTTGAATAAATTACCCACATATATAATTCATGCTCAAAATACAGTTTGTTCATTCCATCTCCACCCTCTGTACACAATCTCACTACATAATACACAGTGCCTTGGAAAAGTGGAAAATTGGCTTGACAAGCAGGTGTAGCACAGATGAAGTCTGTTATGAGTCTTCAATTCTGTGTGGCAAACACCTTAATCATGATTCCTGACACTTGATAACTTATAGTTAGGTGTTACCATAATCAGGTACAATTTTACCATGGATCTATGTACAAATTATGTTAAATAATTGTTTTGAAATCACATCTAATCATGAGAAACAGCTTTCTGGAAAATACCTCTACACAGCTCAGGTTACAGTCCTCGCAGCTCCCTAATCAATAACAAGGTTTTCCAGCACCTAAAGGAATTCTTTTACCTGAAAATATGAAGGCCACATTGGCCTGGTGGACTTGGAGCTACTCTGTAAAAAATCCTTAATTCTTCTGTAAACAGGACAGATTATTTTATCTGTTCAACCTTAGCACTTTCCTTTATAAAAAACTCACCAAGATAAGGGAGTGCTCAGGGGCTCCCCAGTAGAGATCAGACTTCTGGGTTGAGGCCTTAGTGACTCTGATATTCATCATTCCTTAAGGCAGTTACAAATTTTTGGGATAATTTCTGGACTCCAGATATGTTTGAGGCAATGTTGCATTTTCAGAATGTAGTTTCTGATCACTTTTCTTATTTTCTCCATCTGCATACTCATTTCCTGGCTACAAAACTGCAATTTGGGAACATCCTATAAAGCTTGTTTAAATGAATCCCAGTTATGATTCAGGTTTTAACCTTCCACCCACACTTTCTCATGAACATTTTTATTTGTCTGCTTTGACAGGGTTGGTTGTATACATACAGAAATTTTCTGATAAGGACATGGAGCTTTCTTTACTTTTTTTTCCATCAGGTTTTTTTTTTCCTTGCAGAATGCCTTTTCACAAGCCAAGTAAATTTTTTTATGGGACTTTCCTAGAGTAATTACTATTGTGAGGGGCTTTCATTGTGCAATTAAGACAAACGTTCTGCCACATTTGCTAATTACTGGAACACTGAAAACACCAAACAAAACAAAACACTCTGTCTTGAAAGTAATTGAAGAATCACTTAAGCCAGAGCACCCTGCCTTGGAAAATGTAAGGTACAAACAAGCAGGCTGAGCATCTGCCATCTATGTGACAACCTTCTCCAAAAAAACATGTCGAAGAGAAGGTGTTATAGGTGCTGCCTACTTCCAAATACATCCTGCTTCTGAAAAATGCTACTCCTCAGTAAAAATTAATGAGCTTTCTAATCACAGCTCTAAAATCAAATATGTGCATGAAAGGAATGCCATGCAGGTTCTGGTGGGAAAGCCAAAATGGGAAATATTTTTCAGTAAGAAATTGGGTGAGATTGAAGCTCAGCTCACCTACATAGACCTTTCTTTCACATACTTCTTATTTTCCCCAAAGCTGGTGTCCTAATACTGACTTCACTCTCTGCCTTCCAACCTCAAACAGGACTATTTGGCACCTTCATTTTGCTCAGCAAAAGCCAAAACGTGAGGAGGGGTGAGTTGCCTCTCCCCACTCCAGCAGTTTCTGTGAAGCCATAAAAAGCTTATGAATGCCAAATTTCAAGTTCCTAAAGCTGACAGTCGTTTCTCACTGCCAGATATTCCAGTTTTCACACCAGAGCCATTATCAAATTTACAGGCATCTTCAAATCAGCTTTTCTCACATGATTTGCTGGGAAGATTTTCAGGTTTTTTGCCAACTTTTGTCTGTGCAGCTCATCATGGTGTCTGTGCAGTGCTTAACATTGGATGTATTCACCATCACAAACCCCTAGAGAGGCAGGAGAGCAGCCTGAGATGCAGTGCAGAGGAAACTGAGGTACAAAAAACCCACACTGGAACAAAGCTGGAATTCTGAGGTCTCAGAGCTCTCACCCCAACCACTGGATCAACCTGCAGCTTCTGAGGCTCTGCTGCTGAGATTTCAATCATAAAAACTGTTTTGGGTTTCTTTATCAAGTCTCAGACAGAAGAGAGAGTGAAAAGGTATTGCTTTGTGAGGAGGAATCCTTTAGAAGCTTTTGTCTCTGCTGTTCTTCTCTCCTTGCTCCTCATTAGCAGCATTAGGCATCATAATCCCATCATGGAAATGAGTTGGTGAACTAGGAGTCATCCTCCCCAAACAACATCTTCTCTAGAGAGTTAGAGAGGGAAAGACATCATCCTAAATCCATTTCCAGCTGATCAGAATAGGAATGTGACCAATCAGTGACCAAAGTCATGGCATAATTAGGGAATTAGAACTGAAACCATAGTGTTTAGAAAATCCGTTTTCAGGCTTTAGGAATAATTCTTCCCTGATGATTCCCAGTTTTCAAGGCTTGTTTGGCTGATAACAATGAGAAAATTCATTCTTGTGCTGCATAATGGAGTGCCAAAGTATACAGAACGTCCAAAAAGAATTCATCTCAGTTCTGAAATCATCTGTCAAATGCCATAACATCTGTCTTACACAGCTGAACAAATTTGCCAATCTTTTAGTAGAATATGATAATGGTGATGAACGCATTGACAAGGTGACATGAGCTCCCAGAGCAAGCAATATTTCAGAGAGGGGTTTTCTTCCTGAAACAAAGTAAGAGATCACAGTGAACCCTGTGGAAAAATGGCTACACAGAAATTGAGGGAGATTGGGGATCATCCTCTGTCACACATCCTTCACCGTGCCATGGTCAATGCTGTGGCAAACAGCCTGCCTGGGGAGCTCTGTGTTTCTGTGCCTGCTCTGGGCCCACACTGCCCTAATGAAGATTTTATTGTAGACAAGATTACATTGTGGAACTTGAAATCAGCAATTTTATGTTTCTCCTGGGCTGAAATAAAGGAAGTCCAGATAAAAGCCTTGCTTATTGGAAAGTGCTGCTGTTTTGGTTTTCAAGCAAAATAAAAGAGAATGCTTCAATTTTGCCCAGTTTCTTACTGGAAAAAAAAAAAAAATCCCAGTGTGGCTTTCCCAACAGAACCTGCATGACATTGCTGTCATGCACATATTTGATTTTACCAGGCACCAGTCCCTGGCTTGTACAAATGAGGAGCAGTTGGAGCATTGTCCCAGTCAGAGCACAAAGACCTACAGTGAGAGGTGTAAGAAAAGACTTACACAGAAAGTGACTTTCTGCCGAAATAAGAGGATTAAAACCTTGTCATGGCCTGAGCTTCTTTCTTCCACAGATTATTCTGGGGTCCTGCTTAGGGCTTGTGCTGCAAAGTAAACAATTCTTTAACCCTTGAAGATTTTTTTTCTCCCCGAAAGCACTTCCTCCTCAGGGTAGGGTTTGGACTTTAATATGGGAATAAACTAGAAAGGGATTTCAAAATATATGGATAAGATTGATTCTCCACCTGCTTTCCATTGGGATTACTGAGTGGATGAATTTAATTCCAGCTAAGGTGTGGGATCTGTTTGTGGCAAGGATCTAAACCTCTCAAATTTAGTTAATATTTCATTAGCATAAGATCTTTACTAAAAAGGGTAAATCAGATCAACAGTTTTATCACAGACGACACTACCTAGACATCTTATTGGAGTAGTTTGATTTATTAAGTTTTTCTGCCAATCCATAATTTTTGTATATGGGAGCTACTCATTTGTACATCATTGAAATAAGCAACTGTTAGATAAGAGACAACTTGAGACCCACTTTCATTTGCATTTAGCAAGTCAAGCTGATGTTTTTCACATCATTTATTAAATAAGTTTCGGGAAGATACACACATTTTAATATCCCAGGAAAATATTTGTGATCCATCTTGTCTGTCTGTTCTCACAGGTTACATAGAAAAATCCTACATGTTGCATTTATAAAGATCCAGCAGTTAGGACTGGGAGGAGAGCTGTGTAAAATATTTGTATTGTGCCATCTCTGTGGGCTAAGTGATGTGAAAATATCCTTTCTTGAGGTTTTATTATTACATGCTTGGAATTAATTGCAAAATACTCGAAATGGTTGTTAAGTAAAAAGAAATGTATTGTAAAGCAGAATTTGATATCTTTTGGCTTAAATAAGTTGTAAGCATAAAGATAATTTCGGTGGCTGACCTGAGCAGAGCAGAGGACAGCAGCAGGCACTGGAGGCACTGCAGCAAACAAAATCCCCCAGGAAATACTCCCCATCCCTTCCTCCTGCTGTAGGAAACGAGGCAGGACTTTGCTGCAGTTCTTCCCCTCTGCAGCAGCCCCACTGGCAGCTCTGTCCAGAATTCACCTCCCCTCAGTGGACGGTGCCCATTAATTGTGGCCAATTTGGAGCTAGAAATGATTGTTTCCTTGCAGTTTCCTTGCAGTGGGCACAGCTGGAGAGCTCTGCTGGGAGGAGGGAGCAGACACCAGGCAGAGCAGTTTGGTTTGTGAGCTCCTGGCAGCCCCTGGGTACCAAACCAGCGAGAGCACAGGGGTACAGCTATAGCATAGGGTAAAAAAGGTTTCTAAAATCATGGGAATAGATCCAGGGGGGGAGAAGGGTGGTGGAAAGAAAGGGTGAAGCCTGGATAGGCCATGGGAAAGAAACCAAAGCTGGGTAGGCTTGGAACAGGTGATTGGGCTTTGTCTTTACCAGATCATGTGAAACTACCTGTGTAACCAACATGATAAATGATATGTTTACTTAACAATTAAATATAAATATTGTTTAACCAAGTATCATGAGAAATTATCTATAATCATGGAAATGTTGCTGGGAAGAGGTTCTAGAAATTCATGGTTGGGTAAAATCAATATATACAATAGAACAATATAAGTTTAATGACTAAAATATAGTTTTATAACAGTTATGTAACTAAAAGGTATAAAAACTTGTCCACCACGAGCTCATGGTGGAGTTTGATTTCTGTGTGCTTCTGACTCCCAGAGCTCTCAATAAAAGCACCTGCACATAATCACACTGTGATTATTTGTTTTATAACAGTTCTGGTGCTGACCTTCAGCAGCAGCCACAGGTAAACTGCCTGTAAGCATCGAGAAGATGTCACAGACAAGTTCCACTGATCCACAAAAAGCGAATTCAGCTCCTGCAAATGAAAGATGCTTTCAGTGCCCTGGTGCAGCCACTGCCTCGCTCTCTGCTCACAGCTCCAGCCAGAGCCACACTCAGCTCCACCGAGTTTTGGAGACACTTTAAACACTCCAAATTGGCACATTCAGAGAGTAGTTTTTACACTCTGCTTATAACATCTCAGATATTTTTAGAATAACTAGCATAGAAAGGTTATTAATAGTAGGAGGAAAGAAACAGTTTCCCCAGAATAGATGCTGGGTGTAGAAGTGTGTGAGCAAAACCAAGGATTTGGATAAATGTGGAATGTGGGAGGAAAATCCTGAGACTTTAGGCACTAATGGGTTCTGTGGCACCTGATCAGCAACACAAGCATGCAAAGGAGTGAAGGGCAGGAAAGTTGATTAAGCTATTGTGGGAAATATGATCTCAAAATAACCTCCCAATGTAAAATGTGAATTTTCCAGAGAAAGTTCAGGCCGTGTTGATTCGGGAAGAGTTTCTGATTTGTCACTAGGCTTCTAGAAAGTGAGACAAACTATTTGGTGATGTCTGTCTGTTCTTTGAAACAAACAAATTGGTAATGAGGCATTTCATTCTTGCTTTGTGGTGACCCCGATCCTCAGAGAATTAAAATAAAAGTAGCAAAATGCTTAATGGTAAACTTGCTGAGCAATCCAATCATAAAAACTACTTCCAAAGTTTTATCCTTTTTAACTTAAACAGTTAATTCATTCCCATCAGAAGCCTTTCATGAGGTGGATTTCATCTCTGAACACCATTTCATGCTTCATTTTCCTACACTGATGGGGATTTTGGGGTACTCATCGCTCATTTTTTTTCTTTCTTTTTTTTTTTAAGGAATAGAAGTAATAAACCTAGAGGATGGTTATTTTTTTATTTCCTCACTCCAAAACCACACTTCCAGGGAGGTTCTCACATCAAGTATTTCACCAGTGTACAGCAGCTGGTTTGTGCTGTGGCTTGTGGACATTGTTCTTGCCTGCTTTGTGATACCTGCTGAGAAACACTGAATTTTGGAGAAGGTTTCAGGCTGGGTTCTCACAGTTCCTCCTGTGGGCCCTTAGGGGCACCAGCACAGTTAGAGTGAAGGCAGGAACGTGGGTGATGTGTGTGAGCCTCTGGCCTCCCCTGGATGGATTCAGAATGGCTCAGTTGTGCACCCAGCTCTCAGCCAGCCACAGCAGGGTGCAGTTCTGGAGAAGGGTGAAATTCCTGCTTTGGTGATGCTGCAAGGTGGGATGGTGCAGCTGCTCCCTGGGTGGTGCCCAATCTCACCAAAATGTACAGAACTCCTGCATAAAGAGTTACCTTTAGGGAGCTTGTGTAGTTCAGACTACAAGTTGTGATCATCATTACTGTGAGTGCAGAGCAAGGGGATCAAGAGGTAATTAACTTGTCAGTAATTTCTTAATAAAGTGGTCTCTTTGTTAAAAATAGGGTCATGTGGGGGGCATAGCTTTTCCCTCTGGACAGGAGAAGCATCCTCAGCCTGCTCACCTTGAGGCACCTTTCCATTCAGCCTTCCTGGAAAATTATTAATATTAATTTTCGTTCTATTTTCCAAGAACATCCTGACATCCTAAAAGCCTTTTCACCTCTGAACCACTCTCTGAAGTTTACATCTCTACAAGCCAGCATATATCTGCCAAAATTGTTTAAATCAGAAGCAGCCCAGTCTGTACATAGAATTACCCCAAGTTCTATATTTGTAAACCAAGAAGATAAAATATGTGCACTGAGGCAGTAAGGAATGTATCCTCAGTGTAGACCAGTTTTTTATAGTCAATATCCTTGAGTCACTTGTTAATTCTTCTGATTAACTGGAAGTGACTTTTTTGAACTTTCTCCTTCTACAAAGAGCACTTACTGAGTAAGAACTACTGCCTGTAGTCTCCTGAAGATTTTGTATCCAGGGTTTAAAAAATTCCCTGTGCATAAGGTGTGAAAGAATTTGATTTCTCTGAGAACAGTTGTACTGTTGGGCCCCAGAGTTTATGAGCAACGTGGAGGTGGAAACCAGGGATGTACCAGAGGAGAAGAGGTGTTTCGTTCTTCTGCCTCTCCTCATTAGCACCCAGAGGCAGGAGAAAATAACCCTGAAGGAAGCAGCTTCCCTTCGCAGCCACTGCGACTGGGGCTGCTGGAGCATGTAATTACATGGAGGGGAAAAGAGCATGCAGTGAAAGGTTGTCAAAAGCCTCAGGACT
Organism: Erpornis zantholeuca; assembly: GCA_013400515.1. Classification (NCBI taxonomy): domain Eukaryota; kingdom Metazoa; phylum Chordata; class Aves; order Passeriformes; family Timaliidae; genus Erpornis; species Erpornis zantholeuca. Next base: position 851,052 of record VZTN01024985.1, read on the forward strand.
CCTAATTCTCTGCCTGTTGTTGGGAAGTAAAGCCCTCTGTGGCAGAACACGTTTGGGTAATTGGAAAAGGGACACCTACTGCTTTCATTAGCCTGACTGTACCTATGTAAAATAAATGTATATTGGCAGTTTTTTCCTTATGCCCACAAAGTTCTTGCCTCCAGAGAAAGGGAAAACAAAGGCAACGTGCTTTAATTTGTACAACGTTCTTAAAACTATGGAGTTAATAATGGGGCAACTGAGAATGGGTGCAGGGTGTGAAATTTGTAGGATAAAGCTGGGCAATGTTGTTTGAAATTCCAGAGCAGGTAAGAGATGGCAGGGGAAAGGCAAAACTAGCAGTGGGGTAATGTCAGATCATCCTGGTCTCTTTATCGTGTTCACCTTTGTTCTAGAAGGGAAGTTAGGGAGAAAAAATTGTCTGTCATTGTGCTGGGCAATCAGGAAAGTTTTGTAAAACCAAGAACAGAGGGAGAGTTTGTATATGAATTCCAAGGGCACCAAGTTTCCTAACCTTCAAACCAACAGAGAAATTAGGAAAGAACTCTATTTTGTGTATTTCAGATATATAATGAGCAATATTCTGCACACCCAAAACACCAAAGCTAAAATTGAAATGTTTCTTTCTGACCTGAGAAAAGAGATGGAATATATAAACTCCAGTGAAATAAGTTCTCTGTTGTCAGTGAGCCTAAAGTAGAAGCAGTTTGGGGCAGAAAGATCTTATTAAAGCATTTAAACACCTGAAATCGTTGTGCAAAGAGGACAGAGCCAGACTCTTTTCCATTGCAAAGGGCACAAACTAAAGCACAGGAGGTTTGTTAACAACTCATGAAGTACTTCTTTACTGTGAGGGTGCCTGAGCCCTGGAACAGATTACCCAGGGAGCTTGTGGAGTCTCCATCTGTGGAGCAGAGGTTCTGTAAGTTCCTTCCATCCCCAACCATTTTGTGCTTCCATGATTCCATGAATCTCTAGTTGCTGTGGCAGGAGAAATAAGCTCTACCAGTAACATTTTATTGTTGCTGACTGCTCCATCCAAGCTGGATACCATTTGAGAGAGCAGAGCTACTAAAACCTTACAGTGTTCTCCCTTCCTTAAACACCATCTCATCTCACAGAAGTAAATCCAGGGCAGGAATACAGCAGTACCACAGTGTTCAGGATCTGGCTTTAAAGCAGCAATGAGAGAAAAAACAGAGCTTCCTCTTCTCTCCTTCTTCAGTGATGCAATTTGACACCACTGCTTGGTTTTGACACATTCAGAGAGGGAGGAAAAGAGTCATAGTTTAGATATGCCAGACTTTTTCTTAAAAATAAAACTGTAAAAGCTCGGTAAGCCTACGTACTCTGCAGGAGTATAAATGGACACAAAACATGTTTTACACACTCCTACCAAATACCTTTTTATAAATACTAGATCAATGTTTTCTCAGATACTCAATCACAGCCTTCCCAAGTCTCTAAAAGGGGTCATAAAATGTTACTCAGCAGAGTCAGCAGAAGCTCTGCTCCTACAGGGCAGAGGAATGTGAACAGGCTGTAATTACTGGCTTCAAGTGTTCTCTGTAGTCAGGGACCTATTAGCTATCATTAATTGGTGGCAACAGTTCAGGCAGTTGTACAAAGACAGATGAGCTGAAAGGACATTGCAGGGGCCAGAGGCTGAAGAATTGCAGCTTCAGTCAGAGCAATGGACCTACCTGGGTAAAATGCAAAAATACCCCAAATTTTCCCAAAGATACCACCAGCTGTTTGAGTCAAATCAGCCTTTTTAAGAGGAAAGGTGACAAGAAGCTGCATGTTCCTTGTCCATTGAGTTCTCAGTTTGTGTGTTCCCCAGCTGGCCCCAGAGCAGGGAGGCTCTCCACTGAGGCGTGGAGTTCCCTGTTCAGTGTCACAGAGTCACACTCAAACAGAACACACTCAGACAAATACCTTGATCCCAAAATTGTCACCCATTGAACCCCTGGCTTCTGAAGACAAGAGGACAGGCACTGAACTTTCAGTGCCTGAAGAGTGAAGGACCCTTCAAGCCCCTGCCTTGCAGTGTTACAAGGTCATTACCACAGCTAGTTGCTACCCACTGCACATCCTTAACACCTTTTCTTCCTCACTGTCTTTACCAGCCTTTTGCTAAGCAGACAGAATCCTCTGTTCTCCCATTTAACTGTCTTAAACTCTTTGACAGTGTCAATTCTCAGTGCAGAATTAAGATTCATTGTAAAGTTACAGGTAATCTATGACACAGGAATATAAATGATCAAAGATTCATCTGCATATTTGTCTTGTTTCTTTGTTTTATAGCTCCTTAAATATGGTACTTATTGTTATTTTATTGTAGTTTTTAAAAGGTTTTCCAGTCATTGGCAAGGTTTTCCAAAGACAAGTTCTGTAGTCCATCCACGATGAACAGAAGCTCCCATTAATGACAGTGAGAGCTCTGGATCAATAGCAAAATACAGCCCCAGGGTCTCAGCTAGGCTGGAATAATCACAGTGTCTGGTCCCTGGGGGCTGAAGGAGATGAACTGCTCTAAGTAAACCATATCAGCACAGATCCTGTGTCCCACTGGTCAGTGTGTGACCCTGGGTCTCACAGTAACAGATGAATTCTGACAGTACAAATGTTAGCCAAGATTTTAACAGTGAACTTTACATGAGAGTAAAGGCATCAGAGAGCTTGGAATTTCTAAACTATGTAACTTCCTAAACTCTTTCACATTATCCCTTGGATCTCTCTTTCATGTCAAGCTGTGGTTCAGAAAGTCTTCCTCATGCTCTCTTGTCTTGGGTCAGATATTTTTTGAAGTATTCTGACTTCCAAGAATTCTTTTTTCCCCCCCTTTTTTTTTCTTAGTAAGAAAGGATTTTCTTCCTCTAAAACACTGTATCTTGCTTTGGCTTTTATGTCTCAGAGTGGGCATGAACTCAAGAGAGCTTTGTCATTTGCTGCAGTTGGGAGAAGAATTGAGATACTTGAATGATCTCTTTTGGAAGGAGGACTCTCTTAATCTAGATCTTACTGAGCTCTTTATATATTTATGGGGCTTTAAATGGATTATTAATAAAGTCTATTCAGATCTTCACGTTGCCATGATATTCTCCCTTTGTTTCATCACCAATGCCAGCTCTAAGAGATTTTTAGCAGAATTTCCTATAAGTGTCTCCTGGTTCATTGCATACCTGGAATATGATCCCTGTGGAATTGAATGCAGTTTCTCTAGTGCCATTTTCTATGTGTTCCTCACAGCTTCTATCTACTCTGATTCCACCTAAAGAGCTCAGTCATGCTGTCATTGCTGTTCCTTCCCTCTTTGTGCAGAGACCATCTTTCCATTACATAAAAGTACCTGAGGGACTGGGTGGTTTCAGTCTGAAGAAGAACCATTACACCCTCCTAAAATTGTGATCAGTGCTGATTTTAGTCATCAAATTAATAGTATGTCTCAGTTTATTGAGTTAATCATCAATGTGCTATTCCTTATCTCTGAACAGTTTTGAAGCAGTTATTAGTGTACTGTGTTTATTCACACATATATTTTTAGGAGACCCAAATGAGTGTTAACAGCTGTATTCTTTCACCCAAACCCTCATTGTTAATAATTCCTGAGTCAGCTTATGAAACACCCAATACACCTGTGCACCTGAGCAACAGGAATGCTTCATTTCTGATACTCTCCCTAGCACCTGCAACAAATATTTCCCTGGGACACAGGGAAAGAAGGAAATACACCATGAGGAAAGGAATTTTCCACTCTCAAGTAGGGTGACAAAAAATTGCAGAGTCTTTCATCACTGGGAAAGAGTCAAGTCATGTCCTCACCCTCGTTAACACTGGGAAAGCTACATGGGTTTAAATTGGCAAAAAAGAAGCCCAGATTGGGAATGTTGTCATGGTCTTTATCTACAGCACAGCCCGAGGGCAGCAAGACCACTTAGTCAGGCTTGTTCAGGCACTGAAGGCTTAGCCCAAAAATACTGATTGTCCTTTCCTGATTAACCCATAGGTCATTGCTCTGGTAAAGCTGTTGTAAAATGTCTTTCTCAGCCACTTGCTACAAGCAGAGGCCGTGATTTGTCTTAGCCTCATGTCCCACTGAGAACAGAGAAATGTATCACAAACACCTGCGAATTTCTGAAACTCTCATCTGATTTTTATCTGACCTTTTCCTGAAACATTATCACACAAATATATTTCTCTAGTCAAGCCTTGGTTCTAAATGGATAAAAGGCCCAGAGAGAAAATAGGATGTTTCATTCTGGTGCTTGTTTGGGATTTTATATATATAAACCTCCAGTAAATAAACTTCTGAATGAAAAATTGATGCAGGTTTTCTTTTTTTACCTTTCTCCCCTTATCAGAAATGCACTGAGCCTTATCTCACTGATATATTCCCTGATCTTGGCTATTCATTAAATGTAATAGAACAGCTAAATGACTTTGGGACGCAGTAACTCCAACATATTTTGTTTCGTTTCTTCAATAAATCATATTGTCAGAGGTTCCTTTATTCTGTTATTGTGTCACTGTAAAAGAATGAACTATATTTTGAAAATTTCCATCCCCGTTGCTTAAGCTCTGCTCTACTAAGTTTAATACCCTGACAATTCCAGCCATAATTTACTCCTTGGAACAGGTCATTAAGTACGCATTGCTGCTTTAGACTTCTTCTTTGATCCATTGCCTTTTATAAAATATAGAAACAGTCTAAATAGTCTCCATAGAAAGAATTTTCTTTTAGGTTGATATTTAACTATGAATCATAATACATAATTCACTCACCCACCCAGAAAAATTTCTTGCACCACACAGACACGTTGCTTTCACTCTCCAGAAGCCATATGACATTTCATCATGTGCCACAGTGGACTGATTCAGCAATAATCAGGTTAATCACATTACCATAGCTAAGTGAGCAGCTCTGCTGGGAAAGCAGGGAGTGTCTCCTGTGGTACCTGGATAACACAACTGCTCCGTGGCAGCTTGCCAGGGCTTGTCAGAGGCACTTCCAGCCGCCTCTGTGTGTGAAACCATCAGGGCAGCTTGGCTGGGGATGCATCACAGAGCTGTAAGCTGCTCCCATGGGCAGAGCAGAGGAGCTGAGAACACCCCAGGGAATGGTCACAGCTCATCTCCAGGGAGGAAATTTCATCTTTTTCCTCCAGAGATCTGTACTCAATCGCCACCAAGTAAGAATGCTTATGAATGAAATAATCATGTTGCAATTATGGGATCACTCCTGTCACTCCCCAAAACCTTCAGAATATCCCATTGGGGTCTACTAAATTACCTGAAGTGTTTTCAGGACCCTCCACAGAGAAGGCATCTATCTCTACAGTGTGAATGGATCAAATTGCATTATCCTTATTCCATTGATAATATCTCTGTCTAGAACAGATCTGTTTCAAATATCAGCCCTTAAACTGTCTTAAAGGATAAAGAGTTTTCAAGGTCTGAGAGATTTTTCAGAATGACCAGTGTTGTCTATAAATACATATATGATGACTGCACAGGTCATTTCACCCTCCTAATGTATAGACAAATTTTGTTATCCATCATCTAAATAATCTATGAATCTTCAACCTACACTTCTAGTTTATCCATTTTTCATGTTTATTTTTTTCATAGCAATTAATCATTTAAGCCTATTTATAAAGGTGATATATTTACATGTCTAGACATCTGAATATTCAAGCTCCATTTCTCATTCCATACAGCAAAAATTGATTAGCCGTACCTAGAGAAAATTTGTCAGAGAGTAACTGCCAATATTAACATCTGCCAGCCAATCTTCTTTATAATCAGCAGTAAAAAGAAGTGATTTTGCCTCTTGGGAGAGTTTTCATGGTTTCTTGTCTCAATTTACGGTTTGTAACTCTCAGGGGTGTGAATATAAATAATATTTCAATTCTCCACAGATTCACCTATCAAATGTTTAAAGTGATGACAGGACCCAAGAAACAAAACACTGGGACAATGACATCCCCAGGCTGCTCTATTAAGAGGAAGAAAACAGAATCAGCTTAACATATCTGTGGTCTGAAATGAACTCTCGTGGTAGAATTGACCCAAGGTGTGAGGGTGATAATAAAGAAAAGGTCAGTGCAAGCACAGAAACAGTTCTCGTGTCTCAGTGGAAACAGTGTCAGATCTCAGCAGCGTCTGCAGCTCAGGGTCTGCACTCTTCAAACAAAAAACAAACAAACAGAATGTTACAGCTGAGATATCAAAACCACAGGGACATGCTGGATGCCAATTCCTATTAATTTTAATGGGCATCTAGCAGCCAGAATCCTTGGGATCGTTTGAAATTCAGCACAAAGCATTAATAAATGCTTGTATTCCCCTGTCCTCATTCACATCAGCAGTGACTCTTGAGGTGGAAGCTAAACCCGGAATCTGGTCAAAGGGATGGTGCTCAGGGAATAGCCAGGGTACAGCAGAGTTCTGGGGATGTCTTCTTGTGCCATGGGCAACTTGTGTGGTTTAATAATGGCATCATTCCTTTCCCTGTGCTGGGAATAGGAATTGAGTAGAAGTTGATCCCTTTTTCTGGAGCATTCCCTGAGCTTGGCAAGACACCCACCTTTCCTGAGCTCACAGACACTCATGGAAGCACCTCCAGGCAGGTCTCAGTGCCCAGGATGGCTGTGCTTACACCATCTTCCCCTTTAAGCCTGAATATAATGAGTGCTGGACTACTCACCAGGGAATTCAATCTGTAAGCTTAAAAGGTTATTTCAGAATTCCTACTGATGTCTCAAATGGTACTTCACAAAACTAATGACAACCTATTTAAAGACTGCATCTGCAATGCTTAAAGCAACTAGCTTTAAAATCCTTTACAGAAGAACATTAGAATTGTTTCACTTCTTGTAGGAATTTTCTGCTGTACCATTCAATAGAAGAGCAGAGATCTTGAGGTAGTTATTAGCCATGTACAGTATTTATTAAGAAAATGTGGGAGACAAATTTGTGCTCCTTAGTTACTTTGCATTGCCTGAAAAGAATTCTTCATCACACTTGAATTCAGATTATAGGAAGTAATCAGTGAATCATAAGAGAGAGCCTGTTCTTTGGCTGTAAAGTAAATTTGCTACCACTGCAATGCACACCAATCAGAAAGGTAGAAAACAAGGGAAATGACTGAACCCTCTATAAAATAGAATTGCTTGTAGACCAGCCATCAGAAAGTGACTGAGCAAACATCTCCTCACAAATAGCTGTAAATTAACAGAGCCTCATTGGCCACAGTGCAGCCAGCCACATTTACAGCAGCATCTGTCTCCCCATACTTAGCGACTGAGCAATTATTTTATTCCTAAGTACTTTTTTCTCAGAGACAAAAGGCTTTCTTTCCACTTGCCTCCCCAGATGTTTTTTTTTAACAGGCTGTTGGTAGGTTATTTGAAAAGCCAAAAACTTCCTGAGCTGTTCTCAATATAATTTCATCATTTATATTTTGACTTGGAAATATGTGCAACAAGACTGAAATTATTTTACTCCCATGGGGGTAACACTCTATTTTAAGTGCCCATTAACAAATCCTGAACAGTGGTGGAAAATCAGTGCAAATACTTGTGACATCTACATGAATACCAAGTGAATTCATGAAGATTACTGCTGAATGCAAAATTATTCCACTATAGAAAGGATACTTGAAAGGAAAAGTTACTGAAATAAGGAGCTAGTCATAAAAAAATGTGTCATTCAGTAATAGTTGTTTTATTTTATGTGCTTCTGTTAATTTGTGTGCATTTCTGTTGTGCATCCCAGCTTTTGGGGGTTTAAATCTCATCTAGTAAAAGTCCATGATTTGGACTAAATTTTGGATTTGGAATTAAATTTTTTCTTGCCAGATCTGATGCTCTCTGAATATTCACACCATTACCTCCTAGGCCGTGGGGAAGGGAGAGCTTCAACCTCTAACTTTAGCATTATCAGCACTAAACAGGAAGAGGGAGAAGAGATTTGCATGCTAACTTCCCTGGACAGAGTTCCCAGGACAGTTGAATTCTGAGTGCAGAATCCAGAATACAAAATGCAACACAGTGAAATGCAGATTTATAATTACGGTGAAACTAGAATTGCTGTAATCTAGACATGTTTGGAATGATGAAACACACTTAAAATCTGAATTGTTATTATCTGCTAACCCAATTTAGTACATGAGTTGATTTTCCAGTCAATTTCTCTGAGTTAAAATGACTAGGATGGAGTACTTGAGATATTTACTCACATTTATTCCAATATTTGTGTGCAAATACAACGAGTTCTTGTCTCTAAAATTTAAAGATATCTCTCACACTCATTCTTTTGTATCCTCAACCCCAGTACAACCTCTCAATGCATTCTTCCAAAATATAATCTTATATATTTATGTCATTTCTCCATTCTAGATACCTTGAGTTGATCATGATGAAGAGAATAAGCAGAGCTGAAGCTCATAAAATTACAGGAAAAGGGCTTTTATGGAAGGTTAATTTATGCTGGCATCATCTGGGGTAGAGACAAAGTCTTTTTTGCAGTGTCTGCATACCAGGAGCAAAGGGAGGTCCCAATTTTAGATCAGGAAACAACATCCCACCACAGCATAACACAAATGATCCTCAAAGTCACATTAAGGGCTGGACTGAGAACAGCTGATGGGTTTGTTCAGTTGTGGAATAGAAGTTATTTTGTCTTTACTCCTTTGTTAACTGAGGGAGCAGAAGTTACACATTTTACTTGACTGAAAACTGCAGAAATCAAATTGTGGCTGAAAACAATTATGCAAAACTGCTTTAATTTTTATGAAAGCATTAGGCTAAAAGAAGAGCAACTGACCAATCTTTTCCAATCTCATCCATCTGACTGCAGGGCCCCACAGGCTCTGAGGGCTCAGGTGCATCACCTGCTTAAGGACAAAAGGAACCAGAGCACACAGCCCTGTGCAGAACAGAGCCCTTTTGGAAGCAGTCAGAGAAAACAGGGTTAGGATGGAGCTGTTCCCTCAGTACCACAGCACTCGGGCTGTAATTCCCATAGCTCTGTTCTCCAAGGCAAGGACAGGATGCTTCTCCAGGGCAGCAGCAGAGGCACAAAGCTCTTGTATTGCACCCACACATCCTTTAGATTCCTTTCTGTGAGGGCAGGATGAGGCAGTTTGTGGACTCATCATCCAAATCAATAAAGATACCTTATAATTACATTAATGTAAAGGTGAAAGCCATTACTGAGACCTCCAAATTTATATACCTGTTTAACACATAATTTTTAAATCCACATTGCAGCTGAGGTCTGCATGGTTTATAAGACTGCATTTGCTGTGGACTCAGCAGATATAAATGGCTTTTTTTCCCTTTATCTCTTAGTGTAGGGGGTAGGGGTTTTTGTGTACCAAATATAAGAAAGGTCCATGCTTGTCCTTATTCACTGCTGTGGGAGATGTGGGCTTCAGCACAGAACGCCCTGGATATTTATTTATTTACTTTCTAAATATTTGAACTGCTCTCTTCTGGTTATCCTCGATTAAAGCTGGATCTGATGTATTTTGTCAGCAATCTGCACAAGGATCTGGGTGTAGCTCTAACCTTTGCAATTCTGGGACAAGGTGAAGCCCCAGGAAATGCAGGATCCCATTACCCACAGAATGTTGAATCCCCCTTTTGAAAACCCAGATACTCTTCAATAAAATTCAGAACATATTGTGGCTTTCCTTTGCCTATTGTATTACACCCTCATGTGTGAAAAGGAAGCAAAATTATTTTCATGCTGCATTATTTAAGGGGTAAAACATTTTTATAGGTGTCATTGTGATAAAGTATTTAGTATTCCAAGCAGCTTTTAGGAGAATATGTAAGCTTTAAATCCTACTTCATTTTGGCACGTAGGCATCCTCATCTGTTAATATCTATTAGTGCATTATTTTTATTTTTCTTCAGCATTTATCTTTTAATCCTGCAGTAGATTTTTGTGTTGGGTGTCATGGCGGAGGTGATGTCCCAGAAAGACTTTATTTAATCTGGTATTCTGCATGGTTTATTTTTCTGGAGGGTTTCATCCCTTACTCCTCTTCCAGTGCAATAGTAGCCATGAGAGTAGAACCCTGGGGCTGCACTTTCTGCAGTGTCTCTTCTCTGAATCCAGCAGCAAAGTTACTGCAGTGCCCTGTAAAGATTTCCATGCCTTGAGTTACCTGGCAGCTGGATCTCCCCTGGTAACTCTGATCATGATTAGAAACAATGGGATAATCCACCCCCAGATGTGATCAGTGACTCATCATTATTTTAAGCAGTTTCCAATCTTGAATCTTGCAACTTAACACATGGGAATGAGCATGTAATGGAATTTAGTGATCAAAGTCAACATTTGCTGCGTTGGCTATGTTATATACTTTTAAAGAAAGGAGAAAGATTGAGGAAAATGGCATGCACAAAGAGGATAAAAATGCCCTCTTGCAGAAAACTGAGTTACTGAAGGTGATCTGAATACTTTGGTAATTTGGTTTATGTTATGCTTGTTATAACCATACCAATCCATCAAGATTAACCAAGCCTAGTGAAATGGCAAATCACATTAACTTGTTAGGCCACTAGGTCAGAACTGAGGGAACAGAGTGAAGAGAATATGGATAATTTGTTTGTATATGTAGCCATAAATATTTCCATTATGAACTGTAATGCCATGATAGAGATACTGAGTAACACACTCTGAATGCTTGATTGCTCTCTGGTTATATGTAATGAACCTAAACTGCAAATCCTTTATTAACACTGATGCTAAGAAATGCACAAGGAAGAGATTGGCCATGAGCAGCAATAGCAGGTGTTATTGATGTGACAAAATTGAAGCATGCAACACACTTCTGAGTGCCATCTACTGGCATTTCTTTCATAAAGTGCTGCATGCATTCATATATAGGGAAATCCTCTAATGTTCCAGAAGTCTAAACTGTAATCTATATCATTAAACCTTTTAGCTCTCCCATCATTATTTTCATTGTGGCCTTGTTTTCCCAGGGTATACCCCAAAGTATGGAGTTTTCAGCTATTATGGTTGCTTTTTATTTAGTTCACCACACAGACAATAGGGGTCAAAGAAAGTATTGCTGTGACTGAAAACTAAGAATGAATAATGATCAGGGCTGTGTCATTACCTTGCAGTGTTTCAAAGTGCACAAATATTGCACAGAACAAACTTCCAATTTGATCTCCAGCTCATGGCTCTTCTGTGTTAATTGAAACCTGAAACAGTCAATTGAAAGCCTATGGCTGGAAAAAGCAGTTCTCAGAGACAACTTTCATTTGCAGAGGTGCAATAATTTGCTTGGCTCATGTACTCAGCACTTCATATTTATGCTCAGTATGTCACTGGGAAACATGTGGGAATGCAGCTTTTTCTGGCAAGGTTGGACCAACTCCAGTATCACTTTTCCTGCAGTGATGAAATCTGCTTTGAAAATTCTGTCCTCAAAATGCAGGTCCTGTTGGAAGTGTGGAATGATGTGTGTGCAGGGGGTGCAGGAGCCCTCTGATAAAGAGATTTAACCAAGGAACTCAAGGCCCAGCCAGCCATTAGTATCACCTTTGCTCCTTCTGGAAGGCAGGGAAGGTGTTGGAATGCCTAACTTGCCATGTCTTGCCCTGTACTCCTCATCTGATTTCCGAAAAACCAGCTGTGATTTAAGGGAGGACTGACTTGATGTTCTCTCACACTATATCAGCCCTGAGCATGAGCTGCCCAGCTCAGTGGTAACCAGCATTTATTTCAGTTCTTCCATTGCTCTGAGAACCATGTTTAAAACTTCTTTGCTAACTTTTTTGTAGCTTTAGTCTAATGCCTTTATAAATATCCTTGCCTATGAAAAAGTATCTTTAAATGATGAAAAATAACAAATAGTTTGGGCAGAAGAGCAGGTTCTGGTAGATTTCCTCACTGTGGTTAATATTTTATTCATAAAATCTTCGAACTCCAGTGCAGAATTTTTTCTGCTGTGTCTTGACATAACCTCTGCCATTTCATGGTCTCAGTCATTCTGGTGGTTCAGAGCCATTCTGTGATCAGGTTATAGAGCCAGGTCCTTCTCACCCTCTGTCATTTCCAAGCTAATGAGCTCCCTGGTTGTACCAGAAATTCTTGTTACTCATTCCTGAGTGAATGGTTGTGCATTTTGTGCTCTTACATTTCATTCTATTTCCATTATCCAAATTGTCCTGTAGGGTATTCCACTCTTCCTTTACATTGATGATGTCTCCCAACTATGTTTCAGAACCAAATGTCACAAGCGTTGTCCCAAACTTTTGTGTCAGCTTAGTAATTAAAATGTTAAATAAAAGGGGCCCTAGCACTAATCCATAAAAATTCCACCAGCAGTTTTCCTCCCTAACTAGACATTTAACCTGAGCATCTGGACTCTCTTTGGAGTCAGAGGAATAATTTTTTCTTGTTGGTAATTTTTATTCTGTTGTAGTCAAAGTAAATGACCAGGTTTGTGAGAAGCGAGAGCTAAAATCAGTGGTGACTCCTGAGATGCCTAAAGTTAAGTATGTGCTCAACTTTTCATCTATGAATATCAGAGGGAAATTTTCCCTCTTAAACTCTTTGCCTTGAGAGGGATCTTGCTGCCTGTGCATCCAGTTGCCAGAGCAACCTGTACCAGCCCTGGTATGGTGGCAAAGATCAGCTGTTGCTTCAGAACAGACACAATAACAGAAATGTCTGCATTTGTTCTGGTTTTTAAGCACTTTGACAATTATCTAATTCTATTTTCCTTATTTCATAAAATTATGGATTTTTTTTTTTTGTTCTCTCCACATCAGAAATTAATTGGGAAAAGTGAACAGAATTCCTCAGTAACATCCAATATTGCAGCTTTTGTTAATTGTTTAATAATGAACATTTTTATCAGAAATATGGAGTGAAAGGCAGTGCAATGGCATCAATCTGATGCCCACGTGCAAAGTTGTAACAGATCCAGCTTCAAGAAGACTTGAAGGAAAATTTGCAGAAAGCTTTTTTGATTCAGCCTTTGATCCTCAGCTGTGCTCAGATCACAGGTCCTGCATGTCCAAAACTTCCCTGGTTTAACTACTCCTGGAAGGATAAAGGAAACTCAAAGCACACCAAATAGATAATTCCCATCTGAACAGAATTCAGGGACTACATTTCTGTCTTCTGCAGCTGAATCTCCACACAAATGCACACTCCAGTGCCTCAAGTAGATGCTTGGTTAGAATTTTCCTTTTCATAGTTTCTTCTGCTGCTGTGAAAAAAAAACCCCAAATAATTAATACAATTATACCAGACAATATCTAGCTCTGTTGGTTTTTGTTTAGTACCTTTACAATAGCAATAACAAGTACTAAAAATTGTCAGTCTTAAACTATTGCTGCACCACAGAGAACAAAAAAAAACCCCTCACACATAAACAAATAGTGAAGGATTATCTTCACTTAAAATACAATGCAGATTGTAGTATAAGGTATACGAGATTTTAATGTTCAATACAATTAAGTATTCTGCTGTGCTCATTGAATATGCTGTGGCAAGATAATGCAAAAGTTAGTCAACTATTCCAGGCAGACTTGGGATGCTTTTTTTGTGTGTGTAGCTGCATAAATTAGAATGAATTTTGTTTCATTATAGACAGTAAAAAAGGAGGATTATTATGGAAATCTTTTTTGGTGAAAATTTCCATCAATAATATAGCAAACACAGTGCCATGTTGAGCAGATAATCTAAAGAACCTCTTGGGTTTTGACATTTTTTGGAAACACTCTGGGTTTTCTTTTCAGGACCTCTGACAGAAGTTTTCTATTATTGACAGTATTTTTTAACCATCCTTCTACTTGATCCAGAGCAATCAATGCTGAGACACCAGCTGATATTTTTATCCTTTTTGATGTAAAATGTGTAAATCTTTGCTCGTGGACAGTTTCATCAGAATAGCTTTTCAGCCCAGGAAATTGATGTGTTTCTCTCCTTAGGATTAATCCCATTTCCCAGCATATGGTGAGGCAAAAAGTCTGCAACCAGAAAAGCTCCCCTGCATAAGACACAGAACTGGTGGCTCTGAGGCTCAGGTGGTGTCTGAGGGGACTTGTTCCTGCAGGACCATGGTCAGACCAGGTCTTAAATAACAAATCCCTGAGCATTTTCCCTGAGTGAACAGGGAATAAACAACCCTCAGGGCCTGAGCTGCAACACTCCCACACAATGTTATTAATTTTCATGCCTGAGAATGTTACCTCAGTCTAATGTCAGATATTTAGAAACAAAACCGAGAGCTCATCAATGGTTCTGCCCCTCTCTCCTCATTCAAAACCATTTATCTACTTGGCTCAATTTTCCACCTGCACATTTTAGCCTTAAATTATAAGAAACCCTCTTTCACTGCTCTGCTGGGAAATTTACAATCACATGGTCTCTTGCAGTTCACTTTGTTCAATATTTCATGTTTTTCAGCCTCTCAGGTCTGAGATAGGTGTTCTTCCCCACAGTGTGGTACCAGGCAGCACTAACCAGAGGCCACTCTTGATGCTGGTAGGCAGAAAATATAGATATTCTCCCTTGTCAACCTTACTGAGTGATCAATTGTGATGAAAACAGAAAATAAAAGGAATGCTTTCCTACTCTACACCCTGCAAATCAGGAGAATTTGGGATTTATCCAGTTTAAAGACAGAAAATTTTCTTCATATCTGCCTAATCTAAAAAAGATGGATTCTTTCCAGATTATTAATTTCCAATATTCTACAGTTTATTGCTTCTTCTCCATTCATTCATTAAAAAAAAAAAAAAAAAACAAACAAAAAAAAACACCAAACCAAAGATGTCACTTCTCTACAGCTCTCTGACAGATCTCTAGTGTACTCCACTCCTTCCTCTTAGCAGGGCTCACAGCACTGGTGACACCTTTAACAGGATTATTCCTGGAAATGAACCCAATTCAGCCCAGGGCCTGCAGTGTGAACACCTAGGTGACTTTCCTAAGCAGTGAAATTCATATAAGCCTGGTTTCTGTGTTCCCAGCTTCTCACATCGTGCCTTCTGTGGATGTTTTGAGAATTACATTAAAGGTCACTTGAAAAAATAGGTGCAAACGTATCTCTGAGTGGTTCTGTAGATTTCTGTAAGAACTTGTCTAAGATTATTCACCATTTTAAGCACAGTTGCTGAGGTTAATTAGATTTATGACCCCTAAAAATTTTAAGTGTCCCTGATGACTGACTTTTCAACTGATAATTTTCTGTGAGAAACAGAAAAAGAATAACAAATAGACTATGAATAAATAAACTCCTGATATTCATTCACATGAGGACAGAGAATATGTTTCTGACATTTAATTAAATATCCAAACGTCCAGAAGATCTATAATAAACCACTTTGCAAGACATCTAAATGTCAGAGAAAAGCACATTTTACATGAAATGTTTTTTTGCCACTGAAGCTGTGAAGAAGATACAACATCTTTTTCAAAAGACACAGAAACAACAAGCCCATATTTTATCTTGAAAGTACTTTTTCAAAGGCTTCTGAGCAGCTAGCTTTTTGCAGTATGACGAGTGGAATTATTTTAATTTATCACACAGCAGTTTGAAACATTAGTTTTACAGATATGCCACACTGCTCTAGTATAGTTCAAGTCCTGAGATTTACACTACTCAATGCATGGCAAAACACTGGAAACATTCAATTTAATTTTTTCCCTAAGTACACCAGGATCTGAAGATTTTTTTCCTATATTTAAATGCTGCTGAAAAGCTGTTCTAACCTGTTCCCCTTATGCACATCACTTCTTCCTTCCTGTTTTTGTCAAATTCTTGACTTTTTGTCAAATTCAGGACATCCTCTGACCTGCTCAAGGGATGTGCAAACTCCACCCTTCTAAATGCACCCTGTGGCTGAAGTTTGATTACAGTAATTGCAGAGCAATGCAGCAGAGTCCTACCTGGGCCTCTCACACCCTGGGAAATGAGGGAAAACTGCAGCTCCTTGCCTTCATCCGTGGCCTCAGCTGGATGCAGGCCATTGCCACAAAGGTGCCTCGCCAAGTTGACAAGTGTTGAGAGATTTGCTTCGAATTTTCCCTCTGTTTTTTGGGTTTTTTTAATAAATAAAATGCAAGGAGCAGTTTGTACAAAAGGTGCTGGAATTATGGTCAGAGTGAGATCCTTTTGCTGGTCTGTTTTTACAGGGCCATAGCATTGCTTTTGAAATGCTGGAAGTTTTCCCTTTCTTGCGTCAGGAAAATTGTTGTATCGTGGCTGAGGGTTAACTGAATGATCTGCACAGAGGCCAGAACAGCAGCTATAGAGGACATAAATGTGTCAGTATTTTCAGAACAAACTGCAAGGGAAGAGGCCATGAGGAATCAGACAGGAATTCCATGGGCAAGGCTTAGGCAGTCAGTTCTCTTCTCTGGGCTCTCGTTTCTGAGCAAGCACGTTCTTTCCTCTCATGAGGTATCAAACCTAGAACCAAACTCATCACAATTATGTATGTCCCATGCAACTTCAGTACACATAACCAGTATTTCCATGGCTTTAAAGTGACCTTCTGGCCACCTTTTGGTGGCACTGGCACTACAGCCCACCTGTAGATAAACCCCTCCCAAAAATCTCTTGTGCCCCAGCAGGAGTAGCACGAGAGCCCTGCCTGGGTTCAGATCCCCTCCAGAGGTGCTGATGCCTTAAATGGCTCCCTAGAAACAGAGACCAGACAGGAAAAAAGGAATAAAGGAGGGATTTGTTTGAAAGACCTTCAGAGGTACACTCTGGGCTCCAGAGGCTCCTGCCTCAGTGCATCCCAACATGGACAAGGACAGCTCACGAGTTCTTCCCACTTGGATCTCAGCATCAATTCCCCAAGCAGAAGCCAGGCAAGGATGGAATTTGCCCAAGTTTGCCCCCCTGTCCCCAAGATTGTGGTTTGCAGTTGTTGGGCCTAGGAGGGTCTGGGTGTCCTTGGAGAGCTGGAGAGGCTTTGTTGTGTGAGTGTGAGCATGAGAGAACAGCACTGAACGAGCTCCAGGGAACTGCAGAGTGACACTGGGCAGGGCAGGGTTGGAAAAACATTAAAGTTAAAACCTAAGGCATCAGTGTCACCCCCTGCCCTCCACCACACTGGGGACGTTGCCATCCTGGGTGCCTTTGGCTCTGGTGGTCACTGGCTGGCCCTGTCCGAGGGCAGCAATTGCAAATGTCTCTGCATTTGCCCCCCAGGCCAGAGCAAACACAGCTCTCATGTGCCACTCACCACTGCACTTACCTGGAGTGTGAATGGGTGGTTAATTAAATTGCCCTCACAGAGCTTTGTAAGGGATCTATTAAGCAAAGAATTGCTGCCATAAACAAACAAACCTGGATCACAACTTCAGCTCTTTGACCTCTTCAGTGGATTTTCTGGTTTTATGAGGAGAGCTTCTTTACATTTTTCCTAATTTGCTACCAATATTTTAAAAGTTGTTGAAAAAAAAGAAAAAAAGAAGGATAAGATTTGGCACTGATTATTGTAAGTCTGTTCAGAATACAGGAGGAAGGTTAATTAGCTTTTCTGACCTGAAGAGTCTAGGAAAGTATCCCTGGTGACTCACTAATTGCTGCTCAATGCATAATAGTGTCTGTGAAGCAAAAGTGCATGAAGCCAGACACTGATAATAATGTTACTTTGATTTAAAATTCTATACCTGCAAGGATATAATGCTGTTTCAGTACAGCATGCACTCCACTGATAGATCTCAATATTCCCCAACTATTCATTTATTTTATTGGCAATTCTGGTCACTAATCTTAATTTGAATTTATACCAGGAACAACTGTGTTTCTCAGATTGAAAGTAAAATGCTATTTAGGGTATCATTAGAGCATATTCTGGAAGTGTTTTCTCATGTGTAGTAAACATCTCCATTAAGACAGTTATATGTGCTAGAGCTGACTTATTTATTTAATTATGGGGATGTGTCATGCAAAGAATACATTATTTTTATAAATATAAACAAATAATTAGTCCATGGTAGGAAAAATATTCCTAAACTGTGATAAACAGAGACATTGTGTTACCTTTAAAAATGGTGTGAGACCAATATAGAATAAGGAATTTTAGGAAACCTATGGAATCAAGCTCACAGAGAATCAGAAAGATGTTCAGTGTACATATCCTTTTGATAGCTATCAATTGACACACAGTGATGAGGATTTAATAGGCACAATAGTTGTGTACTATTAATGCATCAGTATTAATCAGTAGCTCTCAGGTCTGTTTTTTAAAAGTCCACCAGAGAACAAAATGCACATTGGCTCTTCTTAGAAGGTCCTGTAGTGTTGGTTTCTTGATACCATTCTTTTGTTGAGAATTTATTTCTAAAGTTTGTTTAGTAACCACAACCACATTTTTCATGTAAGATTTCTCTCTATGCTAATGGTGCAACCTTCTTTAAATAGGTGTTCTACAGATCCTCCCTGGATCAGTTATAAAACACTTTTTCAGCAATCTGTCCTCCCATAATAGATTCCTGCAGGAACATGATCATCTAAGCCTCATTTGCTTTAAGCCTCTTACTCCCAGTTTCCAGGGCAGTGTTGGAAAAGCAGGGGTGTCATTCACAGCTTTGACTGCAGAAATCTGCTACATCAACAAGCTGCACACACCCAGTCACAAGCCACTGAAAACCTTCTAATATAGAACCAATATTTTCCTTCTCAGCAGCTTAGAGCACAGTTTAAGGGGTTTTCTGTATGCCTCTGTCAGTTTATTCGCCACATTCCTTCCTTGCATCTCTTCTGTCCTGAGCCAGGTGATGAAATGGAGGCAGAGCTGTACTTGAGGAGGACACTGACCCAAAGGCACCCTCAGGTATCGCTGGCAGCACCTCTCCACACAGGCAGCTGGCAGCAGGGATGGGGCCTGCAGGTGAAGCAGGAGAGAGGGAAAGTCAGTGCTCAGACATTTCTCCTGCTAAGGCTGGCACATTCTACTGCTGTTCCACTTTGGAGCTATAAATGATATTAAATAGCTGGGCTGTTAGATCTGCCCACTGTTGGGTTGTCAGAATAGCTCCCCGTGTCTCAGGCAGGAACAGACTGTGGGGTTTGGGTTTCCTCAGAAGCTCCATCTCTGTCACAGAACAAAACACCCATTCTGGGAAGTTTCCTGCTCTGCCTGGGCAGGCTGGGAGCCTCCTGGACACCCATGGACATCCCATCCCTAAAGCTCCTGTTCTTCAAGGAGCACCATTCACTACATCAGTGAATGGGATACATCAGTAGGGTGGGGGAAAAGGGGAGGAAACAGCAGGTCAGGTCCTCTTTTCTTTCTGTTCCCTGCGTGTCTGTACCTTGATTCCAGACAGAGCCCCTGATGCTGTCTGTCAGCTCCTGACAGCAACAGGAGCAGCACAGGTTTTCTTCTGTGCTTTGGCAGACTTAACCTGCACTCCCACTGCCTTTGCCTGAGCAATCTGCAGGTTGATATTTACTAAATCAGCATTATGGAGCCCATATCTTTGTCCTACCCTCCTCTTTTCCCTGTCATTTCTATTTCAGCTCAGATATCCAGCAGCTTGACAGATAAGACATTGCCGAATCACAAAAGACCTTACGTATATCTTGAATTTCCTGACTTACCTTATTACGCTGCAATCTGTTGCACAGAGTCACACAATAGATGTGTTGCAGTGTAACCTGACATAATAAGTTACTCCCATGATAAAAGACAGAAGACATGCAAAAAGTGACTGCTTTTCTTATCAGTGGAGCAGCTCTCAAAGCAAACAGGAGATCAAGTCTGTTGAATCCAGCATGTGTTTAATTTAACAAAAATTATAGCAGATGTCTACTAATGTATGGGGTATGATTTTCAGCTTTTTCTAAAAAGTATTCTTGTAACTGTAATATAACCCTTTGTTCATTACAGGATCTTGCTGCTAATTGAATGTGAATTCTTTTCATTGTCTAAAACGAAATCCTGAATTCTTGTCCAGGACAGGTGTTCTTACCCTTATTCACCTCCTAAATATTGTGCATGATTTGATACAGCACAACTCTCCTGCCCCTCCATGTAGGAACTTTACACACACCAGTGAGAGAGCCAAAAAGGAAGAAAATAAGAAAACTTCTTACTCCCAGGGCACTGTGGGCAGGAATCGAAAGCAAACAGTCCTTTTTCTCTGTATCATTTTGGGCACATATTCTTTATGTACACCCTGTATTTCACCACAGCTTAAATAGTTCACTAACTGTAACAACTGAACCAAGAATCAAACCACCAGGAAGAGAGGTAACAGGTTTTGTGAGATAAATTCCTGTCAGCTTTTCATGGGAGAAGCGTTCTGCTGCTTTGCTGCTGCCAATTTTCCCAGTGCCATTATGGAAATGCACAGTAAAAAGGTTAAAATAATATTGGCCTGAGACTGTCAGCAATCTCTGTGTTCAAAGGATTTATTTGCCAGTCCTGTCCTGGGAATGGGCTGCATTGATTCATTGAGACGGAAAGAGAAGGTGGAAGGGTGAGGTGGAGCAAAGAGTGTTCCAGCACAGCTTGGGCTCAGGGTGGGTGTGCATGGTGCAGCAGCTGCAGCAGAAACCAGAGGTCAGGTGGAGAAAGAACAGCGGAAGCTGCTCTTCCTTACCCCTTTTCTATGTTGTGGTTTTGACACAGACATTGTACCTCCTCTCCCACTCCTGTTCTGCCTGTCCTCATGTGTGTACCTTGGTGCTGGAGCCTCCTGAGTGGCTGTGAAACACTGACAGAGTGGGAGCTGTGCTGTGAGCCTCAGTACAAATCAGGCACAGCCCTGTCCAGCCGGGGCAGGAGGAGGGCAAAGCTGCCTCCTCTCACAGCAGCCTCTGCCCAGCAGGGACTTTGTGGGGTCACTGCAGCCACAATTACAGAGCTGCTCCAGCCCATGGGAGTGCTGCCCCTGCCCAGGCTCTGTGGACTCCCAGCAGTGCAGGTAACCCAGGCATTCTGCAGGACAAACACCAAGGACTGGCGTTACAAACATCACTTCATTGTCCACTCCAGTGTCTGAGAAGGGTGGGGGTTAAAATTGCTGGCCTTCCCGAGGGGAAATTGCTAATTCTTTCCTGTAGTTTATGTAAAATTTCATTTGTTCTCAATACAGCATGATTTGTTTTAAATCCGTAAAGCTGGAGCTTTCAGAACTATTCCTTGTCAAGGGTACCTGGGGGAGGTAATTCAGTTCTCTCAGGCTCCCTGGGTGGGGGCTCATGCCAAAGTTGTTTAATTTTTCCAGCTGGAGCCTCCGGGTAACTGAACCTGACAACACCTGGCACAAGGGTTCCACTGGGTGCCTCATTCAGTGTGGAGAGGCATTTTTATGTCACCTCTCATCACAATGGCTGAGTAATGAGGACACATATCTTCTTTGGGGTTTCTTTTTTGTCTCCTATCTTCCCAAAACACTACCATAATCCTGAGGTAACAACAGGGCAGAGGCAAAAGATATGCACTAAAATGAGGTTCTTATCTGCAGTTTTATTATCCCATGCAATATTCTTGCAGAAAATTACTTTCTGAAATGTGCTAAGCTGCTCTTTGGCTCTCCAGGGCTCTATTCACAATTTTCTGTAAGTGATTTTTGTTTAATTTGTAGCAATAGAAGGATAGATTTCTTTCACCCTGACTGTTATCAACTTAATTGTAGCTATAGGAAAAGTAAAGGCTAGCTGACTTTTTATTACTGAGAGTAAAATAATGGGGCATTGTTTGCTTTTCTGTTTCTGTGCAGCACAGTGGCTAAACTGGTACCTAATTCACATCATTGGTAACTTTGTCCCAAATAAATGCTTCATTTTAGTATGAATTAATTTTTTGTCTGGAGGAAGACTGTGTCACCTGTAGTCCCTGTTCCTAATTACTAAGTTGCTGTAGGTAAACTTTTAGCAGGAGGTGAATGAAGGATCTCTGTGGCTATGGAGTCTGCCTTTTGCTGCTTTGCTGCTTCTTTAACAAAACTTATAGGGACATAAACCACTCCAGGCCACTCTGTGCTTCTGGTGTAGAGAGCTCCTGTTCTGCTGTGGAGAAATGCAAGCTTTGTCCTTTTCTGCTGCAACCTCAAGCCTCTGCTTACAGACAGGAAAAAAAAATGTTTGTATGCTCCCATATGTGCTTTGATGGAAAGCCCAAGGGATTTCATACATTGATACAGCACTTCAGCAGCTTTTCCTTTAATAAAGCCTCACCTGGGGTAATGTGTTCAACTTGGCCACAGCACTTCAAAAGGTAGACATGCCAGAGAGGAGCAAGAAAAAACAAAACTGTACAGGAGAAACTGAAAGGTTTAGTCTAGAAAGTGAAGTTTTAACCTTAACATGATGCAAACAGGAGATAAGTAAATTGTTTTCCAAAGGCATGTTGGAAATGGCAAGAAATAATGAGTTTAAATTGTAGTGCAGAACAGGCATTAGGAAGAACTTTTTCAGTGGTGAGAATAGATAAGCAGTGGCCTCAGCAGGGAGGTTATGAATTCTCTGTCTCTGGCTGTTATTTTTCAAAAATGCACTGCACAAGAGTCCCTTGGAAATGCTGTGTGTGCTTTCCCTCGTCCGTGAGAAAGGACAATGGCTGTTAATGTTTTGCAGTTACCTCACGTCCCATTCTCTTGTCATTTTTCTCCTCTCTAAGAGGAGGGGGAAGCAGCCATGGGGAAGTTTGTTCTCTGACTGGCAGGCTGGGCTCCCTCCTTGAGACATCTCTTGTTCTGTTGTGAGCAGAGCTGCTTTCCACACTTGGGCTCGGGTAAGGAAGACCCTGAAAGAAAGCCCTGCTGCCTGATGAGATTCTCCATTTCTTCCTTTAGACATTCAGCAATATGGGCAGGAGCTGTGGGTGTCAAAAATGTGAATTCTACAGCTACAGGATGGTTCTGCAGACAAAAGGGAAGATGCCTCACCTTTGCCATCTGCCTTATGTCTGTGGCATTTTTGGGTAGCGTCTTGCAAGGTTTTAATCTCATTTCCTGTGTGGGAAGTCTCTTTTGCTTTCCCCTTGTATTGCATCTTCAAGGGTAGATTCTCTGTCACACATAAAGAAGTGAAATCTTCCTGGCTTTTGGAAATTCTGTGCGATGTTTCAAACTAAAATGCTGTTACACAAAAATACTGGCATGTCTCTTTTTCATCAACCCAAAAAAGTACAGAGTGATACTTCTTGGGTGGATTTTAAAACAAACCTCACTCATAGCTTTGAAAACTTTCCCTTACATCCAATGAAAAGCTAAAAATATCTATGAATAAGTTAACACCTGAAAATGTAGGTTTCTGCACATGGCTCACATAAACCATAAAAGCAAATTTTTAACTATGTTTGAATTTCATGCATAAATCTCCCTGATAAAAAGTTCCATCCCAGTGACAGTGAGTTTTAAGCTAAAGTAAACATTTTTCCTCTGCAAATGTCATATAGAAACCCAAATTGAAAATTTCCAGACCAAAATACACAGCTTTTTTTTTTATTATTTTTACTCGCAGTTAATCTCCTAATTCTCAAGAAGGCCCCTGCCAGAAGCTTTTTGGCAAAAAAATTATTATTTTCTTTGTTTACTTTCATTGTAATTACTTCAATAAAGCAGCCTAATAATGGTTGACATAAATGATACTTTTTCCCTCAGGTTTCTTAGTTGTTCTCTGATTGATGATATCCAGGGTAAAAAATGAGCAAAATCATAGCTTTCTAAAAATTTATCAAAATTTTAAAAATTAAAAAAAAAAACAAAAAAAACCCCAACAAAATAACAGCAACAACAACAAAAATGCAAGCCTCAAACCCCTGAATTTAGTCCACAGTACACAAATAGGTGATTTTATTAATGTTTATAGAATTATTTTACCAAAATATGTCATAAACCAAAACACATTTAGATATTCTCTGCTTTTCCTCCATGGTAACTCATCATAATGTATTAATGTATATCAGCTTTTATACTCTTAAGGCTCCACACTGTGACTAATCTTATTCATTTTTGGCTCTCAGAAGGAGCTGTTACATTGTTCTGTGCAAAAAAGCCTTTTATAAACATCTCCACAGGGCAGATTGGCACAAAATGCCCTGATGGCTGCTTGGAATGTTCTGGAGGGATTCCTGGGACTGGAATGTTTAATGGCTTATTAATTAATGCTGTGAACCCTTCTCAGAATGTGCCATGCCAAGGATGTGAGCAGTGGCATTTCCAGGGGATGCTGGAGCAGGGTGTGCTTTGGGGTGGTAAAGCTTCTCTTTGGAAATTTCAGTGAAGTGCCTGCCCTGGCCATGGGCAGGAATGGAATTGGAGGGAAAAGGTGCAAAGGGGAACTCCTGCATCCTTCACTGATCATCCCCACTGATCTTAGTGTTTTCAGAGTGATGAGAGAAAGAAGCAGATGCTTCTCTGAATTCTCTGGTGTGCCTTAGTCCTCTGTGTAAGCCCAGCCCAAGGGGAGATCTGCTGGAAGAGCCACGTGGTTGGAACATCTCCCTCCTCTGGACCTTCCGTGGCTTCCTGCAACCAAACACATTTCAGCACAGCTATGACACTGCTGTGATTTGTAGCAGCCCACGTGCTGGCAGGAAAGGGATGTGAAATTAATAGAAGCTATCAAGCACCAGGAAATCATAAAAGTGTTCCCTATTTTCACAGTTCTTCAGCCCAGAAAAACAGTATTATTAACACCTGTCAAAAATGTTATTGTGGATCTGAATTCTTGGTCACTTCTGTGAAGGCATGAGCATTGTTTGCGGGAAGTTGAGATTGATCTGCTCCAGCCAGAACCATAGGAAAACATATATGTAGGGCTCAAATGGCAAAGGGAATTTAAAATACCTTACAAACCTCACTAGTACGAGAGCCGTTCTTTATCTGAATTATTTCCTTCCATTAATTCCTCAACTTATTTTGATAGGTTTATTAAAAAACCAGAGACTCGTCTAAGCGGATTTGATTTGGTGTCTAAGCCACTCCAAAGTCACATCTTAATTTGATTCTGTTGTTATAATATCTGACCTTGCTAAAGCAGACAGCAGAGCACATCACTTCTGGCATGCTGAAAATATAATTATTTGCCTGTTAACATTATTTGTCTGAAAAGAAAAGGCAATGGATCAAATAGTAAAGTTCTAGAGACTGTAACAGGTGAAGTTGGAAACCACCCCAGCTCACATGATACTTTCAAAATCTTCCAAGTACAGTCACATTTTCTTGAATGCTCCCATCTCCTGGCACTCCTACAGTCATTTCTGGAGTAAATGCTCTGCACACACAGAGCACTGACTGCAGAATGAATCTCTGAGTAGTCATTGAAAGCTTTTGTCTGTGTTTACAGCTCTTCTGTGAAGCTCCTATTTTTGTCTTCAGTGGTTTTGGTTTTCAGAGATGTTTCCACAGAGCATCAAGGGTGGAGTTTCAGACTGAGCTTCGATTTTCAGTTCTCTGTAGGACTTCATTCCAAGCCCTCATAAATGATTACATACTACACATGTGTTTTCATCTCAGATAGAGGAATCCAAACAAAAGTTAAAAAGTAAGAGGAATGAGATGTTTATTGCTGTCCACAGCTGCCTGGTGGGAAGGTAGAAGGAGGTGCAGCCAGACTCTTTAATTTACCTGTAAGTTCTGGTGAATATTACAATCAGTCTGATGCTTCTCACTGGAAATTCCTTACCAGATAACTTCTCACTGAACACCATAGAAACTTTGCATCCATAAGTTCACCATGTAAAGTTATCCCAGTCACAACATAAACAGTTGTGTGAATTCTCTCCAGATCTATATAGGATGTGAAAATGCAGCTTTGCACTGTTTACTTCCAGAAAGAAACAGACATAAAAATCTTGAAAAAGTACAATATGGCTTTAAAAATATTCCTTGACCTAGTCCTCCATCACTAAATTAAATTTCAGTGACCCGCTAGGAAAATGTGTTCTTTTTTATGTGCTCCCATAAATTATGCATTTCAAAGTTGTATGTATCTTTTTTTTATAATAGGGGAAGCAAAGAAAACCAAAACCAAAACAAAAAAACAAAAAAAGTCAATAATCAGACAGCTCCTTAAGTTTTCCAGACACTTAGGCTGCATCAGGTCTGAAAGTGGAATTTTATTGTGAATCCAAAGGTTAAATCTTGTTTAAATTGTTCCTTTACAATGGGTGTGAGCACATATCAAGAGTATTGATGAAACGCTGATATATCATAAAATTTGTTTCTTGCAGGAACAAAGTATTGCAAGACAAGTAATCTCTCTGACTTGTGTGGTTCTTCCTCATAGTTCCTTGATATCACTTTGAATAATCTACTGTTTTTCAATATGACTTTTTCATAGTCTTCAGTAAGTTTCATACCACAAAATACCATTATTACAAGATATTCCAGTCCCTTGAACTTCCTCATAACAGCCACAGGGGGTCAAAATTAGGTAATTAGCTGGTTTTGCATAACTCCTATCTTTATAACTGGTTTTCAACCTTACTTTTTTTCTTCGCAGGAGCTGTGAAATTGAAGACAGCTGAAGCACAAATCATTCCTCCCAGCTCCACACAGCAAGTCCTTCCAGCTCAACAAGCAGGAGCTCTGAACTTTGGGTGAGCAGCTTTGTCCTTCGTGGATTTGATGCAGCACAGACACCTCCAAGCCCAAGTAGGTCTGACTGGAAACTGTTCCCAAGCTCAGGGCTAAAGTCAGTGTTGTAAGGTGTTTGAACCCTGAGAGAGTGCCCCAGCCAAACTATTTCCAGTTGTTCTTATCAGAGCTTCAGGAATTCGCCAAGGTCACTGAAGCAGGGACTACACTGTATTGGAAAGAGGAGTTTGAAAGGGTGGAATGCCAAGACAGCAAGAAATAGATGACAAAAGACTGGAGTGGGACCAATTAGATGGCATGTTATCACGTGTACAGTACCTGGAGAATGTATAACTGAGCTTTGGATAAACAATAAATCGGCTTTTGCAAAATCATATTGGTTCGTAGTTCAAAAGCCCCGAGCTCCCTGCAAGTCAGTACCTGCAGGGAGGTGTGTGAAGGGGCTGCCTTTAACTCAGTATCAGTACTGATTGATTCGCAGTATCAGAAGGCAGAGGTTCACACAACATGTGAAATATTCCACCTGCAAGTGCAGTGCTGGGGTGAGAAGCAGGAGATAAGTGTCGGAGTGGTGGATGAAAGGACTGGGCAGCACAGTTGAGTGGAAAGTCCTGGTAACAGCACTGCTGTTGTGGCTGAAAAGTAGGTTGAGTTCTTGTTGCTTATTAGGGTTTTAAAACTTTGTTGGACTCTTTCTGATGGGCTCATATAAAACTGCAATCTTTAATCTTTATCAAGCTCATGATGTTTTTGTGCATAGCAGAACTGTGTGAACAGAAATGGACATCAAATATTGCTCAAGTAAAATGCATTTTCCACATCTGTAAACTTGTTAAAATTTTTAACGATGGCCAACACAGGAGTGGTGTTTTGGGAATTAAATGCATGGCAAAGGGGGTGAAGTATTGAAAGCTCAGCACAAAGTTTTCTGCATGCAGTGATTTGTTCTAGAAGGCCACTTTGCCATGACAGGTTGTATGGCTCAGTACCTTTTGGTAGCTAAACTATTAAACTCTGCTTCTTCCTTGTTGTTCTGTGGTTAAACAAATTATATTTAAACTATTAATTATGGTAGCTATTTAAGTGTGACAAATTGAGTTGACTAAAGTCACCCAGTACCCTTGAGAAGCCCAGCCCTGATTTCAAGATATTGCTCTGAAAATGCAGTGTTTAACAACAAGCTCCATCCTCTGCTTAAACTGTGAATAAAAAAATCCTTGATTCACACAGCACAGGCCCTGCACATCACCTCTGCCTCCTCTCTACTCTTCTCACCTTCCCTGTTCTGCATCTTGATGAGGGTTTTGTAAACCTTTCACACTAATGTCTTACAGCAATTTTAAAGGTACAACCATGAGTTCTAATTTCAAAGGTTAGTGAGAAGGTGACAGCCACATGAAAATTACTGTTAATTAGAACAAAAATGTAGTTTTTGCACGTGGACAACACCAGATTTTCATCTGTTTTCTTTACAGACATTCTGAAAATGTTGACAGGTCTTTTCTGTGCAGAGAGCAAAATCGGTGAAAACGGCAAAATATAATATTATCAAAAAAACTTTAAAAAAATATATTTATCAACAAGTTCTTCTAATTAGTTTTTTAAATAGTCCTTTAGTTTCTACCTCATTTAAAGTTCAATAAAGCTGTTGAAGTAATCTGATTTTCAGCTGAAGACAGACAGAAGGCTCATATTTGGACAGCAATATATCATTCAGTAATAGCTACTGTAGTGAAAATGCTGCTTATATGGAACTATCTCCCATACTGAAGTCACAGGGAAAAGCAATCTTTTCATAAGTATGTGAAGAGCACATAAATAAAGAAGTCTAATAGACAGCTTCAATGTATGTCACATCATAAATCTTATTTCTTACTAGAAAGCATTTCGTGCAACAATCCTGATCAAAGCAGGGTCAGTTAAGGTCCCTCAGGACTGTGTCCATCCAGAGATTCAATATCCAGGATGGAGACTCCACAACCTCTATAGGGAAAAAAAAATGAGGATGAAGTGAGGATGAAGTGAGTGACCTGTTCTCTACCAGTGTGGAAGCCATTGTGTAGCGTGGATTGCAGCAATAATAAACAATACCTTCACCTCTTTATAGACAGTGTTTAGGACTCTTTCTTCCACCCCCTGTAAGCTCCGGGGTTTGAGGTTTTTGGTTTGGGGTAGAATCCTCGATCGTGGTTTCAATAGAATACCCAGAAATGGCTGTAAGGAGACCATGATGCTGGCAATGGAAACAACCAAACACAAAGTGTGTGACCCTCTCTGAGTGACAAGGGCTGTGTGCACGGCAGGGGAGCTGCCTGGCAGAGGAATCCTGATGGCTGGAACCTCATCATGACACGTTCTCCAGTCCTGTGGGGAGGGGAAGCTCTAAAGCTGCAGAGCTGGGGGAGCTCTGCCTGCCCACACTGCTGTCACAGCCACTGCTGCCTGTGGTGCTGTTGTTCACTGGAGTGGCACATTTGGTTCATGTGGCACCTTCTACTTGTACATTCAACTGAGCCA
The DNA here is from genome assembly GCA_013400515.1 of Erpornis zantholeuca. NCBI lineage: Eukaryota > Metazoa > Chordata > Aves > Passeriformes > Timaliidae > Erpornis > Erpornis zantholeuca. The sequence goes on from VZTN01024985.1 coordinate 880,125, forward strand.
TAAAGAGTTTGTGGGGCCAGGTTAGCTGTTTACCTGTGCACACTTCACGTTTTGGAAAACCTCTCTCTACCACCACAGTGTGACATCCATAACTGCAGTCTTGTTCCAAGTGCTACATTGATTATGTTCTGTTGGATGCACTGCTGTTAAACTGCATGTACCCAAATTTATGAATTAAGTTGTTTCAATCAGTTATACATTGCTTACTTCCTCATCCATATAGTTTCATTGAAGAACAGCAGATCAAATTCTCTTCTTAGAGAGGCAGTAGCAAATTATAATAACTCCATTTAAAGCTTAGGAATAAATAAATTTAACATAAATAAATCCCTAGGCTAGAAATACATCTCTGAAACCTGAGCTCATTCTTTCTTTCCCTTGTTCAAAGTGAAATTAAGCAAATGGTTGAATGCCTTTCTAAATCAGGGGAGAAGATTGAAGTTTGATCCATTTAAGCTACTTCCTTAAGCTGGGGTAGAAGTGGAACACAGCTTCTTTTTCAAACTGATGACTCTATTAGAAAAATGGAACAAAAGCTTTGTCTTCTTTCTTTTTCTTTCTTAATTCACTGTAGACATTTCCACATAATATATTTTTAGCATAGGTATATGTACAGAAGTGAATGTTTATACCTATGTTATCCTGCTCAGTAAGAATGGGCTTTTATTCCTAACAGTGAATTATTCTTGAGGGAACCTGACATCTTCTAGGAAACCTGACTGGCAAAAGTAATAAGTAGTAATAAAACAGAAGGAATCTTTGTAATCTCAAGATTAATGGATAAAATGTTTATGCTGAGGGGTCTCTTCATCAACAAACTGCTGTTTGCACCTATTTGCATTTTAATGGTTACCCTAGTTCTGAAGTTAAAATTACAGACTTTTCCCAGCTGCTCTTTAAATGCTACATTATAATTTTGAGGAAGCATCATACGTAATTATATTTAATAGACACAGAATTGATTGAAACACTTAACAAAAACAAAAAGCCCAGACCTAATTTTGTAAACATGTTATTGTACAGTAACCCCCAATGAGTTTGTTCTTAAATCTCCTAATTAATTTTTAATTAAAAAGCTCAAAGATGCTATTACACTTCTTGTTGTAAATGGCAGCCTTATGTAAGCATAAACGACTTAGCTGCTCAGACAAATATCTCCCATTAAAATCCATGTTAATGAGAACTCCTGAACACAGTATTTCAGAGATTTAAACAGTGGCAGCACTAAAATAGTCTAAATATCACACAGGGGGTTGCTAATTTTCATTCCCCCTTTCTTTTTTGTTTTGTGCAGAACACAGTAGCTTTGCAGTGAGAAGCTCTCCAAATTTCCACCAGGTGCATCAATCTCCTCCATTACTATTACTAGATTATTTATGGCATTACCTCATTACTTATAGGGATGGTCACCTCTACTTGTAGGAGGGCAAATGGGCCCAAATTACAAAGCTTTGGTGCAGATTTGCTGCATTAAATTGGTGAACATTCCCCTTCTTAATGAAAGAGTGACCTACTGAGGAAAAACAGCCATGAGCCAAATTGCCAACCTACATAGAAAAGCCATCCAGCTTTCCATGATTTTCATCCATCCTCTGGTTAGAAGCAGCCAGAGGATCCAAGGCAGGAGCTGAACACAGCGTGTTGCTGTGGGGATGGGCTGATGTCACAAATCAAGGATTATTAATAGCAGAAAAACAGCAAGTGCTCCTTTCAGAGAAGCATCTTTAATAGCAGGGGAAAAACACTTGAGACAAAATCTCATTTGCTATGTTTTTCTTATATTCTTAACCAAGAAGGGATGGGAGGTGGAAATGCAGTGATTTCTATGGTTTAATTATCTGTCTTCTCTATGATTATTAACGTTGCAAGGAGAAGCAGCAGAATTTAGAAAGCTGGAAGTTGTAAGCTCAGTTTTGCAAAGCTGCAGTTTTCATTTTCAAAGATGCAAAGTTTTGAGGTTAGGATGAAGGATTAAAAATCGTGATGTTTCCTTTTAAAATAAATTCACAGTAGCTTCCCTCTCATAACTTTATCAAATTCTTGATATTTTAGCAATGGAAGTTGGTACAAAAATCACTCAGGCTATTTAAACTGTATTATTTTTAACCGTAACAGGAATAAATGACAATATATAGCTTCAAACCAAGGTTTGCCTTGAAGAAAGGGTGACTGTGACAGTATATAGCTCATCACACCCAGAGTAAAATTTGTCCTCTCTATTTTAGAATTTGCAGCAACAAATGCAAGAAAAGCTGCAGAAACAATGTGCAGGAGCTTGAATATATTTGATATATTCACAAAATAAAATTCAGTTACATAAAACAATCGAAATTTTTAACTTATTTTATCCTGAGTTTCTAGAGTTCTGGAGATTTGTAATTCTCCAGACAAAACCTTTTCTGTCGGCAGAGAAGTGCAACAGGAGCCTCACAAATGCCACAGTTTGTGCTTTCCAAATGCAATGAAATCCATGTTTCCTTTAACATTTCAGTATTATTTAAATGCAGGTTCTCATAGTTCTGCTCTTTCCAGCCCACAGACAGCTCTGTAGAACACAAGGGGGATCTGGGTGGTGTGTTTCTTTTTAACTCTTTCTGGAGATTTTCTGCTATTTCTCCCAAAAGACAGACTTTGGTCATTTTTTTTTTAAAACCCTCATATTCCATGGCAATCCAGCTGCAAAGGCTTGTGTGCCATTGTGCTTGAGATGGTCTCACCCCTTCTTTGGGGTTTGCAGAAGGGACATTGAGGTGTCCAAGGGAAAGCTCTCGCACCAAAGCCTTTTGCTAACTTGAGTGAGGAAGTCCATCCCATCTTCCCCTCAGAGAGGCCAGGAGGTGTTGGTGAAAAGCACAGCACAGGAACAGCCAAAATACTTGGAATGCTGTGTATTCTTTGAGTATCTCTTCTTTGCCAGGGCTTAGAGTCTCCCACAAGAACACCAGCTGTGCAACTTGTCCACCCAGCTGATAGCACTTCAAATCTGCTTAGCTCCAGAAATTACTTGCCTGTGTAATCTAATTTTACCCAATGTTCTGTTTAGAAATAAGTCCATTTACCACTCACAGATTGTTAGTTTCCTGATTTAATAGTGAAATGTTGAAGAAAAAGCAGTGTTTCTCCCTCATAACTCATGCTTTCATCCCACTTGTTCATACTCCAGTAATTGAAATTACAGTTTTATAATTGTGCAGACATTGATGATTTTGCAAATGGAGGATTATTAATAGCATAAAAACAAGAAGGACCTCTTCTCAAAATGTTATTCCAGCAAAAAAGAACTAGAAAAATATGCTTGATTATTTCTTCACTTTTTTGTGCATTCTTCACATTTTAATTAGGCAGAAAAGAGATAAGATTTTCTTTCATCAGCATGAATATTAGTGAATCATAGCAGAAAAGAAACTTATGAAACATACTACAAGTCATAAACTTAGAGTTTTTTAAATTCTATGGACTTTAAGGTTCAAAAAGCTTTTGCAAAAATAAGTACAAACTGGAACCACAACTTCATTGGTGCTTCAATATAAACTGCTGGGGGGGTGGTTGTACATTTAAATGTATCTGAATTAAGAAGGTTGAGTACCTGATTCAGGGAGAAATGGAATCTTTGGCCTCAGTAATTTCATTCTTAGGAATGCAATTTTACCTCCCCCTTGTAGTCAGGGTGGTTTTATCTTAGTTTTGTATGTGTATATTTAGCAAAAGCTTTAAAAAAACCAACCGTGCTGTCAGCATCTCATTGCTAAGCAACAATGTATTCTTCCCTCCCACGTACCTTCTTGCTGTTCTCTGAAAAATAAGGATAAGAAAAGGATAAAAAATAGGGTGCTTTCCTCCTTGAGGAATAATGCAGTGAGAGGCTCAGCTCTGGGCAGCTCTGGTCACTCATTTCTGAGACAAACTATTGCTGCCATCTGCTTACTGACTAAAGCAGTAATGCTCTGCATCCTGCTGCTGCAATCCCGAAAATTCCTGCTGAGATCCCTGCTTGGCATAAATTCTGCCACACAGAACATTCTGGTGGCTTCTGTACTGCTGGCCATGAGCAGACTGGGATGCTTTGAGATGTCCTAATGGCTTGGGGTCTGCAGGACAGGCAGTGGACCCCACTGCAGTGGCAGCAGGGAGGCTTGTGGTAGATTCCTAGGGCATGGTTACAGTCCTGTGTATTGTTTAGGGCTCTCCTTGGGGAGTGTCACATCAGCTCTGTTGTTTTCATGTTGATAAGAAGACAGTAACATAGTGGAGGGGGGAGAATCGTGGCCTGTCAGATAACTGCACTTCTGGAAAATGTTCATCAAACCATCTGTTGTTTCAGTATCATTCTGGACTTAGAGCAGTTTTAAAACTCTACAGTTCAACAGCATTAAGTGTGGGGTTTGTTTGTTTTCTGTGGTGCTGCTCTATTGTCTCAGTGCTCTTGTGAGTGCCTTAGAAAGCTACCTGTGTATTCCATGAATTGTAATTTCACTGTGTTATATCAGTGTTGTCTGAACACCTCTGAAACTGCTGCAGCAAGGTCACTTTGTAGAACTAAATGCTGGCTAAGTGTTAAATATGATCATGCAGTTGTAGAACAGATTGAACTAGAAATGCTCCCTGGCTTAGAGTTTGTGCCTGAACTCCTGTGTGCATCAGCTCAGGAAAGCTGTAGCAGTCAAGGGTCTCACAGCAAACAAGAAATGCAAACAGCCCCTGTTTGGTGACAGTTTCTTTCAGAGAACTTGGGGTGCAGATTGATCCTAACACTTCACCAGGAGTCTCCTATGTCAAGTGTAACTACTTGCATTTTCAGCAGACAAAGGCTTTCTTAATTTCCCCTTTATGACAAAGCTATGTAAAGGCTGTTTAGTTATACTTATCAGAATGAATTCTGCTTACCTGTGTGAGAAAACTGTGAAATGAGCTCAGGTGTGAATGAAATATTGCACACTAAGCCTTGCTGTGCATGTCCTTATTCCTCCTTCAAGGAGGAAAGCCTTTAGGCTGTTAATTAGTGTAGTGGGGGATGGCTATCCCAGACCTCTGCTCCTTTTTAGATTAGTTTTTATAACCTTAGTGTGCAGTACAACAAACCATTTAAAGGACTGCAGTGCTCCCAAAGATGGCAGCAGAACCACTCTGTAGTGAATTACATTACAGAGGATTCCCATTCCAATACCACCAATGGTACCACTGGAACGTGTAATACAGAAGTCAGTGGCAAAACTGGGATCTTTTCATGCACTGGTTTCAGATCAAATCGATAAATTATTGAACACTTGCTTATACATGAAAATATTGCAAACTCCACGCTGTCCTCTCGGCCAGTTTCCATGGAGGGTGAGGAGCTGGCAGGCAGAGAAGGAATAGAGAGGCATAGCTCCACCTAAAGTGCCAGGTAACAGCTGAGCACAGAGTGCAAGTGGCTTGCAGAACAAAAGATCCAAAATTCCCTTTCCCTGGAGCAAGGGAGAAGCAGCAATGACAGTATTGATCTCCTGTTCAGAATTTATTCCCCGTTGTTTCTTCAGTGCAATAACATGATGTACTTTAATCAGAGCAAATAGTTAATATTCTGTTTATCCTACAGCAAAGGAAAAAAAAAAAAAAAGCCATGTGCCAATGAGGATACAGTCCATTTACCCAAAAGTCTTCTATCCACACTCTTCTCATTCATTTTTAATGAACATTTTATGTTTTCACCTTATTTCTTCTTCCTGTATTATTATGTACACAAGGGGGAAGAATGAACAAAGTTAAATTGTTTCTTGGGTTTTGCTGAGCTGCCTGGTGGGTAGATAAAAATAGCAAGTGCCAGTGGCAAAGTCTCCTGAAAAGTGCTAGCACATTGTGAAAGTGCTAACACATTGTGCTATTGAATCAGCACTGAGAAATCAGATTTTCCTCACAACGCTTTCTTTAAACTTAAGGTGACCTTTAGGAATGCATTTGCATCAATGCAGAGAACCTTATTACTTTGTCGTGTCGAAGACTAAGTCGTCCTGAAAAGAGTTCAGCTGTGGGTCCTGGAAATTCCCTTCATTTTCTCCTAGGCTTGATAGGACATTATTGATTCTGGTACCAGAATAAAGAAGCCCCAAACACATCGAGCTGAGAGGTTTTGTCTTTGGGAAGATGTTATCATACAGCAATTTATAGTTCAGCACTGCAGAAAGTTTCTATTTATGAAAGACTCCATTGTATCATTTCTGGAAACCATTTCTATAGACTTGATAATCCCAGCTGTTTTCCTGAAATTCCACAGAGCCCGAGGTTATCTACAACACAGACACTGATACAGTTTTTAAGCAGGGTTTAGGGCAGCAGAGCTGGCTGGGAAATGGCTGTGGTCTCACATATTGATTATATAGAAAAATTTTGCCTTATGGGGTCAAATTTTTAAGCTCTTACTTGTGGATCAAATAAAGAGAGATTGAGAGCTGCTGTGCCACTTATTGATTTTGAAGTAAGCAAGAATTGCTCAGAACTTCTTACAGTCAGGCCTGAATTGATCAAAGTTCATATGGGATGAAAGTTATGACTTGTTAAGTTACTTAAATTATTTTAACCCTAAATTATTTTACACATAACCTTAATCCAAAGCTTAGTGAACTCAATAAAAATATCATTTTGTGCTTCTGTAACTTGGATTGAAGGTTTATTTTAGCAGGTTAGACGCAGAAAGGTCATGACCAGTAGAATTGGACAAATACTTAGAAACTTGGTGCTAAAAAATTAGACTATTGAATCGAACAAAATATCAAAGAATGAAATATTCACAGCAAGATAGAGAAGGCTCTAGACAGGCAGTGACTTTGAAAACAGTGAGGTTTAAGTAGCTGTTTAAATGTGGAATTTAAAGAAGCCAGAAACAAGCTGAAAAAGTGCATTTTCTAGTGCATTGTAACTGGCCTGTCTGTGATCTCAGTAGACTGAGGGCAGGATGAATATGATTTTCAAAAGGCCAAGGCAGGTTTTCAGCACAGCAGGAGTGGTTCAATCCCTGTTGTTACCCAGAATCTCCAGTGCAATGTACATGTGCTTACAGTATTCAGGAAGAGGCACAATAGCATCAAAGATTAGCATAGAAACAGCTACAGTGAGCTGGAATAAAATTTTCTCCAACTTTTATGAGACTCTCCATAAAATATTCCATTACTCAGACTTTTTATTAGTACATTTTGAGTTAATACACAGAGCAAAACTGTTCCTGAAAATTCACCGTGGGAGCTGTATATGCAACAGTTACTGATTTCATCTAAGTCTGATGTATTAGTTTAAATAACCAAATAATAGTTACAGAAGTTTAAAGCAGATGGCACCACCATTTCATCTAATCTGTGGCTAAGAGCCACTGCATTTTTCATTCTTATTTAGAAAAAAATATAGCATTAGTTACTTGTAAGAAATATTGATGTCAACAAGTCATTATTCTTCTTTATCAAGGCATTCATTTTACTCTGATCGGGGCCTCTTTGTTGACCTTGATTATATTTTTCTTTCTTTTTTTTTTTTTTTTTGTAGTTTAATTCTAAAATTAAAAAATTACTATAATGGAAATCTATTAGTAAGTATTTTTCAGTATCTCTCATTTATTCTGGAAATGGCAGAGGTATCTAACAGGTACTTAGCATTTATCATTGCAAAGTAAAAGGTTGCTTATAAATAAGAGTGAAAAGGTTTATTGAAGACAGAGATATGAGTTTTCTGTTGATCAGAGCAGCTGATGAATAATTCATTATCCCTCCCTTTTCCAGGAGCCAAGCTCAGGAGCAGTGGCCACTGTAATTGTGGACAGCAGGTGTCACGTTATTAGGTTATTAATTTGATTACTCGGTGTCGTGCCACACTCTATCAGAGCAGCTCTCTGCATGGCCCAGCTAAAAGGGGAGTTTGGAGTGTTGGAACATGGTGCAGCACAACAGGGACAGGGATCAAACCCCAGCACTTGAGGGGACCAATGCTCCATGCTCTGCACACTGCAGCCACCCCAGGAATGGCACAGCAGTGGGATGGAAACATTGGCATCTCCATCAAACCCTGGAGCTTTGGCACAGCCCTAAGTAAAGGCACCCAGCCTTGAGTTCCAAGTGACAAAGAATAGGATGCAGGCATCCCCTCTGGAGAAGGTTTGAAGGAGCAATACAGAGGTGTGAGGCTCGAGCCTCAGTAATTTCATGAGCCATTTTCTGATTAGCTCATCCCTGAGAGGTTAACTTGCAAGGCTAATGGGAAACCAGCCAAAGAATAATGGAGTCTGCAGCACCACGAGTGTTGCTTGCCTGACCTTACATGGATTTTGTGCTCCTGGAGACGTGCAGCCTGCCAGTTAGAGAAGGATGTGTTTGCCTGCTCCCCTGGATGGATCAGGAACTGCTGCTCCAGACACAGCAGCTGAGCAGGGATATTGTGCAAGTAGATGCTGTTAAAGAAGAGGCATAAACAAAACAAAGCCCGAGTTCATGATCTGGTAGGGGAGGCAGAGAAGATCTCAGGGTTTTATTTGGCTCTGTTCTCTCACAGTCAAAATGAAGGCATCATCAATTAGCACAGATTTAGAATCAGTGACAGGAGTCTGTAATAAGCACAGCCAAGCGAAACACAACTGAGGAGCTGGGTTTAGCTTACATGAGTGTATACAATCAATAGGAATTGGAATTACATTGCCACAGATGTAGTTACCTCTCACCTGGTGCAGGCATTCCAGTGACAGACCAGATATGTGTAAATCCAAGAACACAGCATGCTGCAGGTAGGAATTTCACCCACAACTCATACATTTAATGTAGAGGGAGGTTTATTCTTTCTTTTGAACACTAAAGAAATAATGCACCTTATGTAGAAATCTTTCAGATTTGAGTGAGAAAATAAAGGCTTGGAAAATTGCAAAAGTTGTGGGAAAAGTTTATTCATGCTAAGTTTATTGTCATGGGGGAAAGGAGACTTTATTAAAGATTTAAATTTAATAAAGTAATAACTCAGGGAAGAAATAAAAAATCTGATAAAGTTGATCCAAAAGAGCCTAACAATAAGAGGACTTAATCTGAAGGCTTACAACATCAGGAGTCAAATACAAACTCTGCAGAGCAGGTTCATGTAGCAAGTAATGAGCCTGCACCCCTGCGTAACAATGTGAGAGAATATAGTCAAGAAGCTGAAAGAATTAGATGAGATTCTTGACACCAGGGATTAAGGGTTGTGGCATAAAAATAAGGAGAGGATCTGAGTCAGTGAACACGTGATGTATCTTGAGCCGATGACTTTCTCTTCTTAAGATTTTATTTGGTTTTTAGTACTTTCTGTCTTGGAGGCACAACACAAGAGTGGTTTGTGACCATGCTGAGCCTGCTGCGTCTTTTGCTGTCAGTCAGTCCATTTTCCTGACTGTCTGGGGCTGAGTTTACATCTCCTCATCATGAGATTTCTTATTCTTTCAAAGTTACCATTTGGGGACTGCCTCTCAGCCTGAGCACACTGGATGACATTTTCATTGCATCCAGATCCTGTAGGAGCGAGGCATCAGAGTTTCATTTGCAAAGGAAGGTGCTGACAGCCAGAGATATCTAGTTTAAATTTTTCCACACCGAAAATGGTTATTGTGCTACATATTGATTGAGCAGCCCAGGTCCCACTGACTGTCCATTTCCCTCCCTGCATTTGTCATTGTTCTCTTTACGTTTACCCTGGGAGAGCTAAAGTGGCTCCGTGGCGAAGCTGAGCTTGCGCCATTTCCTCCGTGTGCGCCTGAGGAAGTTTACAGAAAATACTTGACCTTGAGATAGAAAGATGTAAAGGGAGTGGATGAACATGATTTCCTTTGATTTAGATTACAGTAAAAATTTCAAAGCTTCCTGACCCTTCTGATTCCTTCTAGTGGCTCTCCCAGCTGGGAGACACTTGTCTGCAGGAGCCACCTGAGACATGCTGGCTGCTCAATCCAACCTCAGCATGTTCAGAGCAGCCCTAACCAGGCACGGCTCTCCCTGTGCTGAGTGAGGGCCAGAGTTAATTAAAGCCACTCTTTCAGTGGGTATCCTTTCAGTGCATTTCTGCTATCTGTGTGGAAGGTGATTGATGAGAAAAAAAAATGGGCTGATTTTCCTGCCAGTCATTAACATTCCAGTCCTGGCTGCATCCCTGCTGATCCCGCTCAGCAAACATCCCCAGTGATGTCACTGCACATTTCTCTGCACAGCCAAGAGTGGTAAAGACTATGATCATTGCAATTACTGCTCTGGTTAGCCCACTCTGCTGCTTGAGGTAGTAAAATATAGATGCTTCTTTCACCTTGTGGCAAATCCTCCTTGCCAGGCTGTCAGAAGCAAGGAAGTAATATTTATAGTTGTCTTTAGGGAGCTCTATCCCATCGTGCAGTTAATTATGATAAACTGTTTTATTTGTAAGAGCTTAAAACCACTTTTTACGGTGGCAATGCATGGCTAGAAAGGAGCTGCTTAATGAGGATGGTCAGACCAGCAAATGTCTCCTGTAATTTGACAGGAAAAACAGCAAGATGTGCCTGCCCTGGAAAATAAAGGTGTATTTGTAGCATGTTCTGATAATACAGCCGAGTAATGACAAGTGAAGATGAAGGCAGAGTTTTCAGTGTTTCACCACAGGCTCAGGTTTTCTCAACACTGTAGGCAAAATTTGATTACGAGTCCCCAGAGGAGGCAGGGCCCCAGCATTCCTGTCCCATGGGAGAATCAAACATAGGCCCTCTCTCACCTGACAGGAGTACCAGGCAGAGGAGAGCCCCATGGCAAGCTGTTTTGTTTGCTTGTATGGAAATGGAAAGATTTCTGGTGAACTGCTGATGCTCAGTCCCCTCCCAGAGAGCACAGCATGGTCCATACAGACTGTGCCCAAAGCCATTTGGGATTGCCTTGTTTTTTGGGGCTCCAGCAGGTAAAATAGGCAGCAGCATCCCATGAATTTTGTTGCCTTCCAATATCCAACACTTGCCCTAAGCCTGGGGATGGCCCTGCAGGTGTTAGGCTGGGTGTGCTCAGCCCAGGCTGAACTGCCATCTCTGTTTCTCCACAGATCCTCTGTCATTGCTCAGGCTCTGCACAAGCCCTGAACTGGTGTAGAGCCCGTGGGCCTTACTGTAGGACCAGCCAGGAGCATGGGCTCACTGCAGGATGATCCAGGCACTAAGGACTGCTATAGCACCCTCTGAAATCAGTGTGAGACCTTGTGCTGATTTCAGCAGATCCCAAAATATTCCAAGATTCAGCACAAGCAAACAACTGGATAATTTATGGGTGCTGTAAGGAGGGTTTAGCTGAGGAAGCTGGCTGGGGCCTTTCATTGGAGGAGATTCATTAGCATTTATACAGTGATGGTTGAAAAGCCCCTGCCCTGCCTCTGCTGGCCCACATCAGTGTCTTTCATTGTGACACCACAGAAAGGAGGACTTGACATGCCATCTAAATTAAGGCTGCTTGAGCAAAAATATTCTTTATCTTGGGGAAAGAAAGAAATTATATTAATATATAATGCCCTACATTTAACATTCCCTCAGTAACCTCCCACTTCTGAGTTACTGTACTTGGAGATGTGATCATATATTAAACACTGTGAATTCAAGATCTTCTTCTTCCTGGCAGTTTGTCTAGAGCTGTTCTATAGAATGCGTTCAGCTTTTATATTCATCTCAAAACCGAAATTTATTGGAATGATATATTGGTTAGCATGTCTGGGAACATCTGACAGTGTTGTACTTCTACTCTTCTCTTTTGTGTTCCACACACCTGTCAGAGCAGCACATGCATTTTCCCTTGCAGTCAATAGCGAACTAATTGGAGCTTAATTAGAGCAACAATTGCTTTTCATGCATAAAATCAGAACGTCTCGGCCGTGAGTCACAGGCTGTCTGTAGAGCAAGGTGTGCAGGAAGCTTGGCCTGTGCTTGTTGGTACTTTTCCTGAAGCTTTAATTAGAGCTTTTTGCTGGCTCAGAGTTTCACACTTGGGAAAGCAGAGTTGGGGACAGAGGAAGTTGTTTTTCTTGGTCAGCTGCTACATCAGGACAGAGTCACAAAAGAGGGCTGTGAACTCAAGGAATTCAGCCTGATTTCCTGGCCCTTCAGCCACAGGCGACGCAAAATTAAGGAAGTTTGTGATGCTGCAAAAGTGCATTTTTTTAAACTCAAATAATTGCATTTTCCAAATGCTGTTTATTCACAATACTGATACAAGTTGCTATGAATCAAAAAACATTTATAAAATATGGGACATGCAGCTGAAGAGTTTTCTTTTAATGGAGAGGTGGATAGGCAGTGAAAAGTTGGGGCTATCTCCTAAAACAGTCCAAGTTTATGAGGCTTGCTGGCTGAGCTAGATGGGATTTGAGGACATGTAACCAAGCTCTCTGTACAGCACAGAATCTTAAATATCCACAGCAAGAACACATTTAGAGGACAAGTCTCTTCAGGTTACAGTGGCAGTCTGGCTCATGATACAGAGGGAGTCAGTGCAAACTCAGGTTAGATCAATACAGGACAATTTTTCATCAGGTAATCACTTGCAGGGCTGTGGTGGTACAGAAAAACCCCACCATGCTGAGATAGCTCAATTAAAAATTGTCTTATCTTTAGTGAAGAGGAAAAGAAAATTATAAATCCAAAGCAAAAGAGGAAGAATAAAAAGAAATTAATTTTTTTAGCTGCACAGAGCTTGGATCTGCTTTGAATGACTCTGTGTGCAGAGCAAGAAATTAATCTTACCTGGCAATGAATATTTACAGTATTGGGAATTCCTTGCAGGGCCCAGGTTTGGTTTCCTGTGGAGTCTGGAGCATAGCTTGCTGTAACAAAAAAAACAGTCATGTTGTTCTGGAGAGGGATTTTCTTTCATTTCCTATAGCAATGGTATCATAAAGGGGCAGTTTGGGATGAGTGGGACAAGCCCCAGCTCAGCAGCCCAGCCCTGTGAGCAGGTTCCAGCCTCTGCTCAGCAAAGATAGATGGAAGAATTTACTTCATCAGCCAAATGTCTGGAGTTTAGTCACTTGGAATCATCCTTTAGTGCAGAAAAGGTGATTTTTAAACACTTGGCCAACGGCGCTTGGGGTAAAATCTGTGTTTGTTCAGTACTTATTCCATTTTAAATATTAACCTTTGGAAAATGGGTTTAACTTTACAAAAGGTTAAAATAGTTCCCTTTTTATTAAGCAGTGTGCTAATGCATTTTTCCAGCAGATATATGCAGGACTAAAACTTAGGAGATGAGTTTTCTAGCAAAAATTAATATGCACTGAATTGTAAGAGAGACATTGTAAGAGACAATGGTTTACTTTAGCACTTGATTAAAGAGCTGAGCAAATTATATGTCTTAACCAAACACAGGCATTTCTCTCTTTTTATACATCCCTTAATGTGGGGACAATGAAAATGCACTTATGAATCTGTCTTTTAAATAAAAACACAAATTAAATGCACCAATTAATAGCCAATGTGAAGGTGTCCCCTTGTAAAAGTATTATTTGTCATTCCTATGCCTTCTTTCTGGCATGCTTAAATAACCTGATAGCATTTCCATGAGCTGGATTTTATTATAGCTGATTTATGGAGGCTTGCACACAACCTGACATGCACAGGAAAATGACAGGCAAGGGAAATGCTAGAAATTTATTTTTTTTTCCTGCTAAGCACTAAATGATATTACTTTCTTCAAATGAAATTTCTTTCCTCCTCTGCTCTTTACCTTCAAAACACCCTCTCACACCAAATACTGTTTCTTAATTACAAGGAGAATCAGTTTAGTTGTTCATTAACTACTCTGAATCAGCATGTTGGACCTTTCCACTGGAAAAAAAAAATTGTTTCTGTTTCTGAATATCTCAAAGTTTTTCTGCTTGAAGCTGAGACATGCCTCTGTAAGGATTTAAATTAATTTTTAGATTTATTTTCAAGACATCACTATCAAGAATGCAACTGCACTTTCGTGTTAGTATTTAGAGCCTTAGAGATACCTATGTGAGATAATTATAAGATCATTTAATTAACATAATTATCATATAACCACAATTAAGAACGAAGATTTTAATGCACAATAAAATTTTCAGCTGGAAGTCTTCATTTGTGAAATTATGGGCATGAGCAGCTCTGCAAATGTCTTGCTTAAAGCATAAGGCTTCTTCTTTAACTCTATTTATATTTTATGTTTATCAGATCCTGTCTTGACCAGAATATTTACCACTTTTTGGTAAATCCGATTTTTCATTTATTTTAGGATTTCTGCTCTTATCCTGTAGATGAACAGTTGTGCAGGTCATGGAATACTTAGATTCTTTTTATGAGTTAGAGAAAGTTCTATTACAGCCCCATAAACCAATGTAAGGCATGCTTTTCTCTCAACTTGCCATGATGAGAAATCACAAAAAATTAGCATTATTGTAATCCCTTCAGACTACAGAGAATAAGAAATAATGCAAAGAGCTCAGCTGGCTGCATCATATGGGATTCTCACTCTCCTGGTTTTGGCTCATTTTCTCATATATGTTGAAAATGCTTTTAAACCAGCAGGAGTTCTATCCTGCTCAGCTTCCACAGGGGAAGGAGCTGGAGCAAAGGGCAAAACTTTGGAGATGCAAATGGTGCTGAAGCCTCCTCTGGAAATCCCCAATTCCCTTTCCTCATAGCAGTACAGGAATCCAGTTGGAGATTATGATATTAGAATGCAGATGTCCTTTTTCCTTCCATCTTTTTCCAGAGGGATGGATCCCACAGTGGGAATCTCTATAAAAGAGAACTAAAGATGGCTTTGGAATTAGTGATGCCAAGATGGGGTTTGGTCACATATTTCAGTCACCTGCAAACTGTGGGTGCTTCCCTCAGAACTTGTTCTCTTCCAGCTTTTTTTGTGTGTCATTTGTCAGAGTCTTCTGAAAGGAAAGTTCAGAAGTTTAAATGGTCAGAAGCCAAAGCTGGCAGGGACCAAAGTTAAATCCTCGCACACCCAGCACACACTTGGTGCTGTAGTGCAGGATTGGCTGATTGACCAGCACAGCCATGGCCACCAGAGTGCCAGTGAAAGCCATTTCTGGGACAGCAGTGCTCTACTTGCATACTAGAACAGGAACTGGATTTGACAAACTAAATGGTACCTGGGATGCACCTTGGCTGAAGCCCTGAGCCAGGCTGCCACTGCAGAGATGGGAACTGAGAGCATTCTCTGTGTTCTAGAAGCTATAGATGGATATAGTCACCTTTATCAATAGACACATTTTCCTTGGAAACCTGCTTTTCTACCTGGGAAATCTATGGGTAGCCAGAGCATTTATATATGTGTATAACTCCTTCTTCTCACAATGAAAAGACTTTCCCTTTTCTTTAAAATCAAGCCATCTTCACATCTTTCTCTCTTAAAATAATGCATCATTATTCATGTTCACTCTAATTCTAGAACAGTTTACTCAGACTGAATGTGTGTGTGTCTATGTATGTATAAGCATATCTATAAATATACATAAAATTCAGTTTTAGACATTAGGAGAATAAACACAAAATTGGACCACACATTAATCTATTTTTTTTCGTATGCGGTGACTATTTCCACCTTCATAATCCTCAGTGTAAAGTGTAAGTAAGAGTTTTTCTATCTGTTGTAGCAACCCACAAGCACAAAAGGATTCAGAAAGTAATAACAAAGATAAATAACTTTGCAATAAAATTTCAGCTCCAGTAATTTCCCATTTATATTTTCTCACTGAATCATGTAGTCCCAAGCAATGCACTTTTTTACGTCTGGGCTGCATCATACAAAGTAATTTTATATCTAATACTTCCCAGTGTGTCCAAAATATAACATCACATGCACAATGCATGACAGAGCAGTCGATGAATTATACAGAGCCTTCAAATAACATCACTGGGAATGTGATTTCATAGGCTTTCTAAGGCAATCAATCTCACCATATTATGAGGAATGAATTGTCAGTCAGGGGTTTTTTTATTCAACCAGGAATGTTTCAGAAGCTGTTACTTAATGCTCCTTATTGTTGAAGGCTGCCTGCTGAAGATGTTTTTCCTGTGTGAAATTAGTGATGTGTTCTGTGTGTCTTAAAATGTAGTTCTCAGTTAGCACAGCATTTTGCCAGGGTGCACTACCTGAGGCCATAGGAAATGTTATCAGGTGAAAGGAAGTGGAAACTTCAGGGAGGAGGAGCTGGGACTAGCAGGAGCAACAAAGGAATAGCTCTTGTGTTTGGAGAACTTGTCTTTGTCTTATCCAAGTGTAAGCTCTCTCATCTTCCCTCCGTCTCACACGTACTCCCACACACCTATTTAAAACATGATTGGCAATGACAGCTTCGCCATGTCTTCCGAGAGCAAACAGATGAATATGAACTTCCCTCTTCTTTCCAAGAGAGTGACTGGGGTGTTTCTCCATATTTTTATTTTAAGCAGCTGCAGCAAAGAGAAAAACCACCCTGGCAGAGGAGATGGGATTGAGTCTTAGCTGGGTTTTTCTCTGATGCTGCTGCAGCATGTCCAAGTCAGCTGAGTAACTGGTGTGAGGTACCTGTGGATTCCTGGCAGTCAGGAAGCCTTTTGGGGTTACAACTGCCTCATTTGCTTTCCTAGAAGGTTTCTGTAGGTGTTTTAAACAGTTAGGTCTGGGCTTCTGTACCGAGTCACTTCCGACAGCCAGCTGAGCAGATGGCTCTGTGCTCTCCGTTATTAATGTGAGCTCAGATCCCATCACGTGGCACTGGGGAGCCAAACGCAGCAAGACAAACACCTCAGTCTCAAATTTGGCTCTTACTTCTGGGCATTGATCACTTAAGTCACTTCTCATTCTCTAACAGTTTTGCACCTGGAAGGACGTGAGGGCTTTACTGCCCACTGCAAACCTGACAGGTTCACAGGGAGCCGCGAGTATTTGCTCACCACCAGCTGATTTCAAAACAAGAAGCAAAAGTGACAGAGCTGAACCAGCCAGTTCTCTCCCTGCCATCTCCTGGAAGCTGATGTTCTAATCTTCTTTTAGACTCTTATCCTGAATTTAAAATTGATTAGTTTAAAGGGGGTGAGAAAAAAAGGGGTAGCACAAACAGTCAGAAAACTCTTTAATAAGAATTGCTTTTTTCCCAGTGTGGTAAATATAATCTTAGCTGGTTACAGCAACCTTACAGATGACTGAGACAGAAAAATCCTGAGTGTGAAATTCTGCTGAGTATTTACCTAGATGCTGTCATCTTACACTTTCTCTAGAGACAAATGGAAATGTGTGCCACAGATTTTAAATATGCCATTAATTACTGCACACTGCCTCCCTTGCACACAGGCAGTGAATTCCATAAGTTGCTTCCAGTGTAAAGGATACAGAGAAATTGTGCCAACGTTTTTCAGTTTCCGAGTTGCTGTCACTTCTGGAATCAGTTTGTGACAGCAGATGTTAATTCTCTGCTCTGTAGAAGCCTCAGCACTGGTAAGCAACAAAGTTAGCAAGAACAGCTGTCATGGTTTGGTGAAATCTTAACATTTCTCAGACTTTTATAATCCTGCTCTATTGTACAGAGGGAAATTTAACCTTGGAAATGGAAAACCTGTTGCATCAGCACCAGTGAAACAAAGTGTTAATACTGGTGGATGTGTGGTATGTATATGGAATCCAACAAACAGGAATGAATTACAAAAAAACAAAGTTATAAAAAAAGGAAAAAGCCATTCACATTTTATTGCACAAAAAACAGGGCATGCTTTAGATTAATATAGTACTGTAGTATTTCTATGTAACATCTTTCAGAAATATTTTCCCAGCTGTTTTTTTTTTATTCTATTTTAAAGACTTCTCCCTCACCTGCTTCCAAATGTTTGTCTCAAGCTCACAGCATTTCACTGTTCAATCACCAAGTATCTCCTATTTCCTGCCAGAGGAATGAACCTTTCCACATGAGGGCTTTGCTTTCAGCTTGCATCTTCTTTGTTGTCACTTTCCCAAAGTGGAATTACCCCAGTGGTTTCAGTTCTTGCACCATGTAAGTTGCTTCATTGAACTGGCTGCTGCTGACAATATAACATGGAATTTAAGATAGGTTTGGAATTTTCCCAGCCTCCAAGAAATGATGTGTTTCACACTAATGGGCCATGTCCATGAATCTGTTCAGAGCTGCAGTTCATAAATGATTTCTGTTGTCCCCATTTGCCACATGTTGGTTCAGTTGCAGAAGGGTTCTGGTAAGTTCAAAGCAGATTCTTTGCTGAGAAAAAATCAATCAGAATCTCTGCCCCTGAAGTGTCCTCAGGCCACACACCAGTGAGTGGGGATGCTGAGTCCAAACCAGCACTTGCCCCTTTAGCCAGCTTTGGTCTGTGTGTGATGGGCAGGATCCTACAGGTTCCTAAATCCAACCCAAAGGAAAACCCCAAAATACATAAAATTTCAACAAATCAACCTTAACACTGCTGGCTTCACTCTGCTGATGGTTTCCTTTTGCAAGAAGATTTTTGTTGTCTAGACCCTTGTAAAGCAAATAATCTTTAGTGGGGGTAGAGGGGAGGGGATGGGAATTGCTGCAGAATAAAGAGCCTGGTCTGCAGAGCCCTGCAGCTGAAAAAATGTCACCCCCTCTGAAAGCTCAGGGGATCCCTGTGATCCCAGCAAACAGAAGTCAGAGGAGGTTTTTCCTTTACAGCTGAGATGCAAATGTTCCTCTCTACAGTGCCTTTTGACATATATGTTGTCATATAAAAAGCTATGTAATGGTATAAAATTGGACTGTATTTTTTCTTTCTTCATACATTTCCTTTAATCTGATTTATGCAGTTTACTAGCAAGGGTGCATTTTCTCTGGAAAAATGGCACACAGTAGCTCAGCAGGTTTATGTTCAAGACTCCTTTTTAAATAGCCAATATTTGTGAGTGATGTTCAGCTCCTGAAATAATGTTATTTTCTAATACTTAAGAACAGTACATTCTGCCTTTAAAGTGCACTGTGTGCAAGAGATTTCTGTTTGTGAAGTAAACCAAAAAGAGACGAGATTATTGTGTGTGGAATTAATTTCAGTGACTGGAAATTGGGACGTCTATTTTCCCAAAAAGCAGAAATAGTTGTTCATTCCCACACAGTTGCACTGTACACACAAATAGCCAGGAAAACACACTGCCTGTAATTTGAATTATTTTTCTGCCTCCTCTAGTTAAATAATCTTGCAGATGTGCATACATGGAATTAATACTTGGTTGCTTGAACACAATGAGAAAATATTTAGTGTATGATCTAGTTAGAATTGCATATAGGCAAAGCTTTTAATCTTGTGCTATGAATTTATCTCGGATTTATAGACTGTATTTTTAAATGCTTAATCTTCTGTGAGGATACATATATTTCCAGCCTTTTTAAGGGTGGTTCTGATTTTTGAATTTCCTTGGTCTTTCTTCAAACATTTTGTATTGATCTAACACACATTTAAATAATTTACAGTAATCATAGGAACAAATGCACAGTCATGATGGAAGAACTGTTGCATGAATATCCAATATATTCCAATAGCCTGACTATTTCACACTCTTATTATTGGAATAATATTTCCTTCATAGAAATGACTGTTCATAACATTCATTTTATTATATATTTTAAGAAATTTTAATATGCACTCATTTTCTTAAAGCATAAAATAACCTTAAAAATTACGAACTTGAATATCTGCAATGGGAATGGACCTACAAGCTGGATGGAAATAATTTAAATTCACTCATTAGAGTAAATATCTAAGTTTTATTTAGGGAAAAGGGGAGAAAAGGGAGAAAAGACAATTGCACACGTACAATTAACTATACATATGGCAGTGGTTAATGTTTCCAAAATAGAGACTATCCAGGGGTCAGAGATCACTTAGCACTTTAATAAATATTTTTAAATTTCCATTCCTGGGAAGTGATTACAAAATAAAACACCAGATATCATCTTTGCACAATGAGGTGAGGGGTTGTATCTCCAAAACAGAGTCCAGGACACACAAACCATCCCAGAGCTGGTTGTGTGTCCCAGGAATGGAAATTTAAAAATATTTATTAGAGTGCTAAGTGACAAATATTTATTGAAGTGCCAAGTAACAACCTGGGTGTTATGAGGATGCTCTGATCCTCTGTGTGACCAGGCAGTGAGGAACATCCTGAGTGCCTGGGGGTGTTTTAAAACAGTTGTGCCCAAGCACCGACTCCATCAGCCACCCGACTCCTTGGCAAAAATTGCTCTTTCATTCTTGGCAGCCATAAAAGAGCCCAGCTTACTGAGCCAGCTGACACTCCATCAGCTGCAATCCATTCTGCTGGAGCTGTTTGCTTGTCAGATTTATTTGTGGCAGTATCTCACGGCAGACACCTCGTACAACTGCAGTTCCTTACAGGGACGTTTCAGGAGAGGATGATGAATCTTCACGGCGATTTATATGGATCCAGATGCTGGGGATTTGCACAGCATGAGGGACAGAGCTGTTCTTCATGGAAATGCCTTTTAGGAGCGCAGCTTGTGTGTTTTTTTCACGGGAGGATTTGGGGCTTTTCTGTTGGTCTATTTGTGCTGTAGTTTCTTGTCATAAAGTTGGGGAATGGCGAACTTGTTTTCAGTTAGATTGGAATTATTTCTAGATTTGAAAAATGATTTCTTACCAGAGATTTCATATGGTAAAATTGATAAAAATGTCAATTTCAGCAAAGCATACTTATCACAGGGTTTTTTAAGTGATGAGCACTGCTGAAAATCTGGGCCAAAGTATTTCCTACTGAAACGCTTGCCAACTGCATTGGAAAAAGAACCCATTTATAAACTACTTCCAGTGTAACATCCAGCATTTCATCCTTCACCTTAGTTAATCAGGAATACTTTATACACCTTCGTCCACATGGGAAATTTTATCTTTATCACCACTTTTTAGACAAGAAGAAATTGGAGTACATGAAGTACATTGGATTTTTATTCCCATTCTACAGTTATTTATCTCAGAAATCCCAGGCTTTTGCTCTCCCAGTCTGCCCTGGATGTGCATTCCCCGAGAGCTGGGCATGGCTGCAGGGGCACTGTATCTCTGGAATGTTTGCCTGCACACTGCTGAGATTACTGAACAAATTCATGTCACTCCTGTCCCCTGGATTCCTCACTCCAAAATTGGAGCTATGAAGTGTAGGATTTGTCAATACTGTGCAAAGCCTTTCTGCCTCACAGTTCTCCAAATTAACTCGAGCACCAGGAGCCTGGTACTTGATGGAGGCTTTGATAAGACAAATTATCCTGCTCCTGACACCATCTGGCTGAACCGCACTGCTTTTGTAGCTACACCATAATGTTCTGCAGGGCAGAGGTTTATTCACAATCCTAATAAAATCAGGTGAGGCTTCACGGGGTCTTGCACAAGATGGTGGTTTTGCCAGCACAAAGCATGTTATAACAACCCATCATTAGCTCAGCAATGAATCCATTTCAGCTCGAGCACCCAGCGCCTGTCCTGATCTCTGCCCCCACTCCAGGCCTGCTGGCACTGATAGCACCAGCAGTGCCCACACCTCCAGGGGTCACTCAGTCCTGACCAGTGCTGCCCAGCCAATTTATCAACACTTCTTTATCAGATTATGACAATGCAGACACTCTTGTCCTATTTTTTTCCCCTAACAAAAACCATTTTAACCTGAGTCCTGAATACAAAAAAGTGTTGAAAATGTTTCAGAACCTTTACATGCAATACCTTCTAAATAATACTCCCTAGACTGACACTTGTAACATGATTTTACCTCTGCCCAGCAATTTTACTAACATGTATGGTGCAAGAAGGAAACCAGTTTAGTTTAAATTATTTCTAAGTCAAAGAGGAGTGGGGAAATAGAAAAGGCATATTATAACAGAATTGCTGTTTCCTGCCCTATGAGGAGTGCCAATACAGATCATTAATGTGAACTGAGCATTGTGTTTTACATAATTTGAATTTTTTTTCCTGCATGCAGATGAGGCAAGGAGACACTGAGTAATCTATTATGGCATCAGGATTTTCTTACTGGATTTGTACCAATTCTGAACCCAACTTGAAAACATCCTCTGTTATTTTTTGGTTTTGCACTACTTCTAATCAAAACACCCATGGTATCCTCCATGGACTTGATATGGACTGTGGTAAACTCCATGGAAACCATATGGATAACACCTCAAATCCTGAGGCTAATAATTTATAACTTGTGCTACCACACTAGGATTGTTTATCCTGTGTCCAAAGCAGGCACTCAGGGATTTACCTTAGGGGTTCTCAGAGAATTATTTCCCAATATTTTACCTCCCAGGATACCCTGGAACAGCTCTAGTTTTACCACTTTCAAGAGTCTCTTCAATATTAAGAGAGAAAAAATTACATGGTCACTACAGTCAATTGGATTTCACTCTAATTTCATTCTTTATAAGACTGTCAAAAATTTTGTTCTTCAAGCAGCAGCATGTGGGTGGTATAAAAAAATGCAGTTTGAGCACTTGAGTGAATTGCTGAAGTGCCCAGAGGTATGTGCATCCAGTGTTGAGAACCCAGGAGCAATTCTGACCTTTCTGCCTGGAACTGGGTATTTCTTCAGTAATGGATTTTCCCCCTACTGTTCTGCTTGGGTTTTTATAATAAAGGGAATTCTTTGGCCACGCTGGCAAACATTAGTTGCTATAGAAATGTGTAACTGTTTACAGGTGCAATATTGAATTGTGCTCCCTTCCTGGGACTCACAAGTGACTTGTGTTTATTTGTTATGGACAAAACAGCCTTCAGCAGTGAGGGCAATCAGGGCACACAGGTTAGAGGGGCAGAATGCCTCGAAGCCATTCGTCTGCCTTTGTCTTTAAAGAGAATGTCTGCAGTGTCTTAGACAATTCATTACGAAACGTTGGCTGTAAGCTCTTCCAAAATGCAAGAATTGCACTCATTGATCTGCAGATATGAAGGGAAGAGCACAAACCTTTCTAATACAGACATTGTTTGCTGTGTTCCCTGTTCCACCAGTAAGAAAAGCAGGAAGGCACCACATTTCATGGCATGGCTGTTCCTACAGTTGTGTTCTTCCACATACTCCTGAGAGGACACACTTCTCAGACAGATCCCGTGAACAAAATATTCCAAATTTTGTTACAATGGTACTTAAAACACATTCAAAATCACGTTAGAGTTGTGCTTTAAGACACAATAATCTGTTTAAGGGGTCCTCATTTGATACCAAATGCATTTGTCCAACATGAACACAGGATAAAGGGCACAGAAGGATCACCTGTTACTTGTCTGCCAGAAAACACAGATTGTACACCTGCCTACTCCATTATGCATTTCTCTTTCATGACACTAGCTCACTCTCAAACAAAAAATTAGATTTTTATACACTCATTCTTCTAAGTTCTTAGTCAAAAAAAGTTGTTAATTGGCAAAGCCGTCACTTTTACAACACTCTATTCAATGTCTTAGGTATATGTTAAAATTACCCAAACCAAACACGTATAAATCTAGCATAATGATTTTATAACTAAATTTTTAATTTTTTAAAACTTTGAACTAATCTTTTTACTCCACGGGAGCTACTTCTTTAAAATAGTGTGAAATGAGGATCTGGTCCTGCAGAGCAATTAATCAGGTATTTAAATTTTTGTACACTGAGTTATAACAGAGAGCTGCTCCCAGACTGTAAATGCCCCATTAAATCATATTTAGGAAAAAGGAAAGAATATGTGAGCAGCAACAAGTGTGTCCTCCAAGGATTTCAATACTATAACAGATTTATATGCTTGACTTGGATGTACAAGGTCACCTCAACACTGAATCCCTTTTTAAATATAGGCCTCCAATGGTACCTTTTATTTAAAGAAAGATGTTGCAATAGCTGTACCTGTGCAGACAGCTTGGCTGAGTTGAGGCAGTTGTGCTGATCAATTCGTGCCCACAATTCATCTTCTCTTCTTGGCAAAGAAACTCAGCTTTATCAAGGTAACTTCCAAAGAACAAGGTCGGACATTGCTGTCCTGACAAGCAAAGGCAAGATTTACCAGGATCTGCTCTCTTTATTTGCTGTGCCACTTTTATTTTTGCATGCCACAAGACAGGGGCCAGGCTCTGAGCCTTCCCCTAGCTGGAGGAAGTTGGGTTTGGGACTTTCTCCCCCATTGTTATTATCTGACTCTGGCACCTTTCTTCGCCTTGGTCAGCAGAGCCTGAGAAGCCTGGGAATGAGCAGGGCACTCCCTGGTGATGCCTTAGGTTTTAACTTTTCTATGTTCCCAACCCTGCCCTGCCCAGTGTCACTCTGCAGTTCCCTGGAGCTCGTTCAGTGCTGTTCTCTCATGCTCACACACACACAACAAAGCCTCTCCAGCTCTCCAAGGACACCCAGACCCTCCTAGGCCAAACAACTGCAAACCACAATCTTGGGGACAGGGGGGCAAGCTTGGGCAAATTCCATCCTTGCCTGGCTTCTGCTTGGGGAATTGATGCTGAGATCCAAGTGGGAAGAACTCGGGAGCTGTCCTTGTCCATGTTGGGATGCACTGAGGCAGGAGCCTCTGGAGCCCAGAGTGTACCTCTGAAGGCCTTTCCAACTCCTTTATTCCTTTATTCCTGTCTAGTCTCTGTTTCTAGGGAGCTATTTAAGGTACCACTGGGAATACCTTGATCCCACCTCGCTCAGAGCAAGGTCTTTGCATTGTAACCACCTGAGGAGATCCCTCTTTCTCCCACCCTTGGGCAGCTCCCAGAACAAGAACCTACACTGTTAAGGACAGGATTTTGGGGTTTTAAGAGCGCAATTTCTGCATGGCTTTACATCTTCTGTCAGCACTAAATGACACCACCAAGGTGGGAAGCTTCAGCTCCTGG
The DNA here is from genome assembly GCA_013400515.1 of Erpornis zantholeuca. Lineage (NCBI taxonomy): Eukaryota > Metazoa > Chordata > Aves > Passeriformes > Timaliidae > Erpornis > Erpornis zantholeuca. Next base: position 904,939 of record VZTN01024985.1, read on the forward strand.
CATTCCCGGGTGTCTCATCCTTCGTGTGCTCAGTTGGTATTGCTCCCAGAATGTAACACTTACATGTCCACTCCCACACAGGCATAAAAATAAAATGGAATGTCTAAAGCAGTAGAATATATGTTAACTGGAGTCTTGGTATTTAAATTCATCTTTCTAAGGTTTTTTTTTCCATATAAAAATTAAGATAGTTATTTGGATAAATTCAGTTTTCAAAGAACAAAATGCCATAATTTGTTACACAGACAAATAGAATGTTTCCTTTTTTTCTTGGCTTAGGTAGACCAACAGAGTTATCTGAGTTTGACAGGAAAAAAGGTGAGGGGATTTTGATCTTTGGAAGCAACTTAACATTGAAAATGCTGTAACATGACAGCTGATGCATAGATTGATTTCCTTTTTTCCCCAGTCAGGAGCTTTCCACTGCCATTCCACCAGTAATGACAGAAATGCAACAGTGCCATCTCTAGGACAGACTCACTCCCCTTCCTTGTGGCATCCTTCCCATAGCACTTCTGGTTTCATTGGTTTTTCTTTGTTCAATTAGAAAAGCAAAGTATTTGCACTACAACACCAAAGTATTTCATCAATTCTGCTAGAATTTTTTCAGTACCTTTTCTTCTAGTCTGTTTTTAATTTAACTTAGTATTGGTAAATTGTTATTTAAAAAAATCTTCTTTGGAAAAACAAAATTCAGAGTTATGTGATGATAATTTTTATATAAATATATGTTTGCAAATAACTATAATCTGGGACTTGATATATGAAACAAAATTTGTTGAAGAAAAAATAACCCATAAACTTTAATTCAGTGAATGGAAATATCTGCACTAACTTGGTTAGGTTTGAATTTTCAGTTTCCTACAGTGTGCACTTTGTTTCAGAACTTCTGGCACAGATTTAGGAAAGTTTTCATGCTCATTATCTATGTATGTCCTCAGGTATACTCTTGAAATGCTCTGCTTATGTGCTTTATTCAGGGATGGTGTGGATTTCTGCTCTAGGCACTGCTCAATTAGAAAGGTTCAATTGCTTGAAAATGCAAATGCATACACAGACCAAAAAGAGAATTTGTACCTAGGAAATGTTTTCTGCAGAGAAGGTGGATGATGATCCAAATAACCTCTCATTTATTGTTTTTGGGAAGAAACAAACTTCGAGGGAATTCTCTTGGAGGAAGATCATTTCTTACTTGACTCTGGCTGGGGAAGTTGCTCCTGCCAGCTTTGCAGTGCTCAATGAAATCCTGCAATTCCTCTTTCATTCCCTGCTCTAATCCACATCCCAGAACAATATGTATTCTTTACTGTGCCTCATCTTGTTGTTTATTTTATTTCCAGAAAGGTCATGAGAGAAAGATTAATGAAAGGAGTGTTGTCTCAGAGACCCTACAGAGAGAGCATAGAGTGAGGCAATAGAGGGACAATCAAAGGGAGAGACAAAAGAAGTCTTTCACAGCTTCTCTTAGGCTGCAAAATGTCTTAAGAAACAATGAACTGCAAATGTTGTATGAGACACCTTCTATAGTCTTAACATATACAAAATGTGCTTCTGGATTCCTACCATTTTCCTTTCAAATCATGCCAAAGCAACATTTGCTGCCCCTGCTCTGTGCAAAAAATTCTGTTAATTTGTTTGAAGAATAAATGTTTTTTAAAAATTGAATAAGAATTATGCAGTACTTGGAAAATTTGAGAGCAAAAAGCCTTATTTAAAAGGAAATACTGCCATAGTTTATCTGCCTTAATTTTAAACACTTACTGTGTTTAAAAATAAAAGATCTTTTATTTAAAAGAGCTGGTCATTTCAACTCATCAGTCCATCATAATCATTCCCCACTTAAACAAGGACTATGGAATATTCTTGTAGCCTTTCTTTCCTTGGAAATAAGAAAAGAAGGAATTGTTTATGCTTCACCTAACTTTTTCCTGCCCTTTTCCTTTAGAAAACTACAGCATATTGTTTTATCCTCAAAAGTTTCTATTTCTCCTCCCTCCTTTTATCAACACTCTCTTCAGTGAAAAGACTTTTTGTCTTCTCCCATCAGTTAAACCAAAGTCTGCTTCACTCTTCATTTACTCTTTCATGTTGAGCCTTGGGGTCACACTGCCTTCTCTTTTTTTCTTTTCCCACATACAATCCAGAGCAGAGACATTTTGTTCCTGGTCACTACCAACACCAGGTTTTGGGATCAGAGAGCTGATGCCCCTCAGTAACTCATCTCTTGTTTAAAAACACCATAAATGAAAGAAAAGGCAGGAGAGGTGCAGCCTTTAATCTTGGATCTCCTGATCTCAGGGAGGTAAGAAAAGATAATTCAGTATTATTTTGTTGTAGGGAGTCCTGGTTTCTGGTGTGGTGATTTATGACCACAACTCTGCATGAAAGGTGAACTGCCCAGACAAATCCTGCCTTGTGCCTTTAGCCAGACCTTGATACAGGTGCAGTTGTTCATTGTGGATATGGAGAGCTTGGAGGACCTCAGGCATTAGAAAAGGACAATGCTGATTTCCTCTGCCTGAAGAATTACATTAATATCTTCTGCCAGGAGCAGATTAAAGTGTTGGGAATACAGATGTGCCATAATGAGCTCAATAAACCAGAATTATTCTATGCTGCGTTAATATATTAGAATCACTCCTAACTACCATTTTAATGTTACTCGGGCTATGTGCTGACAAGACTTGTCCACAAAATGGATGAGTTAATTGTTCTTCTAATTGTTTTATTTCTGAGCTGGAGTTCCTTCCAGACTTCACCACTCTTTACTGACTTTCTGTTTCCAGCCTCGTGCTGACCGATGTGTCTTTGGAAGCCTCGTGGCTGATCTCTGTCTGTAATCTCCTATCTTTCCAAGCTGACAGTTCTGCTTCTACTGTGACACTTTGTCCATTTATTTAAAATGTTTCTGCTCAACATCTGTCCCCGTTTTTTCCTTCATCTTTTACTCCAAACCAAGTGCTCGTTTGTCACTCGGTTACGTGCTGTGTTTTCATATTCCTCACAATGGTTAGTGGTGCATGCAGAGGCAGGAGCAGTCAGGTTGTACCTGAAGGAAACATTTGTCCATGTTATTGATGGCAAAATGTTGTTTGGACAGCTCTCCAAATGTATTTGTGCTTAATTGCCTTGAGAGTTCTATTTCTGCTGTCAGTTGGCATCAGAGGAGCTGCTCAGGGTGATGGAATCACCTGGGATTGCAGGTGGGGAGCTGATGGAAGGAGGGGGTCTGGGATGGGAGCCCCTCCGAGCTGCCAGCTCTGCCCATTGAAGGGGCCAGGGGCCCTTGGATGTGAGGTTTTTCTTCTTTTATCAATGTCTTATACTAGAAATGAAGGAGTCAGAGTTTTTGCTCAGTTTTTGGGTCTTTATTATTTTTTTATTTCAAATCTAGAGTGCAGCTTAGCGTGGCTTGTCGCTGTGGAATCTGCGGTGCCAAAAGTCACAAGATTTCGTGTACAGTGTGTTTTTAAAGACTTTTTACCCAATAATTAACTACTACATATAATATTTTCAATTTTGTAGCAAGAACTATCAATTCTTTCTAACACGTTTCTTCTAGTTCAAACTTATTCTACTAATCACTCAGTGCTGCTTCATTGCAGAACATGGAGGGGAAGAGGGAAAAAAAGGGACCTGGGACAATGCCTGAAATTCTCTATCTTCTCCCCATTCACTTTCATACTACAAAACCCAGTGTTATAATTTTTCACCTTGTGATAAACTAAACTACAATCTATTTCATACTTTTGATACTTTCAATTTATCCAGGAGCGTTGGAAGCTTTTTTCAGGGGCACAGATCAAAGACTGTGTCCTCTTGGGGTGCCAAGGGGGGGTCTCAGACCCCTCAGAGCAACAGGAGAGGCTTTCCAACTTTCCAGCAGCCCACGTGGGACTGTGTGACACCAGAGCTCAAAGAGCTCCCTGCCCTCCCTGGGCACACAGGCTTTGAAGGATTTGGGGGACAGGTCCTTCCTGGCACAGTTGCAGTGACTGGACAAATGAACAATGATTTTTAAATACTTTGGTCATTGTCAAACCACCACAGTCATCCACAAAATCTTGAACCTCAGGAAAAGCAGACAGTGACTGTGAGGTGTTTGTATAGCATCTGTGGGGTGACCCTTTTAAAATCTGTGTTTTCATTATCTCCCTCTGCTCCAAAGCTTGCAGGAGTTAGTTGGAAGGACAGTGTATCAATTTAAGCACCTAAATAGGGTCGTGTGACAGTTAATGAAAAATTAGCTATAAACGTTAAGTAGAACACAGAGAAAATTTGGTGAACTCTGTTCAAATCTCCTTGGGGCACCTGTGTGATATTTACAGTATTATATTTGCAAATCTCTGTAGTGCTTATCACCCTGCTGTGTCCACTCAGTCTCCTCTACATAGGAATTTATAGGATTTTAGTGTATAAAATGCTTCTTCAATATCAGGATGTTCTGCTGACATATTGCTGATACTTTCAGGTGAAATACTCATATTCTGTTAGTAATTTGAAAGTATAAAAGAAATACATCTAAAGCATTGCAAATAAAGCTATACCAGTGCATTCTGCTGACATAGATGAATGCAAAACTCAATTTCTTCCTCTTTGTCTTGCACGCAGCACATCCTACATTGGATTCCACTATAATCTTTCATGTTGTCAAGTTCTTCTGAGGTCTTGCAGGCCCTTCAAAAGGGAGAGGGAAATATTCTGTACTTGCAGTTACATTTCACATGTAGAATATGCCTTCAAAATCTCCACGCTTTAATTTTACAATTTCAGGACATATAAGAGACGTCATCCATGAAGGGTATTACGTGTCCTTCAAAAGTGTGAAGGACCCATAACTCAAAAGACCCTCAGGTATAAATGAATTATGAAGGACTTTCTCATGAGTGAAAGAAATGTAATCACTCTTCAGGGGTGAGATATTTTATTAACTCCACAGATATCCATTTTAGTCTCTTTAAAAAACATCAAAAATAATACCTATTTAAATCCCACTGTGTGTCCTAAGGGGAAAAGGTGAAAAAATATGTTGGAGTCATCAAAATATCTCTTGGTCCCTTTATTTAAGTTTCACTTTCCTGAACACCATGATGGAAACAATGGATTAACTCTGCTTCTCTACGGAAGTGCTGAAGGCCTGGGATGGCACAATGAGTGACATGGAAAAGAGGGGTTGTGTTTTAAAAACACTTATCTGTATCTTGTACCAGTCATGAAAATATGGGGGAGATATTGGACTGCTTTCTGAGGTGGGTTAGAAATTACCTATTTGTAGGTCTAGATAAATTTAGAAGCACTGATAAATTTACAGTTGCTTTGTTTTTACCTTGGTTTAATTGTAAATTTGTTTGTTACAATAATAGGGTGTGGCACTCAACTATCTGTAGACCCAAAAAGATCCATGACTTTCCTGCACTGAAGAGCTTAAACAATAATTTAAATGTCATTCTACAGACAGGGAATGTAAAGAACATTTGATTGATGGGTGGTGGATTGTGTCAGAGTTAGAAATAGATCCCAGGTCTCATGTATCTTCATCCAGGACATCACCCACCAGGCTACACTTTTAGACCTTAAAACTGAACTCGATTCTTGCAGATATTAAGAATTTGACATAATGTAGAACATACCCCAGCTTTGACATTACTAGAAGTTGCTTTTGCTCGGTAGTGGATGGAACTGATTTTAACTAAACATAACAGACAGAAATGTTTCTAGAAGTGAATGTGCAAACAAGTGATTTATGAAGGTTGTGAATTCCATAATCAGAATTTCAGGAAAGATCTTAAGATCTTAAGGAGTTCTGCTGTTCCACAGTACATCATAAATCCCAAGGTGTTCTGCAGTTTTGGGAATGAGGCCTTTAAATTCACATTCACAAGCTGGGAGCAGTTTACCAGCATTAATCGATTGAATCCACTCTGTGAGGTGACATCTTCAGGAGTGTTACCAGTTCTGTGGGAAAAAATTAATCCCACTCTGTTTTACCCAGCACTTTGTATATCAGTACAAAATAACACAGAGGGAGTGTAAACCTCTCAGGCACCTGATTTACATCTGATTTGTAGTACAAACAAAAACACGAGAGAGCAATGAAATCTATGTCAGCTTTCAAAGCACCCATCCTACATCACACCCAGTGTCCAAACTGGGCAGTGCTCACACCTGCTCCTCCTGCCTGGCAGCCAACTTGTGCTGAATGATGGGTCACAAAATCCCCAGAAAAGGCATTTAAGCATTTCTAAATCATCTTTTCATTCTCAACCTGGCTAAGACTGTGTAGCAGACATGATTTACAACCTTTTGTACAATCTGTGCGGATTAGGAAGAGGAATCTTCATAATTATATAGGCTTGCTGTTATTTAAATATTTACCAACATTAAACACCAAAGGGGCTGTGCAAATGATCCAGGGGATTCATATTGTTCTAAGCTAATATCCGTTGTACAATATTATGCAAATTGTGTAAACTTTATTCGGTTGCCTCTGCTCTGAGCAGTGTATCCCAAGGCAGCTATTCACTAACTTGAAATAGATAAAGTTTTAATAATAAATAGTGATGATGAATAAGTTAGAAAGTTTGTGCAATGCTAATGTAGTTGTTGGCCCCAGGGTAGTTTATTAGATAAACAAGTAACATTTTATAAGTTGCCTGCACATAAGTGGCCTTTGTTTTCCAGGAAATGTTTATATGATAAATTATTTCAAAACATGAGGTGTTAATGAACAGATTGTATTCACTTTCAATTTGCCACCACTTTCCTGAGACGAGATTCAAACACCGAAATTTTACTTTATCAAAATGACAGTAACGTGAGAAATTGAACTATAGGATGAGGGGAAAATGCAGTATTTGTAAACCAAGGGATAGAGCTGTAGCTCTTTCCATTGGAATTCAGGGCATTTCCAGGATGTAGGCTCTTACAGACAGTAAAAACTAGATAAAACAGTCCAAGGAATAGAGGAGTCCCAGTATGCCCACGTTATACTTCTGGCCACTTGACAATATGGACCCGTGGTGCATCAGCTGAAAGCATTTTTATGATTGGGACAGAAATCCTGCTAAACCAAAAGGGAATGAAGCATAAACAGGTTTATTTAACCAGCACACTGCAGTGAATAACCAACCAAAGCTATCAATGCCTCTCTCCACTCCATGCAGTTCATCCCTGACCCATATAGGGCTCTCTTCTTCTAAAGTACAATCTGAGCATCTGCATTGTATTTATGTTCAAAATCCCCTTGATGATACATCAGCTCTTAATAAACTCAAATCACCATAATTTGGATCTTTGCTGATTTTTTTTTTTTTAATGCAAATAACAAAACAATTTGATATCCTTGCAGGGAAAGAACAGATGGTGCACTGGTGGGAAGGGTCTCTCACCACATTTCCTTGGATTTTGCAGCACTGGGCTGTGGCCTGGCTGGTTATTGCTGCCCTGCTGGGAGTCACTCACAGAAACATTCATGGCATGGGACATGGCTGCAGGGTTTTTGGGAAAAGCCTGTGTTTCTCTCTGTTTGCTGTCTTGCCTGACAGCATCAGTCACAAATCCCCTTCTTTTCTCCCACCCCATGCCTGGATGGATTCAGAATTGCTGCAGGATTGTCAGGAATATAAAGCCCACAAAATAAATCACAAAACCAAATGGATTTGCATAGGGTTTGATGGTTAGAATTTTGCACTACAGGAGACAAGTTTCCCATTTTTGTCTCTTCTAGTTTCTTACCACTAGTTAAGATGAGTCACTGGAGTGCTGGTGGGTTCAAATAATTGGGGGTATTTTTAAGAAATATGCAGCAGAAATCACATTTCGATTTTAAAGAAAACACTTTTAGACTCTTAGATGAGGAGTAGCACAGAAAAGCCTTGGTTTGGCTGTACATCAGCACACCTGTGCTCCAATTCATTTCAGAATGAAGTATAAAGATAGGTAAAAAATAAGGGAAAAACACAGATTAAGGTTTTGATATTCAGAAACTGTTTGAACTTCACAAATTTTGGGCATAGTTTTTAGAACAGTGAAAAGGACAGAGGAAACTTTAGTGAGCTATCTGCTCTCTATTCCCCCAAATTAATTTGATCATTGAGATTTTTTTTTTATGGAATCCCACATGCAGCCTGCACTCCAACTATGGAAAAACTCTTTTCTTGCACCCCTGTTCTGCACAGAGGTAAAATTCCTGGTGTCTAAATTTTTGTATACAGAGAGAGTGATGTTTGGCTTAAAATTTAGCTGTAAGATTTCTAAGAAAGTAGGAGCAGAAATTGTTTTTTGAAATTTTATTTTTTAAAAAAACCCTAAGCAGCTGAGGAACTTCCTACGAGGTCTTCTAGAATATCACTTGAGCACTTGTCAAGTGTCTTTTTTCTGTTTGAATTTTCCACATTGGTGGTTGTTGCCATGATACATCAAAGCTTCTGGTAGCAACAGGATTCATTTCATGGGCAGGAGATCCCGTGGCAGACTTATCAGAGCGGGAAATTAGAAAGATGCTGTTCCTGAAAGCCATTAGCATAAGAATGCACTTAAATATAATTTAAAATTATTTACCTTCAGAAGAGAATAGAAACATTTCAGATAAAAGTCTAGCAAAAGATATCCAACTTGTTGTACTTTTAATACAAGTAGTGGAAACCATCTTTCACCATATTTTTGCAGGAGATGAGCATTAAAATTTTCTTTAGGAGAGGTTACAAATACAAATTGTTTTAGTTCAGACCTTCTGGAAGCTGAGTATCTGCTCTGATGAAAATGGAAACTAATTATGCACTTCCCCCTACATTCTTGCAACATTAGTCTTTGTTGGTAAAAGATGTATCACTTTCATTCATCCATCTTCCACATCCTCCCAAACACATTAAAATACTCAATTAAAGTCCTTTATTTCTAGAGTGAAAGGTCCATTAGTTTGCAAATTTCTGCAGAACAGCTGAGCATACTTTCATTTTGACATTTGAGAAAAAGATGTTCTTCAGGAGATAATGAACCAGATCCCCAACAGATACATGTCAAAATAATAGTTTGGGATGAGCAGAAGAGAGAACGAGGGGGGGTGATATGACTTGGGGAAAACAGCATTTTAGCAAAATTAAATGAAACCAAAAAGGTTAAACAAACTGAGCAATGAATTTGCAGCAGAACCAACAAAAGATTACTCAAGAGAGTAACACAACAACCTAAATCCACCTCTGAACCACTGCATTTTACAAAAGCCCTCACAGACTTTAAAATACAATTCCAATGTTTGATTTCTGGTTTGTGACCTCAATCCTCCTCTTGTCAGGTCCCCAGTAACTCTGTGTGTGTTGGATTTATCCAGAACTGCAGTTCTAGGAATCATTATTTGGCAATGTCTAACAAGGAGTTGACTCATCCCTGAGTCAAACCATAAATCTCAAGCTTATAATTTTCCAAGAAATAACATAATTTTGTGAAGTTAACATGTGCAGCTTCTATAGGCCATGCCATGACCTCTGTGCTTATAGACACAAGATGCAGGTAACAAAAACCTGCAGAATTCGTTTTCCCTCTAATAGTTAATTAATTCCACTTTCTTCCTGCAAACAAAAAACTCGTTTGGTTTATTGTTTTTTTTTTTTTTTTAATATAGAATATTCCATTCTCTCTATGGTTTCAATGGTGGGAGGTTATTTAGACAAATTCTCTGAGTCCTGGTTTGCACGAGGCTGCTGAACTGCACCAAGAGAAAAGGGAGTTTACAATCTTCTTCAGAGGATTTACTCAGTACTCCAGATTTGGGATTAAAATTCTCACTGTTTCCATTAGTGAGTGCACTCTTGGAACAGCTGATAAAAGATCAGTTAATGCTGTATTAGCTGTAGTATACAAATTGAATAAATCCCTTCCATAATTGCTCCCTTCTTTCAAACAAAGGGAGCACACACACCCCTCAGCACCCTGACACGTGCTTAAGGCTCTGTTTTAACAGCTTGCCTGTCATTTGCATTTAGCAAGCATCAGCTAGGACAGGTTTTGTATTTGGAAGTACCACAAGTACAGTGGATCAAAGAACCAAGCTGAGGTAGCACCTGTTACCAATGGCACTGCAATAAGATCTGCATTGTGGCACTGAGCTACAGCACAAGTGTTTAAAGCCATTTTATCAGGTACAGATGCTTAACCTACTGGCCAAACCCTTGTTTCCTAGAGCTTATACATGTAATGTAAAGGAACAGACCAGTGCATGAAACTGGTGTAGATTCACTTTATAATCTTTATAAGTTTAATTATCACAGATGCTTCCACAGAGTTGCTGCTGCAGAGGAAGATATTCTGTAATTTTTTACTGGGATCTCTCTCAAAATACACTGGACTCTCTAAACATGCCTTTACACTCATGGAGTGAAAAATTCAAAAGGCAATGTTTTGTAAGAGAACCTGCTGAAGTTGTGTTTGGAAAGGTTGAAGAGAAAAAAAAAATTATTAGTTACCCTTACATGGGTTTCAGCATATACTGCATAAAATATTGTTCATGTATCTTTTGTGAGTGTTTCATTACAGCTTCTTATTGTCAAATGATTCTGTTTCTTAAAAATACCTTTTTTTTTTTCCATTGGAAGGTACATGTGCACTATCCCTCTTCCAGTATTCATTCTTCTGCTCCCGTGGTGTGCCTGAAAACAGTGATCTGGTCCTTGTAAAGTGCTCTTGTGATAGCTCTGGAAAAGCCCAGAAGGGCCTCACAGTTTTATTCCCCACCAATAGATCATCCATGAGTAGATTAAGATGAAAATTAGTCCATTGCAAAATTATAATGTCATGGTGGAAACAACATCCTTTTGTGCACAAAAAGCTTAGAGCATCTGTCTGATGTGGAAGCTGCAACCCAGGGACAATCACTGCAGAAATCTGCGCTGAATATTAACCAAGCCCAACTGCTTCCTCCTGGGCTATGTGTAAATAAATGATCACAGTATTAAGCTTCAAACAATCTGACTTTAGAGAAGAGAAAATAAAGGCCATGTAATGCTGACACACAAACATTACAAAAGGCTCTTGGCTCAACTCAGATGCAGCCTTTTTACTATTAAACTCACAAAATATATAACTCACAAAAAATCATTAGTGGAGCACTGGTCCCTGGTGGCTTCAGTGAGGCTCTTAGGGCTCTCTGAATAATTGATTTTTTTTTTTTTTTTTTTTTGGTTCAGCTCCCAAACTGAGGGAAAAATAAATTCTGCTTGAATTGAGCCTATATATTTTTTTTTATTTTTGTTAATGTGGAATACTGGAAAAAAAAAATATTTCCACTCATGAATGTTTGTCCAAGACTGCTTGGGTCCAGATTTTCAGTGCTTTAATCTCTACTTTGCCTCTAGAGCTGAGCATGGGGCAGGACACTGAAAAGTGGACAAGAAGGGGATAGGCACCATGTCAAGAGGATGTTGGAATGATGAGAAATGTAAGTGCAGGCAGGAAAATGGGAGCAGGTGACCTGTGAGACTACAGACAGGCTTAGACTGAGCTGCACAGAGCAGCAGCTTAATATTTTACTGTTTTCTTCTGTGCTTTGCTATTATTCTTATCTTCTGAAAAGCAGGAATTATCTTCAAAAGAGGCTGCTTCATACCTGGATGTTGTAGCAGTTTGCTCTCAATATTCACTGACTAATGCTTGCTGCTGTACTGATCCTAGACCTGAGCTGATCCCAGGCTCTAGCACTCCAGCCACTAAAGTACTGTCATTGCCAAAAGTGATGTTTTTTGTGTACTCAGAGCTATAGGCACTTATTGTAACCTGAAAATGTCAATGCAACATTGGTGTAGAAAAGAGGACTGCAATCAAGTTATTGATTCATTTGCTGTATAATTTTGAAGCCAATTCTGAATAGATTTATTCAGTTCATTATTTCAGGTACAAACTATGACTGGAGTATCAAATAGGTCTGGATGTGATTGATTTCTGACAAGTCCTCTATTGAGCACTCCAGGTAGACGATTGCAATGACAAGCTGTTTTCTAGGGGTGTCTAAATAGCAGAAATGATGGCATTAACAGGATATCTCCATTTACTGCAATTGCTTCATGATAAAACATTTGCTCCCAAATAGTTTCTTTTAACCAGGAGATCAGAAATTCATAGCCTTTGGTGTAAATGGTGAAAATGGCAATAGCCATCATCACCTCTATCAGAGGATTGCATGTTCACACGGCCATATTCTCATTTTGATGGTACTGGAACAAAGCAGAGACAGAGGGGTCACCAGAGGGAGGTTAAAGTGTCACTGGTTTGGGGCTTTGATTGATCAGAGACACGTGGCAGCTTCTACCTGCAAGGCTCTTCTGTCTCCGCTAGAGAGAAAACCTCTTTATCCCTCAAAGTGTTGCACTTCTGAAAAAGTGACTCTGTAGGGAAAACTCTACCTTCTTGTTTGAGGAGTTCTGAAACTAGCTGAAAGGCAAAACATCTCTGTCCTTCCTTTTTAATACCAGGTTTGAGAGAACATTACATGGGAAAATGCACATTTCTGAGCCAGCAAACACAGAAAGGCAGATTATCAAGGTGGCCTGGTTTGATCCAAGTCATAAAACAGACAGTGGAGGATGACTTGCTTTTCGGTGCCTTGCAGTGTTTACCTAACAATATTTGCACAGTTAGGGAGTTATAAATTAATGGGATTTTACAGTATGGTCCTTCCTCACTATCTCCCTCCCTCCCTCTCCCCTCCTCACCTCCCACTGTTGACTCTTACAGTCCTGATAACTTCCAGGCTCTCTTCCCTCTAGATCCAGAGAGGATCCCCACCATTGTTCCCACACCTCATGGGGCACACCCCACTGTGTGCTCAGATGGTTCCTAGCAGGAGTTTGTTATCTCTGTGCTCCTCTGACAACACACAGAATTTCTGCTTGCTGGGGAGCCCTGCCACAGCATTTGTCACCTCTCAGCAGCACCTCAGGAACGTGTGGAGCCTCGAGTGTTCTCCCAGCACCAGCAGGCTCCCACCGTGTGTGACATTGCCTCTCACACCTCTCTGCAGAGCACATCCTGGGGGGCTCCCACCACCTCACATCAGGGCTTTGCAGGCTCTGCCCCTCTCCTGCTCCCGGGGGAAGTGACATGTGCAGAGCTGAATTTTTGTAGGTTTGATACAGAGAAGCTGACAAAGTCTTACTGATACTGATATTGGAAAAAGGGAAGAATTCTCAAGGTGTAAGAGCAAAACAGACCAATAGGTCAGCAATTGCCTCATTCCAGCTACATCAATATCAACATTAAACTCCTTTTAGGGTCGTCTGCAAGTTGGAGTTCTAAATAGCAGATAAGCCTCCCCCAAGGGCTGTGTTAGAGGGGATCTTCCTGTGGCCAAGCACTAAGTCACAGCAATCATTTCCACGAATATTGCATGTTGTTGCTTTTAATTAACAAAGTGGAATTCTTAAGATCCTCCTCAGCAAAACGCTGCTGTTTCCCAACATCCTGCTCTTCCTCACTTCCCTTCCTGTCACCTTCCTCTGCTGTACAGAGGAACAAGTGAAAAAGGAAAACCACAGCACTTAAGTGAGGCTGAGGAAATTCTTTGTACTTTGTTGGCTTATTCCAGATCTCTTTGGAAGTTATCTATAAAACGTTTTCTTCTCTTACAAGATTTCATTTGAGGAAAAGTAGAACTAAATGTAACACAGAAAAACAAATAAACTGGAGGGGAAGATGTATCTGAGAATGGAAATAGAAGCTGAAGACTTAGACCAGCTAAGTTTGTAAGCTGTCATTCTTTTTTTTCCCAGCCAGCTCAGAGTAAATGTTACAACATTCACGTGGCTGCCAAGGAAAAGCAAATATCAAGAGAGAGTGGAGGGAAGGGAGAGACAAAGGCAAACCCAGCCTGTTTAGGTTCAGACTCCTTGGATGTGGGTGGTTTTTCTACACTCACACAGCAGCTATGTGATAATGCTGGAGCTCCCTAAAAAGTCCTACCCCAGCACAGCAGATTGTTAAATAGTATTTTCACCAAAATTTTTATCCCACGTGGGAATCTCTTGCAGTTTCCTTGAAACCCAAATTTTACTTATCACTTCCCAGACTGTAACATCCACAGCAGGAACTGAGCATCAGCCAGTCCTAATTTCTAAATTTACTTTTCGTTCAGCTGGTATAAAGTTTTGCATGGTGGCCTTTCCATGTCATAAATATTAAATGTTAATGTGTAAGCTCCATCTGGAAGACTCTTCATTCTCAAATTCTCAGCTCTGTTTCTTCACATAACAACCAATAACAGAGATCATTAAATAAGATTTTTATTTAGGAACACTGAGAATGTAACCTAGAGTAGGAGCAATATGCAAAAAATTAAAAAGTAATGTTTTATTGACCACTTTTTCTTTATTGCTGCTTATCTATGAAGAAATGAGAAGATAAAGTCTGTAGAGTAGTAAAACAACTTCCACACTAAGTGTATTGCTGTAAAAAATTTTACTTTTTTTGTGTGCTTAAAGCATAATAAGGAAAATATGAATATAAAACATTTCCTACCATCTTCTCCAGAGTTGCTTACTGTAATAGGAAGCTTTCAATTTCTTATGGTGCTGTTTGACACTGATTATTCCCCTTAGAATGTTCCATTATGCTCAGTTTTCTTTGCAAGTGTGAAAGAGATGTAAAGTCTGTTGTTGCTCACTGTAAATTTTATTCAAATTCAGCAGCATCCGTTTATAATCACATTTACAGAACGACTTTCATTCTGGGTGATCCAAATGTGTTTTCCAGACTTTTATATCAAGAAATGTAGAATGCAGCCACCTTCACATGGCTCCTTGGGCTCTTTGGTGACATCCAGCAGTGTCACACCTGTGGCTCCAAATGGAAAGGGAGCATCCAGTGATGAGTCCTGGGATCTTTGGGAGGTGGATTTGGTGCCTCATCCTCAACCAGAGAATGTCTTTCTACTAAAGGCATTAATGAATCTTTAGTGCTGATGACACTAAGGGTGGGACTTCACAGCAAGCTCTGAACTCCCACAGCTCACTGCCAAAAAAAGTAGAAACCTGATCATATTCTGAATATAAACCATAATTTTTTTTGTGTTTTCGTTTTGGGAAGGGGCTTGGGAGATATTAATAGTAATATTGTTTCCTCATTGTTTATAAAAATATTATATCTATAATTCTAGAGGATTTCTCCAAGCTTTCTCTTTCAAAATATTTGAATATATAAACTACTTGTTAAATACAAGCTTATAAACAGGGTTTTTTTTAAAAAAATGGGGCTGAATACAGGCTTGTGTTAGCTGTGGAATCCAGCTTGTGTTGTGGAATCCAGTCCTAATTCATACATTTCTCCTCTATTATTAATTACATTTTTTCTAAATATTTTCTGTTCCTCCCTGGACCAGCTGTTGGGTTAAAATTATATCCAATTTCCATTAAGCAGGACACATAACTGTGGCAAAGCACTGTGCACCCATCGAGCTGATGTTTACCTGAAGGCCTGTGAATAGATTTTGTCAAGATCCAAAGTAATTACTTTGTAAAGTTCATTTCCCACCCTGCATCTCTTTTCTGCTGAATAAATATTGCAAGAGGATGAAATATGGACGGGTTGTTTATATCCATCACTTTTAAATATTAGTGCTCAGCTTATGCAGCTCTTTGTTGTGTAAAAATCATTTGGACACATTATTCCAAGTTGAATAACAGAGTATTTCAGATTAAGAACTAAAGGAAACCTCTCTTTGTCATCTTGTATTGAATAAAGTAAAGGGAAGGGACAGTCTATTAATTCTAGGGCTAATATATCTTCCCTCTAAATGGCTACACCTTGTAAACATTTTTGTTAACAAATATTATTAAATTGCATATCTGATTCAAACACCTATTATGCTTTATTAAAGTAAATATACTAAATTATCTGTAAGGGTACATAACAGCACTTCATTTCAGTCAAATAATACCCATTTTAAAATTACATTCCATTCCTATTTAAAGATTACTTTTAGGTATGATTTCATTTTTGAAGGCACGTGAATGCATCCATGAGCAGTGTCCAGAGAACTTTTCTTTGTGCCATATTATGGAAAAACAAAGAGAGAGGATTGGGGAATTTCAATTCCTGCAACTTTTTTCCATCTTTTTGAAGTTTAAGTCAAGTGGAAAAGTATTTCAAGAGGAGTCACAAAATGATCAGAAATTACGTGGTAGAAAAACTTTCTTACAAAACACTAAAGGCTTCTGTGAATTCATTGTGCTGTTTTTTTGTTTCCTTTACCTACTCTTATTCCAATAAGTTTGGAATTGTCTTACTCTTCTCCATGGAGTAGCATTTCTTTGTATTTGGAAAAGAAAGGTGACACATCTACTTTTTTTGTTGGTTTTTTTTGCATGCGGAATTCCAGCATGAGGTTCAATTTCTTTTCACTTTAATTGAGATCTAGGTGAACATGCCAGAGCAAAACTGATCCTACAGTGTTTGTAATGAGTTGTATTTTTTTCCTTCCCTCCAAGCTAGACATTGGTGTCTAGGGTAAAAATAAAAATGCCACTGGGTGAGGGCCAGGAGGATATTTTACATATGAAATTACTTCATAAACATTTTCAGAGAGATTTTTTTTAAACCCCAAATCATGGAGGATTTTTCACGTGTTCTGTCTTATAACAAAAGATTCATCCATAACATTTGTTAACCTAGGCTGGTGTGACAAATTCAAAGTGTTTGAAAGTCTCTCAGGACAGTTCTTTAAAGCGTGTTTTGCTCTTTTTCATTAAAGAGCCAGGCTTCTGTTTGAAGATGAATCCTCAGCTGGAAAGTTCCTTTCAGTTTTAAATGGAGAATTGACACTTTTTCTTCAATTAGGTTTTGGCTGCAATCCATCCTTGTCTATCAACCTTTCCAGAACTTCAGTCGCCTCATCTCTTATCCTTTTCTTTTTGAAGACAAGGGTTTTAAATTAAATAAATAATGCATGACAATCAGGAAAAGGTAACGAAAATTTTACAGCAAAGAGGGAGAACTTTTTAATTGGAAAGTGAAGAGTGCTGAGGAATGGTCTGTTAGAGCACTCTGTGCTTTCAGAGTCTAAATACCCTCAGGGAAATTTGGAGCCTTGCCATGTCAGATATCTATATCCAGAAATACAATTTTGTTTGCACAAGCATTAATTAGCAATTTTGGGAATGCATTCAACAAGGCCAAGGATTGACTGAAACACTGAATTTATCCCTTCCCATGAAGTGCTCTGTTTGGGGAAAGAAAACACAATATATGGACTTTTTACTGAGTTGGACAGGAGCCAGAAAAAATTTCAGTGGGCTTTCAGTTCAAGGTGGGTTGGATCTCATGGGTTGTGATGGGACCTTCCAAGACATGAGATATTGGGCAACAGCAAACTTCCAAGGTTGTGAGAATTCAGCTCAAGCTCTAAGTGCCTCAGTTGGCCATTTCCTGCAAATACAGGTGTGGAAAGAACAGTTATTAAATTGCCAGAGGGATTTGAATCTTTCTTCAGCAAATTCTTTGTCCTTCATAGTCTTTCTCTCTCATATGCATAAGCACTTCTGCAGAGATCAGGAGCAGCACAAAGATAAAAGTGCCAGCTCCACGGAATCCTCTCCTTTATTGTTAAACAACTCTGGAGCTTCTTGGATTGAGCAGTTTGGCTGAGCCTCATTCAGAAAGTTCCTCATCTCAGCTGCTTCACTCACTGTATATTCATCTATCACCTGCTGTGTTTTCTGCTGACATATTCGTCTGTCCAGCCTCAAGTGAAATGGTTTATCTTTCCTCATTACAAGAATTCTTATGGCAATAACATTCAGGGGAGTCTTTTACTGGGAAATAAAATGTAGGCTAAAATGTCACAGAACTTTATTAGACAATCTAAACCTAATTGCAGATGAGTTGATGCACTCATAAAAGATGATGCAATGTTTCTATTAACTCCAACATATGGTAACTATTCGTGGGAGGACAGCAAACAGAGATATCACTAAATGTTACTCTAAAATGGTCAAACTAGGAAGCTGTTGGGTTTTTTTGTAATAGTAACTTCAAATGTGTTACTAACTAGTGAGAGTTTACCTAACATCAATCAGAAGTATTCAGAAGACATTGCCTATGTAAAACTGTGCTAGGAATTTGATTGTGCCTGTGAAGGCACTTGGTTATTTAGGATATTTCCTCATAATCTGTGATGGAAAGTGACAAATAGCTCTGCTTCCCTGAAGAGTTGCAGATCTTGAACACATTTCCCTGCTTTCACTGAGGTTGATGTGAGGCTTATTTAAATAATTAATTCTCCCCCAAATCATACTTGCTGGTAGAAGATATCTCAGATAGCATAGTTTAATTATTTGTGCCATTATTGTCCCTATCTTTAGAAATTTTCGTGATAAGCCCTAACAATTAAATGATCTGTATTAATTACAGCACAAACTTTATTCCATCCTGCTCCCATGCTGATGAGTTCTGTACCTCCCACTCTGCCCTGATGTGCAGTTTGAAGGTGCCACGGTGACAGGTTAACTCCGAGGCTGCTCCCAGTTAATCACACGCTGCTAGAGACCATTGCACACAGACGAGTCCTGGGCTGGCAATTCCAACAAAGCACAGACAATTGCACTTTGTGTTTGCCTCAGCTAAGATATCGACTGAATAAAGAGAACTGAAGCCAGCTCCAAAGGCTGCAATCAGTAGATGGTTAAGTAATTTCAGGGTTTTTCCTTCATTGCCAAAAATCAAGATGGTTTCTGGAGACATTTGAAGTCTGTAAAGACTTGGCTAAATTACAGTTGTTCTACAGCAAGTGTGATATGCAGGGGAGGACTGGAAGGGATCCAGGGAGCTTTTTTTCACACCAGAGATCCTTTCTGGGAGATGAAATCATACTGGAAGGACAGCATGCCCTGGAGGATCAGACACCCTGGTGTGAGTTCATATCTGACTCTGTGATTAGTTTGACGTTGCATAACATTTACATAGCCACCTCTTTAGGAGTTCTGATTAAAGCTCTCCAATTATGTCACTGATGTATTCAGCAGAGCTGAATATCCCAGTCTGAACAGATTGTGACCATGACACACTTCCAGTTCTCTCTTTGCTTACCCAAGTAGCCAAAGGACACCTTTGAAAGGTTTAATAGAGAACGCCGGTAATGTCACTATGGAAACACAATGTTTTAGAAACTACAACTTTAACAAAGCATCATCTTCTCTCCCACAGCCAGGATTTACAAGCCTTGGCTGGAAATTCCCTGTAGTGTCCATGAAAAGTATAGGATTCAGGACTCTCATATCCTTACAGAGCAGGACAAGTTATAGAACAGGACATCAGTGAAAAAGAATACTAAAGAATGTTGTTTCTAGCTGAATTACCACATTGCTTAATGTAATAGTAATAAGAATTTTTAAAAATAGGTTACTAATGGTGTGAGGAGGAGTTGATACAAAACAACCAGTTCAAAAGGAAAAAAAAAAACATACAAGTTAATGGATGGTGCAGGAAAAATACCTTGAGAAGTTATGCTGAGAAAGAGGATTGCACTCCCTCAGGCAGATGGTCAGCACAGAGGACAGAGAGCCTCTGGCAGTTGCTACCTGAAAGATTTATGCTCTTCACTCCACAGGTATCATTCTCTTGCTGCCAGGGGCCAAGAATCCAATATCCACTTCCAGGGCATGTTTGTGTTGTCCCATGTTTGCTCCAGTAATACTATTTATCATGTAATTTATCATGTCATCCTTCTCAAGAAATACTGTGTTGGGAAAGTTGTTGTAGCTCTTGAGAAGCACTTCCTGGACTATATATTTTTTAATTACTACAAATAAACCCCCTCAGTGTTCTGTGTTGCTGTGGAAAGAGATTAGAATTTTGTAGCTGCTTTTTAGAAGTATTACCTTTGAGTTTATAAAACAATTCCCTCTGTGTGATGTATGATAAAATATTATGTGACTTGGAGCATAAAGCTTGGAGATTCTACTTCGATTCACATGGGTTAGGGAGAGGTGAGCCTGTTCCTTCTGCTTCTGACTTTGTGCAAAGGTCCTGGGAAGGAGCTCATCTGCACTGGAAAGAGCCAGGCCAGGTCTGGTGTGCTCGTGTGAGAGGCTGGGGAGTTGTGCTTAATGAGGCTCTGGTTCGTAAAACCACCTTAGGTCAATCAGTGCAAGTCGAAAACACTCAGGCTCAGGCAGGTTGTGTTAGCTGGGAACCAAACCAGAAGCTGTAGCTGTTATCAGTTCAGTTAACCCAGCACTGGAGACAAACTCCAGAGCTCCTGTAAAAAAGCCCAGCAACAGCAAACTCATTCAGACAGGGAAGTCACCTGAGACTGATCCATATGAATAACAAGCAATTTTCCTTGTGGTGCAGCTGCATCCCTTCCAAGCAGTTGTTGTTTCTTATCTCGTGTGCTCCTGGGGCACGAAACTGTGCATCACCACCACTCAGAGCAGATCAGGTTATGTTGCTGCCCCAAATTCTCAGACAAGTACCTGCAAACAGTTTGCTTGGAACAGGGAGTTCAGCTGTTCAGAAAAAACAGTGACACATATACAACTCAGTGACAAGTGATTAAAATCAGTGAAGCAAAGGAAAGGGAAAAAAAAATCAAGCTGTTATTAATTTAAAGTGAGTTCAAAAAGCAGTTGGTAAATCTCTAGTGATTTTTTTGATACCTGTCCAGGCTACAGGTGGTTGGTAAGTGCTTAATAAAGCACCTGCTCATCAACTCAGTTTCTCATGATTTTAACTAAAAAATAGATTACTGCAATAATTTAAAATCAGCAGCTTACTTGGTTAAAATGTTGTCCTGGTCTCAGCAGGGATAGAGTTACTCCTCTTCCCAGTACCTGTGATTTGAATTTGGGATGAGAACACTGTTGATAACACACTGATGGTTGAGTCATTGCAGTGGCCAAGGACTTTTCATCCTCTTGTGGTGCCCTGCCAACAGGAGGCTGGAGGGGGACACAAGAGACTGGGAGGGGACAGAGCCAGCACAGCTGATCCCACAGACCCAAGGGATATTCCAGACCAGGTGGCAGCATGAGGGAAATCTGGCCAGAAGGTGCTGCCCCATTAAACTGTCTGCATCTCAACCCATGAATTTTCCTTTTTTTTCCTAATTCTCTCCCCATCCCTCTGAGGCAGGGAGGGAGCTGTGTGGAGTTCAGCTCTCTGCAGGTTAATCCATGACAAGTGTCCTGCCAGATGTTTCTGTACAGTGATTTTTCACATAGAATGGGCATGACTTAATTTCTAACACAAGGTGTTCATATGTTCAGCTGAGGTTAATCCAGAGGAAAATAAAGGGAGGGAGATTGAAAGGGGAAAACCCAGAATTTTCTGTTGCTGAAAAATCTCTTTGTTTTGCTATTTCTGTAATCTTAATGGGAAGCTTTACAAAGCTCCTGTGTGTACTATTGCACAAGGATTTTACATTCAGAACATTCTTGCTATTTGAGGTTTTCCTGATGTCCAAGCTTTCCTGTCCTGCACTGCTATTGAACCTGTTGCTGTTATTTGTGAGTCTCAGAAGATTCCTCCTGCCTTCCTTCCTTCCCACACTCAGTTGCCATCGTGCCCTATTTGACATGATCTATTGCTTTTCTTCTCACCTGAACAGGAGATCAGTTCTTCCATAATTCTTCCTTTCACAGTTTCCAGAACACTAAATTAATTCTTTTCCACTTCTAAAAGAGAATAAACCTTATGCCCAGTAAAAGCAGATCAGGAGAATGGAAAATACTGCAAGAGGTGTTTTCAAAGAAGCCAGAACCTTCCCCTGCAGTGATGCCCAATTGCACAGAAACTACAACAGGCAAATGTTCAGAGTTTTCAACAGGATTGTTTTATTAATTGATTCATCATTACAGACCTGAGGTACTGTGAGAAAGCAAAAAGAATAATGGATCTTGATGTTGCTCTGTGAGACAGGTGCTGGGCTGTCTCTGCCTGATATGCAAAACAGTGCCAGCAGGATGAACAGCTAGAAAAGTTCCTCATTAATATAAAATGTATAATTAGAGTGGGTCCATTTATTTCAGGGGAAAAAAAGTTGCTCCTAACAAAATCATGTATTGCAGATGTTTTTTGTCAGATGTTGAAATTAGCAAAATAAAGCCTAGGAACTCCCTCCAATTACTTCCCATGTTTGCCTACTTTCCACTGTGAAAATGCATAAATCAACAAATGGAATTGACACTTTTCATAACATCTGTAAAAATAATGTAAAGTTTTATATCAAATCATGATTGTTTAAAAGATAATTAGAGAGAAAAGCTATATCAGAAGTTTTTCTCAGCATTAGTGCCAGATAGCCTCTAAAATAAACCTTCTTTGATCCTGCTTTATATCCAAAGGGTAGAACACCCCAGGGGTCTCTACTTGCTAAAGAAATAAGAGTTTACTCTTTCCCCAGGAGAAAGAAAAGTGGAACAAATTATGACACAATAATTCAATGCATTCCCCTTTTCTCCTGGGCAGAACCATCTACTTGCTGACCTGCACTTCAGCCTTGTTTGTATTTATGCTGCAGGAGTCAGCAAAGCCTTCCTAGGGGCAGGGTCACATCCTCAATTCAAATTTAAATGTCATTCATAAAATGGAAAGGGCATTTCACTGAAATGGAAGTAGGAAATGGTAGAGAAGGAGGGAAGTGATAGTAAAAATAACAGGGAAATGGAGGTTAGGGAACACCAACTCCTACAGCTTTAATACCACGCCAGGATAGGAAATGAGTGTCCACGTCACTATTTAAAAAGTCACCAAGTAGAGGTAAATTAAGATGCCAGAGCTAAAGGCAATAGTGACTCCTGATTATTGCTGTTATTGTCCTCCTTCTCAGCCATGCCTGAGCCAAACACACATTCAGTAGAGCAGCAGGAGGCACAACCTGGTGTGGAAAATTAGACTTGAAATGAGCACACATGCACCTGGTGAGAATCTTCCATGACTGTTTGTAACTGCTAAGCAGTTGTGTGTAGTTGCCAAGTGTGGACTTTTTGTTTAATCCTGCTGTGTTCTAAAGATATTGTTATGTCATTAAATTGACATTTCTTTGACCTACAGGTAGAACATAACCTGTATGATGGCACTCTTCCTCACGAATTGGGTATTTCTAGCTAGAGTTGAAATGCAGCCTCCTACCCCAGTTGTGCAGGCAAGCACAAGTGATTTGAAGGTTTTGGGGAAGTGAACATTTGAGAGGAGAAGATGAGTCAGAACCTTGAGGCCCTGGTGGTTTGTCAGGTAGCTCCACCAACAGACCATCTTGTGCCTCCACCACCTCTCCTGTACAATGGAGCCTGTGGCTTTTTTATTAAGGCTTTAAAGATCTATGCAATTTTTATTTGGTGTTGCTCTTCTGCCCTTCACTTCTGTTACCTTTTGTTGTATTTTAGAGCAGAAACATTAGACCCATGCTACTCGAAAAAAACTACAACTTGTAAAGTGTCCTTCATTTGCTATTGATAATAAAAAGAGAAGCAGTGGATATTTTGATTCTGTTCTGTCTTGATAAGGTGGCTGCGATGGGTGAGTTAATAGCAAATTAGTAGAGCAGATGTACTAATAAATTACTGCCTTGACAGATTTGACATATCTCCACCCATGTACTGAAGATGAGTTGAGAGATGTGTGTATGATTAACGTTGCTTAAATGGGTGGTGTCTGAATTAGCATTTTGTGCTGTAAGCGCTGGAAGCTTCTATATTTTGTAGCAATACTTAACAATTAAATTGCACTTTACATCATCAAAGTAGTCAGAACGTGAGAGATTGTGTTCCATTAAAAGCAGGGATAGCTTTTCTTTACATGGGAGACAGAGAAAATGCCCAATGTGACCATGAGCATCAAAGTGTCAGTGGCAGAGCTGCCAGAAGGACACTGCAGTTCAATATTTTATCATAAGATATTTTTGTTAATGAGTATTGTTACCTAAGAGTAGCCTGGCTGAGAACTTGAATGTACTAGGAAGAGCTGCTTATTCTGCCAAGTCCAAGGACTAGCTCCTGCAAACATTTGGGTTTGTGCCTGGCTTAACTTTAAGCAGAGGTCTATGTCCACTTGATTCCCCCAAATACAAGCATGGATCAGCAGCAGAAAGAAATGTGGGTTTTCTTTTCCCTTGATGTGTGCACTAAATGTGACACATACAAGTAGCCCTATCAGTGTGTGTTAACAATTTTTCATCTCACCTTGATTTTCTTTGGTATGCTTTGTTGTTATTGTCTGAGTTTGTTTGCTTAGGGGTTTTTCTTTGCAAAATGTGCATTTCTCAGTCATTTCTTCATGTGGTCTCACCCAGTTTTTTGATCTATGAGAACAGGACTCCAAGTGTACTGCCAGGTTTTGCAACAGCCATGCCTTGGTGAGGAGAAACCACATTTTGGTAAATTTAAATGGCAAATCCGAATGCAAAGTGATAGACCAAGAAAGAGACAGAAAGCTGCAAAAGTGAGAGTGCAAAGGGGATTTCAGATCCCTCATCCCCCCTTGGATTTTCTTTGTCTTTTTAACTGAACAACACCGAGGGATGTGATGCTGCTGGTTGACAGTGAGGTTGTGTCTGTGCCTCCAGAGGGGATGTGGCAGCACAGCCCAGCAGGAGACAGGCCAGCCCCGAGTGCTGTCAGGGTACAGAGCCAGCTCACAGGCACAGCTGAGAGCTTCTCCTTTTTCTGTTTCATTTGGGGTAGATACTCTTTGTTACCATATCAGAGTTATTTTTTAAATAATTGCCATTTTAATCATTCCTGTTTCTGTTGAAATACTTCATAGTGGCAAGCATAATTTCAAAAAATATTCAAATGAATCAGTGGACAAACCTTGAGCAATTCTAAATATTTACTAAGAATCAGCAGCTCACACAGTAGCACTGCAGGAGTTCAGCTCTTTATTCTGCTGGAGATCACCTGCCTTTAATCCAGACCTATTTCTGACACAGTTTTAATAGCAGCAGTTACTCTAATAGATGAATGTGTTGCATTCCTTTTTTATTTTCCTTTGCCATTGTTTCCTATTTTTTCTTCAAAGAAACCTTCTTTTTTAGATTTACAAGAGAGAAACTGAAGTCCTTTGATCTCTGCAATGTATATACTATTTATACCAGAGATGGGGAAAGTGCTTTTGTCTAATTATTTTTGACATCTTGCAAATATTCACAAAATTCTTCATGGGGATTAGAAAGATCCACAGAGTTCAATCTCTTTGTGACAAAGAAATGTTGTTCTCAAAAGGCAAAACAATTGTTTGTTTGTTTTCTCTTAGAAAGATCCTAGACATTCATCTTCCAACATGGCACATTTTATCTGAGATAGCTCAGGAACACATCCCATTTTTAGAATATCAGTAAGTTTCCATAAATAGAGCTGTGCCTTACAAGATCAAAATAAAATAGTTATAAAAATGGATTGTATTTGAAAAGCATCAATTCCACCTTTCCAGAATGTTTGATTCCAGCTTTGTAGAAACTGTTCTTTGCAGAAGCTCTCATTTTTGGGTGTGATATCTTTGAGCTTCTGTTAAGTTACTTATTAGAACAAAGTTTGTGAGGGGGTCATTGCTGCACTTCCCTCCATTGTCTTACAGAACATCTATTAATTTATACGTATTTATTTATTTATTATGCAAAATAAGTGCCACGGGAGTAACTACACTCCAAAGAACAGCCAGAACTCAGGCTGAGACTCATTATTTTGTTTCTGCAGGTTTTTATAGTGTCCAGTAAATCAAATGAATATGAGTCAGTGAATGGGGAGTTCATCAATTTTCACCAGAAAATTCTGGTCTTCCCAGTTTCAGAATCTGGTCCATATGGTCAAAAAAAGGAGAAGCTAAAGTTCATTTTTAGATCTCATTTTTACTTCCTGATGGAATATGTAATATTTGGGATAAACAATAGTTATGAATTCCACTGAAACCCTCTAAGACTCAGCAGGAGGTTTGGGGACCATGGGGAAAGAATCAGATAAGTGGTCCCAGTCAGGGCACACCACCAATGTCAGGCTGTGGATTCTGTTTTGGTAAGAAAAACTCAACCATTTGGAGACTGCTAAACACTTTCTTTAGTGAAAATGGAAAATTTCTGTGTTCAGCCATGCTCTTTGCTGAATTTTCTGAGAGTTTTTGTCCACTTATGCAAGTGTGCACAGACAGATCAGAATAAAATAATAACATAAAGTTTCCCATTATTGCCAAAATTTTCCTTTTTCAACAAGCAAATGAAATGTAGAAAAATGGAGTCATAAGAGGTTTTGTACTAAAGAGTAGATATTTTGCTACCTTTTAAAAATGCATTTTGAACACGGAATTGAGAGAAGCACCATAAAATTGAGCTACGTAATGTCTTCAATAATACAGACATATAGACATTACTTCCCCAGTAAATCTTGTGGGTCTCCCAGAGGAGTTGTATTTCTCAGACATGACACGAGTCAGACACCACGAGCGCTGCGGCAAATCCCAGGCAATCCATTAGGGATGTCACACCCTGTTCTTCCCTCCATGTCCTCTCCAAGGTGAACACAAGTGTCACCAGCAAGTGGTTTGTGAAGGTGTCTGGGAGTGCTGGCAGGTAAATAATTTTTTTAAGCCCCAGCTAACAGTGTGTGTAATCATGGGCATCAATCTGCAGAGGCTGCTGCTCCGCTCGGTGTGCTCTGGTAAGGAGTTCAAGATGGGCAAGACAAATGGGAGCACCATGGCAAGGGGGCAGAGTGAGAGGGTCCAGAAGCAGGAAAGAGGGGTTATAAACCCCCAAAGTGTGAGAGAGAAAGGAGATATGCTGGCCCTGTGCAAAAGGAATGGGAGTTCTCCCAGGCCTTACAGGTTTGTAGGTGGCTGTTCAGATAATTCTTCTAACATTGCTGGAAGAGCTATAACACTGCTTTCAGAGAGGAAAAAATGGCAAAATATCTGAGATGCCAAAGTTGTGTACGAGAAATCTGTGCAGCTGCAAATTCCTTTCAGCCTTTTGATATCTGCATCAGCTGCTTCATCTGGGCCTGGACAGTGTTATGTGCCAATGGTTGTGAGGAAATCAGAGCCTGATCCTGCAGAACAATCTCAGTTCTTGTCTGTTTGGAAGGGTTCCTTTAAGCCCTGACAACTTTTGTGAGAGTCAGTCACTAAAGAATGAATCTGGATGTTTCAAAAGGCCTGGCATAAACCACAGAGCAAACCCCAATATTTCTGTTACAGGGAGATGCTGTGTCACATCTTTCTAACAAAGACCAGCTTGAAAAATCCTCCATCCCTACTATGAGAGGTTCCTTCAGCACCAGACAGAGTGCTCAGTGTTATGTTCTGTGATCAGATAGGTCCTAGTGGCAGCCCATAGCTGTTCATTAGGTCTTCCAGTATGTTTTTACAATAAATAGTATTAAAAAAATATGGTTTTACACTCATACTAAGCCCTAACACATTGCTTTAAGGACCACTCATATTTAATTAAGGTACTTTTTGTTCTCCATGCTACCTTTGAACAGAGTCCTCCCGTGCTTAGGCAAGAGAGACCATGAGCACCTCGTGTACTTTTGGGGGATTTAGACATCTCCCACACCTTCTCCCAGAACTCTACACAAACCCCTGAAACCTCTCACACTGCTTAGAGTGTCCATCCCTCTGCACTTCAGATGACTTTTCACCGCTTTGCCTTCAGCAGAACTGCAGAGCTTCCATCTCCTCTGGCAGCCCCTCAGAGCTGCAGCTTGTGTGGCTTTTCCAAGTGAGTGATGGCCCAGTGCTGTCACTCTAAGGATGTATTACTCACTCAGGGTATTTGCATCTTGAGCTGGACTGACAAGAAGATGAAAAGAAGGCTTGGTTGCGTGGCCAGCTTTTGTTTTATAATTTAAAGAGTTTTTGTATTCATGCATAGCATCCCTATTGCAGAGCATCTCTATTTCATCCAGAAGCTGGAAAAATTTATAGCTCCCAGATCCCACGTTTTCTTTAAAATACTGTGTAATAATCACAATCAGGACACTGATGAAGAATAATTAAACATCTATTTCTTATTTACCATTTGTAGTTTAAAACTATTTCAATAGTAGGATAAACCAAGCATATGGAAAATAGAAGAGAAATTAGTTTTGCCACTTTGATTGGAAGTTGTCTAGGTCAAATATTTCACATGATGTCAGAAGGTAGTAAAATTTTTCACAGATGCTTCTGTTTTCTGCTTGGAAAACAGACACCTAAAATCAGTCTAGATTCATGCTTTGAGAAATCCTGCATCAAGAGCTTAGAGATCATCGAGGCTGTTTTGAAAGGCATTGGTTTAGTTTTAGCAAACTGTGAAGAAACTCCCATGGTCAGTCCTTCCACGTCCTGCAGGAGAACTCCAGGGGTCTGCCAGGGCTCAGCCTCCCATGTGCTGTGAGTACCCAGGGAAACCTGATCCACACCAAAAAAAAAAGTTTGGTGTAAATTAAGTAACAAAACTTGTCACTTTCTGCAGTGCTCTATCAGCAACTTGCACATTTTTGCAGATGCTCCCCAAAAGTCTCCACCACACAAACACAGGGAGCAGCAGACGGCACCAGCAGGTGTCTGCAGGAAATCCTGCTCCTGGAGAGATCTCCAAAAGCAATTGCACTGCCATACCTTTGATCTTTTCCCCAACAAAAAGCATGTTGTGGGTTTGGTTTGTCTTTTTTTTTTTTTTTTTCCAATCCATTCCACAGCCACAAATGCATTTTACAGAATTTCTGCCCTGCATGTTTTTCAGCTGCCATGAGGTATTTGAAACCTGACGGGCAAGGTTAAATATCTTCCACTCCTGTGTAAATAGCAGTTATTTACAGGAATCTTCCATTCTTCAAGTTATATCACATGGCTCTGAATTTTAACACAAGATCTCAAACACCTCATCAACCTCCTGTGGCTGAGTAGCAGAGCTAACTTTAATTTAAGCCTTTAAAAATCAGGTAGACATTTGGAATTTAGAAATTTTGTCTCGTGAATTTACCCCAAGCCAGATCATCAGCTGACCAATATAGATATATAGGTTCTAGCAACAAAAATAAATACACATTCCTTCATACTGAAAACCTTCAAGTACTTACACAAAAACATATGTCTCGTGGTACACTTTAGGTATGCCATCTGTCCTGCTACCTTGTTAGCAAATACAAAGATGCAATATCTGCTGAAAAACATTTACCATCTGAAGTGAATAACGAAATTATGGTGATATTGTGGAAGAGAAGTTTGTCCACACGGAAGGAAAATCAGGCTGGAAGCACAAGGAATGACAATGCTTCTCCTGTGTCATGCATCTCTCTCTTCCCACAGCAAGGGCAACCTTCCTGCCCATGTTTCCACAATGAACTCAAGAGAGATAAGAAGGATTAAGCCCAGCATTGAGGTTTGTGTTCATAATGAGTTGTTATAGAGGTTCTTAAAGCCTTGTTCTTGGTGATAGTATTATTTTAATTGTTTCCGTATTTTTTATATTTTTCATGGCAATGAAGAGTCCATTTTTTAATTGAAACAACTGGATTTGAAGAGGGACCTTCTGGGCTGCTTTTAAGCATCTGCTGCCATTGCCAGAGAGATCTGGATAATGTCTTTCCAAGAGAAAGGCAGAATGTAGTCCATGATGGGATAAAGAAAGAAATAAGTGGTCCATCAGAAGGTTTTCTAGTAAGAACTGAGCCATGGTATGAAAAATGTGACAGCACCCAGGATGGAAAGGGAGGTAACGTTCCAGATGGCAGGGCATGCAAATAAGTTTCTCATGCTTGTAGGCACCACAGTAATTCTCATTTTTTAATCCAAAAAGAATAGTCACATCATTTCCTTTCGTGGCAAAAAGCTGACTTGATAACACGACCTTGTGCTGCTGCTCAGGGTCACACATTCACACAGGCATGTCCTTTCTCTCTTGTTCAGCCCTCCTGCCTCGCCCTTTCCCCATCAGGAGTCCAGGTCACTTCCCAAGTCCCTTCCATCCCCTGAGCTGCCTGGTGAGCCGAGGTCTGCTGCTCCTGCTTCCCCCAATTAGTGCCTCTCCTGCAGCATCTCCTGTCAGTCACTGCCGTGCCAGTGGTGTTGCTCCCAGCAATGCCAGTCCAACAAAGAGGAGACAAACAGCCTAATGGTTGCCAGCAGCTGGAGAGAGGCTGAGGCAGAGTAGCTCTTTCAAGTGTTATAGGCATCTCTGAAATATTCACACACACAAGAACAAATCACTACGCGAGCGGCAAAGCGACATCTGAGTTTCCCTCTTTGGTACCAGCTGCAGTTCAGTCCTGTTGCCAGCGGCAGGGATGTTCACTAATTGAATGGAAAGCTTTGGGACTTCCCTGTGCATCCTCTCCTACCTGGAAAGCAGAGTCAGCCAGGCACGTTCCCACTGTACAGCCCTTCCCAGCTCCTCAGGCTCAGCACTACAGCCCAGGAGGAGCTGCCAGTCCAGCCCACGGAGACTGCAGGGCCCCATCTCTGCCATGGTGTCACTGCAAAAGAGGAGAAACAGCTGGGCTGCAGTGAAGAGGCAGGAATTAATCATTCTTGGAAGGGAGGGGAAACAAAAGCATCTCTGAAGAACCCCACCTGCAGACACTGCTGTGTTTCACACAGGTTCTCCTTCCAAGCAGCCTCTGCCACAGAGGAGACATTCCCTCCCCGTTCCTGCTGCTGCAGCTCCACAGCACTTTTAACTTGTCAATTTACAGCTGCAGCACCAACTTTTGATTTCATTTTCTCAGAAGTGTTGGATGAGAAAAAAGTGTCTCCTACCTCACCAAGACTCACCTTGACTCTCTAACCTGATATTAAGGGCTGACACATCCATTTCTTCCTACATTGTTTAGAATTTCCTGATCACAGACTCCCTAGCTAGAACATAAATTCTGGAGATGGGGTGGTGGTGTTGTACATCACACACAGTTTAACGCTGACATGAAATCCTTCATCTTCAGGAATGCAAATTTCCTGCAGATATATGATCCAGTTTATGTGTGTGCATATCAAAATCCCACAAAATAGTTGAGTCATTGCTTCAAAAATCTATTCCAAAAGTTAAAAAAATTAATCCCCATTGCCAGTTTCCTGTCCTAACAAACATTTCTGATTCCTAACATTTATTTAAACCTGTGTTACAGTACAAATGTATATGTGAAGCTGTGTTCCAGTATATAATGTTATAGTTATACCAGTATGAAGTCTCCTATCCATCAAAAAAAAAATCTTTGCATTAAAGAACATCAGAAAGTCCTCTTCACTCTGGGATTCCACATTTCCTTTAAGCCACTTGCAATGGCCATGCAGATCACAGGTGGGTGACAGTGTGGGTACCTTTATCTAGTCCATTCTCCTCTTTTGATTATCAGGGCTATTTTTATCATTCTTACCACATGTGTTTTAAATTATTCAATGATGATTCTACTCTATCCTTAGGCAATCTGTTCCCTTACCAACATTAGAAAACTGACTCCTTTCATTTTCCCTTCACAAAGGTGAAATGCTACATTTCTTGTCCTGATCTCTATACACACGAAGAACAATTTGATGGAAACATATTTGAAATATCTTGTCCTCATATCTCCCTCAGTGTTGTCTTTGCTTCAGCAGAGCAGTCTAGGTGTTTTGTTCACATCTGCTGCCATTTTAGTCCCTCTTCTCTGACTTCATTTTCTCAACAGCTTTCCCAAAGCATGACTTTCAGACTCAGAGATAATTTACTTCAGCTGAAGCAAACAAATAATTACTGCCTGTTTTTTACCAAGATTGTATTTATTTTATATTTTTCTGCAATAACATGGCCTTATTGACTGCCACAGAGTTTATGGTGGCAGATATACAGAGAGAGTCCATTATAGCTCCCATGAAACTACTGCAGTATAGTGCATGTTACACACTTTTCTGACTACAGTATTCAGCAATTATTCAATTGGATTTCAGCTTGGATTTGTCTTGTATCTGGTTGGCCAATCATTCATGGAAAACCTCAGCCTCATGATGGAAAGGGGTAGGATATATATAATATTTCACATGATCAGGTTTGCTAAGGAGAGGAAATGGATTCTGTAATGCTGCACCTGACACGAAAGGCTTCAGGTTTTCATTCCAGACCTCTTAGTAGTTTCCTATTAGAATAATACTTGAAATGAAGAAAACAATAAATGTTAAATGCTAATAGAAGTTGTTGCAAATTGTTTGGCTCCTAGACCTGTTTAGATGTATAGCAATGTCAATATGTGAGGGATTTATAAGCATCATTATATACTGTATTCCTGTTGAAGCTTCTCCACTTATTGCTGTGGTAATACATTTGGCACAAGGGACATATATAATGCTAACATTTCCATGATATACATACCCAATAAAAGCTTTTTCAATTTCATTATTTTGACAGGCAGATTCCATTAATACATCCACAACAATAATGTACCTTTTCTTCAGGATCTAAGAGAGGAGGATTATTAAAAATTACAGACAATACCCCTATACACTTAATCTCTCCAAATTCACTTTACAATTGCTGTCAACATCAATAAGGTCAGACAGTATAATCAGGTTTGGATAAAAAACAGAATTTATGTATTTTCCAAATGGGATTTGTTTCCCCATCTAACAATGCAGCTGTTTTGGTTTGGGGCTTTTTTTGTGGTTTGTTTTTATGTCAGAGAATGATGTTCCCAAATGCCTGTGGAGAATAGAAGTGCTGTGAGACAGCCAGGTTGCAGCTCCTTCATCTCATCCCATTCTCCATCCTGTACCCTCAGTCCACCTTTCAATTTCAAAATCCATGTCATAAATAATGAGAGGAGTGGGGAGAGGAGACAGCTCCAGCAATCCACGTCCCTTCTTCAGCTGTCACAGGCTGCACGTGAGTAGCCAGAAGCACAAGGGCTTCCCCACAGCCCAGTGGGCAAATTGCTGCAGAGTTTCCTGAGAACTCATTTGTTTGTACCTCTTGTTTACTTCTCGGTATAAAATGGAAGTTAAAATAATTTCTGCGGCCAAATTATATTGCAAGTAATTTTTCCCCGGTTTAGTGAGGATTTTAAAGGATGTTTGTCAGCCTGTTATTAAGCTTGGTATTTCCAGTGCATGAGAAATGTTCTCATCACTGATAAGTAAAGGATGCTGCCAGTCCAGCTGCTCTGGTAGAATTCTGAAACAGTTCAGCTCCTGCTAATTTCAATACAAGGAGCAACTGAATCCTTTTGAAGTCCACATTTTCATTAAGACATTCTGGAAAAAAATCACAGTATCTTCATGTGCATTGCTCTTAAATCAAACTATGCCTAGTGATTTAATCTTTATTTCTGTTGATATTACTTTTTTAATATCAGTATCCACTCTCATTGGTGACCAACCTTTTATGTAACATTTAGAAAATCAGTTTCTCTCATGCCTTTGAACAAAACAACTGTGTGCACCCCCTTTCATGCCAGACTTATCAGCTAATCTATCAAACAAAATACAATTTATTTTTTCCATTAGTTTCCTGGAAAGTCAAGCTAAGTGAGAGCAACTGGAGTTTGTTGCTGGACTGTGATATGTTTTTCCAACAATCTAGGAGTTGTCAGGCAACGATTGCTAAGATACAGGGGCATTTGTATCTTAAATCTGAAGAGGTTGAAACTGGGAAGTGGCTTACACGCTGCTGGATGTTGTCTGTACAACAGGTTTCCAACAGCGTGTCGCTAATAGCGATTGCTTATCAGCACCCACTTCAGATGGAACAAAGGGCTTTTATCCTTTTACATCCTGGTGCCGTCTAAATTTATTGCAAGTGTCTCTGACGGGAGAGACCTAAGAGAGAATGCCGGCGGTGCTGGGGCAGGAGCACGCTGATAGCACCCGCGATTCATGGGTTTCACAGCAGTGCTGACCCCTGCTCCCAGCGCAGCAGGGCCCCGGGCACACGCTCCCATTCCTCTTTTGTAAACCCTGAGACAGACACATCAGAGATGCACGGGGATGCAGATCAGAAGGGTGACTGCACACGTTGGCAGGACACTAATTAAATTGATCCGCGGCTAGCGATCACATACTCCGAGAGGTGAATTCCGCCAGCGCTGGGATTGGCGCCTTCTGTCTCCTGGTTAAAGAGGCATGGGCACCGTCTGTCTCCTCCAGACACCGAGTGCCACCTGCCGTGCACCTGATGCCTTAAAAGGCTACTTAGAAACAGAGACTAGACAGGAATAAAGAAAAAAGGTGGTATTTATTTGAAAGGCCTTCAGGTGCACACTTTGGGCTCCAGAGGTCTTGCCTCAATGGATCCCAAAATGGACGGGCAAGTCACGAAAGCTTCACACTTTTATAACAACATAAATTCACCAACCAGCACTCAGCCAATGATGTGATTTCCCCCAGCCTGCCCCCCTCTTCCTAAGATGATGCTTCACCGTTCTTGTTTCTAGGTGTCCTTGAAGGGCAAGTTAGAGGTTTTGTTATGTCTATCTAAGCACAGAGAACAGCAGAAAACTTCAGAGTTACACTAGCAGTGCAGGATTAGAAAAATATAAAAGTTAAAACCTAAGGCATCACATCCACAGCCCGGGAGCTGCCAGGAATTCCGACCCCAGCGCAGATGCTCCTCAACAGGCACGGCCCTCTGCAGCAAGGGGGCCTCAGCTCTGACCTGAAGTATGCAAAACACCTCTCAGAATAGGTAGAAAATAGGCTGAAATTTCTGTGTAAGTGTATGGGGATTTGGTTGAGTAGTGGTTCTTCCCTCAGCTGTCCTGCATGGTCATGAAAGTGTTTTAATAAATAGAGGTTCGGGGAATCTAAAAGGCACTTGGTATTTTGCTAAAGGTTCCAGAGATATGCTCTGGTCAAGTCTTGATTAAGATCAGTAACTAAAAGTAGTGAAACATTTGAATGTGTTGATATTTAGCAAAATAAAACCTGTTTGCGTTTCTGATAATCATCTCTGTAAACCAAAGCAAGAAAAAGAGAAAAGGCACCTCAACATTTTTTTTCCAGGAGAAAATTTGCGGTCAATTCTCAGAAAATGTGCTTTGTGGGGGTTCAACAAACCCTCAAGTGACAAATACTAGCAGAACTCTGTGAGAAGCAGCTGGATTTGACAATGTATTTGATATTCTATAATACGCCAGACAGAGCTATCATTTTGCATCCTTAGAAACTGCACTGTTCTCTCAGCGAGACAGAGAACAATACAGAAATAACAGAGAGAGGGATTCCTGACAAAGTGTTACCAAAGAGGTTATGCAAATGCACAGTGTGCTGCATGCAGTTCCTTTTTTCACAGCAAAATGGCATCTCCGTGCCACAGGGAGCTAGGCATGACCTCTCTGGTGGGTGGGACAGGACAAAGGGATCCCAATCAAAAGGCAGAAATGCTGAAATTCGACTAAAAGAAAAACAAGTTCAAGAAAAAAATCATAGCTGGTCCATTGTGCTTTGAATTTCACTCCAGCAGGAGTTTAGAAGCTGAAAATGTGCTTCAAATGACTACACAGAAACTTTGCAACTGTTCTGCAGAGGGACTTGCCTGTAAGCAAAAAGATACAGATTTGCCCACCTTGCTTAGAGCCAGTGAACATAGAATTAATAATAGGACTTTTCTTACTTCAGAGAGCTTTGATTCGGATAGTTGGCAGTAAAAAATTAAACAAGTGAAATTAAGAAGTAAAAACAGTTCAAGGTCAAAAGATTTTACAAGTGATGAGCTGACACTGGAGTTATGTATATTGATCAGCATCTCATGAACAAAGGATTTAGGCTGGATCTATACTTTATTGCAAACCTTTCTTTCAAACTATTAGATTTTTGTGTTTATAGACCAGAGTTGTAATTTAAAGGAAGGATTTAGGAGCCTAAAGGATGTAAGCACTCAGCTGTTTATGAAGTTCAATGGCATTTGAGTGTCTGACTCCCTCAGGCTCCAGTCTGAATTCGTAACTTATTGACAATAGTTTTTCAGCTCAGGAAGCACAAAATGGTTGCCCTTTACAATAACAGAATATTTGTTTCATAGCCATAACAATAATCTAGTCTGACTTCCAGGGACTATTTTGTGGTCAAAATCAGGATAACTGACAAAATGTATCTCAAGGGAAAATTCAGCTCTGTGGATGTGGGAATGGTGACTTTGCTATAGATTTACAATCACAGGTTCCTGCCTAGAAGTTCATATCACCTGCTCCAGCTTCTCACACCCAAAAAACCATTTTACTCTTGTCTGCTCCCTGTCCAGATCTCTTCAGCAGACCTTCAGCCCAGGCCAGAAATGCTTTCTCAGCATCTCTAACTTGGGCCTGATCCAAGGTTTTATTCCCAGCTCCCTCTCCCCAGGAGCTGGTTTGATTCCAGAAACCACCCCAGTCCATCAGTGCTGCTGTCCAGCCATGAGAACCTAAGTTACACCTTAGGGCATAAACCCAAGTGTTGGGTGTGATGGGGATGGATCTGCAGTGCAGGGTAAAGATTGGGTTTGACTTGTGGCCTTTATAGGTAGATGTTGCAGGAGTAAATTCTAGTGAATATTTGTATGTGCACAAAAAGGTCTGTGCCTTCGCAGGGGAGCTCACTTGGTGAGAGGTCTGGAGAACAAACAGGGACACATCCTGCTGCCCTGAGAGTCGGGCTGGCCACAGGGAGGGAACTGATGCCTGGTTTATGACTCTTCATGTTAGATAAAGGATATTAAAGTTCATAGCTGTCATTGCAAAACATTCCCTGACTGCTAAAATATCTGTTATAAAGTGCAAAGGGACAGCAGGGAAATGGGAAGGCTTTGCAATGGGGCCAAAATGAGGATGGATGTAGCTCTGATGAGAGCATTTAATAATGTCTCTGAGCTGCTCTTGCAACACAATGCCTACAAGCAGTGATTACTGCTTGTCTGAGGGTGTGAGGAGGGAGATTCTAAGGCAAAGTTAATTTACATCTTAAAATAGTTTCCTCTTAAAAAACACACCATGGTAACAAAATTTCAGTGTTGTAATGATTAATGCCACCACACTGCACTGACTCTACTGCCTCATAATTAAATAGAAGGTATTCAGTTGTATAGCACTTGAATATGATAATGGTTTATGTATTAACTCATTCACCTTGCAATTTCTTGACCTATTTTTCATTTTTAGAGGCACATAATGATGGAATGTATACAGTAGCACAGACTCTGAAAACAGTCCCTGAGTTGTCCTGGGGGAAGGAGACACTGTTGCTACCTGGCTTTGCATAAGTCTTTCTTGAGCATTAAAAAGAAAAATAAAAATCCCAATAATGATGTTCCTCTGCTGTTTTAAGACCACCTACATTGAAAGATCTTGGGATTTTAAATCAGTAGATGTGTGTGTTTGGGTTTTTCACCTGTTTCTGTGAATGTCTCACTCTGATGTTTGCCAAGAATCTTGCAGGAACTATTTGAATGCCTAAAGTTACCCAACCAAAGAAGATACTGAAATAAATCTCGATTTTTCAACTCCCACACTCTCCATTGAAGTCAAGCACAGGATTGTTTCACCCTTATCATGGTCTTGTTAGCAAATATCCAGCAACCTCATAGCAGGGTGTCACTTTTCCTCCTCATTTCTCATATAACTGCCTTCTCTACATGAAAGCACAGACTATAAATAATATTGGATCTTTAGCTTAAAAAATGAATATCCTGATGAATATTTATTCAGCACATTAAAAATACCATCCATGCCTGGCTTTCATTTGGCTCATAAACCTGAATATTGCGAAAAACCTAAAGACAATATTTATTCAGCACATCACCACAGCATCAGCTGAGGAAACTTCATATTTCTGTTTAGGATACGTGCATACTTCCTATTACTGCCCTGTCAAAACACTTCAGAATCTTTGGAAGTATTTCTTTGAGGCAGGAAGGATGGTTCTCATTTCACAGCTGGAGAGATGTAATAGATTTATGACATTTAATTTTCACTAATTCCAAAGGAGGTAGATGCTGAATAGTTTATTCAAATCTGGCTGCACATCACTTGCCCAGGGTCACAGAGGAGTCTCACAAAGTGGGATTTCCAGAGTTTCAGATCAGCAGTGAACCTGCTGGAACACAAACCTTCCCAATTTTCCCCTCATGTTGAAGGCACTTTATTTTAAATACCATGATCAGATGTATACAGCAGCATTAGCTTGGGTTTTCAGTTCAGTCTGGAGCTAAACCATCCCCAAAGTCCATCATACCCCAGTGGTATTTACTCTCTCACTCTGCTTTGGAGCCACCTGAACCTTTAAGCAAGAAGACTGAAATAATTTCTTAATTATTGGCCTTGGCAGTGCTTCCCAAGTCCTGTGATGGATGCATGCTCCAGTTACCTTTTCCTGTTCTCTTGGACAGGATGCAAACACAAACTGTCTCCTGCACCTGAGGTCCCAATTTCCTCGGGAGGAGCCACTGCCGTGTCTGGACAGGGATCCTGCAGTTCTACTCTTCCGTGCATTAAGCAGTGATGTCTGTGTTTGCAGCACACCCTGCCCAGGACAGGGCTCTGCTAACAAGCAATATTAAACCTCTTCAGCTTTAGCATTGAGTCACTCCAGAATTCTTTTTCCTTATTTATTCCAGTTTGGATTTGAAGAGATACTCCTTTCTACTGTGATTTCTGAGCATCTCTGAGTAAGGAGTTGCCCAGATTCTACAGTCCAGTCTTTCTCTTCCTCCAAGATCATTGGGACAGTTGAGCTTGTTTTTTCCCAATTCCATGTGTCTCCTTTAGAATATAAACTTTTTAAAACATCCTCTCTTCAACAAGACATGGTTCCTACTGTGTCCTGCTGGCATCTGTCAGTAGAATGTCCTGGTCACAGTCAGGGATGCTCTGACCAAGAGATGTGTGCAGCCCCATCCTCTCTGTTTGTTTTATTCAATCACTCTGACTTTGCCAGAATCCTCCCAGATTTTCCTTAAAATAACAAAAAGAAGAATCAACCATTGGAGGGGGAAATTCTTTCCCCTGTAGATGGAAATAGGAATTCACTTGTCACTACTGCTTTCAAATGAATTTCTAAATGAAAAAACCCTTTTACACTGTCAGTACTGAAACATGGGGATGACAGGTTCTGTTGGTTTTCCATCAGTTACAGCCTGTGTCAGCAGCTCTGCAGGATCCAGGATACACTCCAGTTTCTACACTAAAAGCCATTTCTTTATGTTGCCTTTCTGCTAGGAGCAGCTGTGAGTGCCAGTGCCTTGTAATATGTTTGCTATTATTTTTTCCATATAAAATTCTGTAACATATTCTTTAGAAGACTGGTTGGTGCAGCTTCCAAAATCATCTTGTATTCTTTTCCTTATCTCTCCCAAATGCAATTCAATTAAGTAGTTTGATGGTGTTTGTATTAAGCTAAGCAGCATTCTTGGCAAGGTGACAAGCTGAACTG
The DNA here is from genome assembly GCA_013400515.1 of Erpornis zantholeuca. NCBI lineage: Eukaryota > Metazoa > Chordata > Aves > Passeriformes > Timaliidae > Erpornis > Erpornis zantholeuca. The sequence goes on from VZTN01024985.1 coordinate 944,251, forward strand.
GACTGAGATTTTGTGGGTTTATGATAGTCCTGGCTATAGCTGATGATTTTTAGACAAAATGTTGGAAAACAAAAACATGGATGCTTTTAAACATGAGATTCCTATCTCTGGCTATGTAGCAGCTATGGGCAGGAAGCAAATATTACAGGATAAAAACAACCCCAAAACACCCTGTCACAGATATCCTGCAAAATATGTTAAAAAAATTCAAAAGCACAAACAGTAGAGTAGATCTGTGTCTATCTGTTACTGCTTTTCTTGCAGAAGCATCCTGAAGCCCTAATTAGGACTAAAATCTCTTCTTTCAGGCTCTGTCAAGGATCTAAAAGATGCCACCTGCCCACACAATACATGGATAAGATTCACTGATGTTTGAGGGAGATCAAGAAGGATGATGAACTGATGATCTACGGTTCTGAAAGAAATAGGCAAGTTTAATATTTTTCTTCTCTTTTATATTAATATGCTCATTTCTCCTAATCCTAGACATGGTGCCTTTATCACTTCCTTGTAATTAACTCAGATCTCAGAACTGTGGTGCTTGCCTTGCCAGCTGTTTACAAATCCCCCCATGACTGAGCTGCTGCATCACTGAGCTGATTTGCAATAACTCTTCTAACTCAGCTCTTGCCCTTTCATGAGGGGAGGTTTCAACTATGAAACTCTGGGGCACCTTTCAGATGCCTAGGGGGAAAAAAAGTGAATGAAGATTCTATCGAGATCACTTTCAGCATCTGCATATTCAGGATTTGACCCCAGGTCCAAGGAAAGGTTTCTTGTTTAATTGCATTTCTCCGTGGTTTCACTTCTGGACAATAACCTCAGTGTGACAGGCAGCAGGTTTCAAGTTAAGAAATTTCACACTAACCCCAAGTACATTTATATCATCAGGAGCTCCAGTCTGACAGTATCAAACGTCTCCCTGAGCCATGATTTAGGCATTTTGAAACACTGAACAGAGAGAGGGAAACTGATCTTGAATTTTTGCTTCTTTTTTGAAGTATCCATTACCACAGTATGTAGAGCATCTGTTCTGTTTATGGGATTTATAGGTTTAAATAGTGACAAAATATATCAGATTATGTAAAATGCTCAGATGGGAAGTTACATATTGAAGGCCAGTTGCAAACATTAATTCCTTCTCTGTGCTTGGAAACGTTCATTTGTAGGTTTAAATGGATTCTAGCATATCCTCTCTGCTTTTAGAAATTCTTTGAATAAAACCCTTTGGAAAAGCAAACAGGATGGAATGACGTAGACAGAGGACAATGCAGATAGAAACAGAGATGTATTTCTTATCAGTCATTGCTGTTGTCTCTTCTTTAAAAAACAGTGCACAAATATAAATATTTCTATGTAATGGACATAGCTTAAGGAAAAACATCAGAATATCTGCTTAGGATTTTCATTTTGGCCTCCTCACATCCCTTTCCCTCAGTGCTTCTGTATAGTAGGGACTGCTACCTTCCTTGTGTGATGCTGATGAGGAAAGGGGTTTGTCTTGAGAAAGAAATCTCCTCTGCACTGACCACATCAAATTATACATTTTGTAAGCAGATTTGTTTTCAAATAGGGTATTAATAATCCTTCCTTGGTTTTACTCCTTGCTACTGAGAGGTCGATAACTGGCCTACTTATGCCATCTCCTGGGTAATTACAGAACTGTCTCTACACAGAGAAAGCCTCTATCAAGCAGCATTAATAATTATCAGTGTCTTGAAATAATTTGCTAATTGAATCCCTGAAGTAATTTTCTTTCTTATTTTATAGAATTTAGAACAATTCAAAAACTACTGAATTATTAATAACATATCATATTCAACTATTATGAATAATCAGGAGATTGTACCAAAAAGATCTTTGTAATTGCAGTCCCAACAATACTGATATACTTAGTGAGGTTTCATTTTACAAAAAAAAAATCAGGATAGAATTTAGTAATTACAGGAGACATTGTGAGTTATGTTATTCCAGGCATGAAGGAGGGATCCTGGTCAGGCCCAGGTCAGTGGGCTGTGTTTCTCTAACAGGAGCAGATGTTTCCATTGTGAAGGCTTCTCACCACTTTTGAAAAGTATGAAATAATGGGAGTGCAAAGAGCAGAGGCAGCACAAGGAAGGGATGTTCAACACCTGCTTGACTGTGCTTTGCATGTGCCTTCCCTCGATTTTCCCCAATCACCAGTTTTCTGTCCAAGTGCTGAAATGGAAAGCCATTGTAATGGCATAAATCTCTCATTGTTCTCAGTCGTCAGCATCAGCACCTGTTAAAAAAGGAAAAGCCTATTTCCAACTTCTTTGAAGGTGATCATGGCCTTTGAACTCAGTTGGGAAACTTTGCCACTATCACACGTGCTGCAATGTCTGCTTGCTCTCAGAAAACCTTGAGAAAAGCCTGCACCTTGGTCTGTGGGGTTTTTTAAACACTAATCCAGCACCCTGCTACTAAGTGTTTAATTATTAGGATTGTGAAATCCTAATACAACAACACCTAAGGCATTAATAGAAGCAACTAATTATAACCCTCTCAGCATGTGGCTTTCCCTTCACTTATAAAATCTCTTGTCATTTATCTGTCCTTTAAATGACTTCTTGTAATACCTTAATCAGGACAAATGGATCCTTCACAGGGAAGAAAATGACCCCAGACTGGCAGAGAAAGATTTGATTAAAACTTAGACTCCTTCTGTGGCAGCCCAAAGATCCCAGGGGATCCCATTGCTCAGCAGAGTAAAGGAAATAGCAGACAGGGAAAAGCTTTCTGTCTGAGACAAAAAGACTTTATCGCTGATGTGCTGACATCCCCTCTCTGTAGGACCAGCCTGTGATCAGTGTCTCTTGTTTCCTTTAAAACTCAATGTCAGAACTTTGGTTCCAGCGTGATTAATTTCCCCTTTACTGATTGTGTGTCATTTGCTTTTAAGTAAGATCTTTATAAACGAGGCAAAACAAAGACAGAGATGAAGATTGTGCGGAGATAAACATTTGTGCTGCTGGGACTCCCACTGGCTTGGGCACAGCAGGGGCCAGAAGTAATGGGGGTTCACAGGAGCCCTGATTAGGCCTCTCACTGTGAACAGGTAATTGAAACACTACAGCCCATCACAGCAGTGGGAAAACAGCAAGCCATGAAGGTACTTAAAGCAGACTGTGAACAAGCCAGAGGCTTCACACACTCCCTCTTCCAGTGGGAATGAGCCAAGCCTGGGCTGAGGCCATGGATAACACACAGCAAGGCCATGGATAACGCACAGCCAGGCTGGGGATAATGCACAGCTAGGTCAGGGATAACACACAGCCAGGCTGGGGATAATGCACAGCTAGGTCAGGGATAACACACAGCCAGGCTGGGGATAACACACAGCTAGGTCAGGGAGAAGGCACAGCTAGGCCAGGGATAACGCACAGCTAGGCCAGGGATAACACACAGCCAGGCTGGGGATAATACACAGCCAGGTGTGTACAGAGAGCGCTGGGGCACCAGCGCTGTTCCTAGCTCATCCTGTGGGCACCACAGAGTTCTCTGCCTGCCTTGGGGACAGAAGGCGCAAGCAGAGGGCCCTTGAGAAGAAATGTGGCACCTGCCTGCACTTAAAGTTAAATCCAGAAAGCAGGTTTGCTGTGAGGCACTGGCAGGGAGGGTGTGTGTCCAGCAGGGACACAGCATCAGCCTCCATGTGAACCTTTGAAGGCTCCCTCAGTCTGATGGTTTTCCCTCACAGCCCATGGAGACAGGGCAGCAGCAGCAGAGGCCCAAACCTGCTCGGGATATGTCTCCTGGTGTTGCCTCACATGTTTAAGAGCAGTTCACTGAGCAGCTTCCCGCAATAGTATCTTTAAAAGTGTAGTTGATGCAAATGTGTGATGCAGGGGAGAAATGTGCTGATTTATGCCACATTTTCACTTCTTAGTAATCATTGCTCCTCATGAAAGCCTCTAAAGAAACCTTTTTGATTGTAGCAATTTGTCAGTGAAGCTGTTCCTCGTCAGGCTGGGCCTCCCTTCTGCCAAACTCCTCTAAAAACTTACTGGCGTCTCAAGAAGAAGTTGCTAGGTTTAAACCAATGGGAGATTAATAATCTAATTTCCTTCACTCCCCTTTGAGGAAAGATGTCAACTCAAATCTAATGCACAGATGGAGAAAGAAGTAATTGTCATATGGAGCTGACACACATACCTACTGCCCAGATTCAGTGCTGGAGTTTTGCTGTGTTCCAGATCCCCCCAGCTGATGTATGACAGATTTCCTGTCCCTGTGCTGGCAGCAGGATTCATAACAGCTTTCAGCAGTTTGAATGGTTATTTGGGTGTTTGTACCACTTTTTGTCATTCCTACATCAAAGTATTCAGTGATTATTAATGGGAGTTCAAGTGTCAAATCACCAAATTACTGACAGCAAATTTTTAATGAGAAAAAAAGAGGAGTTGCAAATGACAGGGCTTGGTGGGAATTATGAATATAATGATAATTATTACAGTGATGAAAGGAGATTCTGAAAATTTAGATCCATTCTGCAAGTCTCTTTTTGATTACAGGATCTGACTTAGAATTTCTGTGCATCTGTCTCTTATCTGTAAAATGAAGTTTTTAATTATTTGCCGCTTCACAGATTCAAAAATCACAGTTTGCACCAAGACTGTAGACATTAGAGATTTTGTACTGGTTTGATAGGACCACAGCAGAGCACATTTCCCTCAGGTCTGCTCAACAGGAATGGGCTTAAAGCTGCTGCAAAGGTCAACATTGTTGGTGGAAAGCAAGATAGACATGCAGCACAATTGATAAGTGCCACTCCTTAGTTTGCCACAGCTCTCTGTGCAACTGTGGTCAACCAAGCAGCTCTTTCAGCCTAAAGTTTGGCTCTTTAAAGTGTGAACATTGCACCTTTACCTCTCAGTGGTGCTGGGAAGCTGTATTAGCTCAGTACGTGCAAGTCTTCAAATCCTTGAAGACACTGGAATACTGAACACTAGCAACCATGTGGGCACAGGGTGTACAATTGTGAGAATCTCCAGGGAACACTCTCATTTCCCAGGAAATAGGTTTTCATTAAAACAGTGGTTTTTGTCCCATGCGAGAGAGAGAACTTTACCAACATTGGCACCCAGGGGTCTGATCACATCTCATGTTCAGGTGACTGCAGGCATGGTGTGCTCCAAACCCAACACCACTCTACACGAGCAATAAACACACAGAACCACTTTCATGATTCTTTTCAGTCTTGCGTAATTTTCAGAAGAAATAGCAAAACACAGCATAACTCTAATCTTCCCAATACAGTTATCATCTACAATAAAAATGTCACCTCAGTTATTAGCAGTGCTGCTAAATCACCGGCCTGCCTTGAAGTCTTCCATCTGGAGTTATAAGTTAAGGACAGTTTATTACAGGAGTGATTTATTGTGTAAACAGATCTTGCTGCTGGCATTTAGGAACATGTAGCTGCCTGCCACTCAGCTGAATTCTTTTATCACACTTGACTGAAGTTCCCAGCCTTGAATTATTAGTTAATAATATCCGAGCGAAAGCATAATTTATTGTTTAAGTAAACTTTGAAACACAAAAACTGTGTCTTAGCTCCCAGACTTAGTGCTTGCCTTAGGCAATGCATTTTTCTTTCAGCACAGGATTGTAATAGAGCAGGAGCAAGATTTGTAACTAATTCCAACACTTGCTGCATGTAAAACTTACCTAATAGCACAACACAACCTCCTGAGCAGTTCTTCCCTCATTTCTGTATTGTAAGACCAACAGCTTCATGCCATAACTGAGCAGAGGTCAATCAAACACAGTCAGACATGTCCAAACCCCAAAATGTAAAAGTAACACATCTGTGATTTCCTGATAGGGAACTTTGATACCTTCCCTTCTTTATCATTTCATCTGTTTTATCAGCAGTGCTTGAGGAAACCCACAAATTTCCCCCTCAGAGGCAGTTGTGGCTAATTTAGAGCCAGTTGTTACTTCACTGAATTCACTGAAAGGAAAAACCTTGTCTGACAACTATTTCTTAGCATTTGGGGTATTATTTACAGCAGTGCTGTGATACCAACAGCCAGCAGATGCCAGCACAGTACACAAGCACCAAAAGTGCCTTTCATGCTAAAGGAAGGATGGTGCAGAGCTGTCCCAAGTGTCTGTCAGTGTCTGGACCCAGAGAAGAAGTGAACTTTCTCTTCAATGTTTCAGTGTCATATATAAAGCATATAAAATATCTCATCAAGTCAGATCTACATGGCACTGTACTAAAGTTAATCCTGGATTTAAAGAGAGCACTTATTGGAGAAAGGACTATACACTGGTCTAGCAGGCAACTGCCTTCTCTCTTCAAAGCTGACTTATTTCCATATGGAACCCTGCCTGAAATTTCAGGCCTAGTAGATCTGGTTTGGTTTTTTTTTCCCTTTGCATACTGAATTGAAGATTCTTAATATCAGATCTTCTATTTGTGTCAGTGTGCACAAATCTGTCACAATCCCTCCATCAACTTCTGCACAGTAGAGTGCACCCTCCAGACACGCCAGGTTCTTGGCTGCCCACATGCAAACTGTACAGGCAGGAAGAATGAAAGGCCAGGTACCCATGGTGCAAACACCTTTCAAGTACAGATGGTCCTTTTTGTCTGAAATTGTCAGTGCTCCTGCCAGAAGCCTTTGCAGCACCATAGTCACAGCCTTCTGACATGATTGAGTGATGGAGATCACTTCTGACAGATTTCTTCCAGAGCAGAAAACATTGGTCCCAGAGTGTTCAAAAAATCAACAGGCAAGTCCTCACTAGCAATGGAGATGGAGCAGGGGGAGTTACTGGGTTCTAGTTCCCCTTCCTCGGTGAATCTGCAAGGTTCACAGATGTCCCCATAATCTTCCAGTGTGCTTTGATAATACACTTTCTAGAGAAGGCAAGAAACAAGGCAAGTCAGCACAAAAGCTCCTACTTCCTTTTTGAAAATGAAAGGAAATCATGGCATGCAAATTAGGCAGGAATTTATAGGGAGTAATACAAGTCTTTGTCTGATAAGGCAAAGTTCTGCAGAAACCTCCAGCTGCATAAGCTCCAGAGCCTGAACTTTCCCCAGGGTACAAATGAGACAGGAAAGGGCATTTGATCTGTCCTGGACCAGAGAGCTGGCAATTGACCCTGGCTGGTAGGGCCTGCAGTCTGGCCAAGGAGACCAAAGGACAGGACTATAAACATGCAGGAGTCAGACAGGGCATGGCAAGAGGAATTTGAATTTCCCTGGCAGCACAGAAGTGCAAGAGCAGGTGACAAAGCTTTAACACTGCTCAGGCACAGAAAGCATTTTAGCCCCACTTCTCTCACCTGAAGGGCAATTCAGTAGAGTCAAAAAATGTATTTTCAACAAAGTCTTGAATGTTTTCCCATCAAATATATCCCTTGATTTCAATTGCAGTGCTTCTGAGATGAGGAGTCCAATGCTCATTTCTTACCTGGGCCAGGGTTTTGTCCACTGTCTGCATGAAGCAATCCAGGTGTCTTTCTTGGGATGTCTGGTAACCACTGAAATGGCCATTCTGGGAGACAGACACAGAATCTCAGGTTTTAGCAGCATAAAGTCGCCTTCTGTCATTTCTTTCACTTACAAATAACTCAAATTATCTTTCTCTCTTACATCAGTGTCTTTTGTGCTGCCTTCTCCAGTCACTCCAAGAAGTGACAGGTATTTTCTAATTGGATGATATTGCATTATTCTTTCCACTGTTATTAATACCAGACCTAATTGTTGAGATACCACTTCCCTTAGTATAAAAAAGGACATTTTCATCAAAAACCAGGCAGTTACCTCAGCAATCACTTCTTTTCCAGCCTCCACAGACACAAGTGGTAGAGTAGCACCATGTGTAATATCCAGCCCAGCCTGCACACAGAGAGAGGGATGACATTAATAAGGAACTGAACTAAGTGTGAAGGATCACACCTCTGCAGACTATTCCATTTTCCACTTTCATTTGCTCCCTTCCTGCTCACACCAGGATGTGTGTGTAGTAGAGTGACAAGAGGTGCTGTGCTTCCTCACCTGTCAGATTCACCAGCAGGATGAGGCACCTGGGAAGGTCCTGCTGATACTGAAGAAAGGTAGGAGTGGTAACAGTCTGTCACCAGAGGGGCATTATCCAGCCTATGCAGAGCACAACTCCCCACACAGGCTTAGTGGAAAAAAAAGCTTTATTTTGCTCAATACCAAAACCAGAGGAAACATAATTATAAGAGATGATTAGTAGCACATTCAGCCACACAACACTGTTGGGGTAGTGTGGATAAATGCTGCCACACTCACCTCAGAAAAAGAATTTCTGCTCTCTTCATTGTAGTTGATTAACGTCTGTTCACCTTCCTGGGGTGGAGCAATGGCTTTGCTCTTAGCCCCTGACCTGTAACACTGGCAAAGCACAATGCTGGAGACTGTAAAAGAGAAAGGGAAAGGAGAAATGGGCATTGGGAATAGATGGGTTTGGCTCAACACAGTGGTGGGAGAGGTTCCCAGCCCACTTCCAAAGGAGCTCCCTTGGGAAACCCCAGCAACGCAGCTGTGCAGATGGAATTCTTGGTTGGAGTGGTGAGACTGAGCAGGCAGACAGAACAGATCATGCACAGGTAACCAGAGGAACAGTGCTCACGTAATCTATTAATTTTTCTTCAGATAAGGAATCATGCAGTTCTTCTTTCCAGCATTAACTAATATGAGCTGGTACAGAAGAACCAGCTCTAGAACAAGGATAACCCTATGGGAGAATTTAATTACTTTTAGTTTGCCAGTACACAGTAAATGTCAAAAAAGTCAAGTATTCATTCAATTGTATTCAATGCAAATAAAAATACTTGCTGTGTTGTACTAGAGTTTAGCTTAATGACAATTTACACTTGCCAGTCACCATCTAGACACAAAACAATCATGATTTTAGTAGATTTGAGCTCACCAGCTGCAATTACAATGAGAGCCAGAGGGGAGATGACAGAGAACCTGCATGTCCAAGTTAGCAGGTTGCTTACCCAGTAGCAATAAGAAAGCCATCAGTATTATTGCAATGGCACCACTTCCAAGTCCCACTGCTGCTTGTAGAACTGGTGAATATTTACATGTGTGTCCATCTGGGCAAAAGCAGAGCCTGATGTGCTGGTTCTGCCTTCTGGAAAATCCTTGTCTGTCCTGAATAATGATGGGCACCAAGTAGCTGCCTTGTGGGAGGCTTCTTAACATCACAAGTTCAACTGAGTGCCCTAAAAACACAAATGAATCATTTCAAGACTTACAGAAAGTCTAGAGCTTCTAGTCTACAGACCCTTGTGTTAACAAAGGAAACTCATTTGCACCCTAATTTCAAGTACTTTTTTTAGCCTTAATGCACCATAGTAAATAGGACTAAATTACACCCCACTCCATCACCTCTCTGAGCCTTCTGGACAGAGATCTGTCCCAGCCTGGCTGCACTCTGGCACAGATAACCTCTGAAATTCCTTAGGCAGTTAAATGAAGAAGTGGTTCCTCAGCTGAATTATTCCCCTTTCTGCAGTTTGAGCACATTGCTGCTGGTCCTGCCCTCAGCAGAGAGGAAGAGCAATGTCACTTTTTACAAACTGCCATAATTTCATATTTTGAAGGCTGTTCTTTCCCATCATTTCAGTCTCACTGAGACTCACCAGTAACAAAGCAGAAAGGTAACAGACAGTGAAATAACCAGGGGGTTCCACTGAGAATAAACTCAGGGAGGACACAAAAGGAAGAACTCACCAAAGTTCCTTCCCAACGTCCAGTTACGCTTCACACCTTCAGAGTCCTCAGCCAGCTCAAATGTAAAGGGCCCCGAACGTGAATGGGCCAGAGCAGACTTGGCTTCTATAAGGAGAGGTGTCCCTTCTTCTTTGTCACACACATCTAAAGAAGGAGCCACCAATGATGGCATATGATCATTAATGTCAGACAAGTACAGCAGGATGGTGCCAGTGCCAGTCTGTGCTGGAATGCCTGGGTAGGAGCAAAAGAAACAGAAAAACCTCACAAAAAGGTATTGGCAAATGCCAGTCCATTGGCAGGATCTGCCTGGTTTATCCTACCAGTCACACATAGCACAAGTTAGGAACATCAGAATGCTTTATTATTCATCAACCACTTAGATCCTTGCTACCTTTTTATGTTCAATGTGCACCTCATCTCACAGTCCAAATGCTGCTTGAATATTTTCTGGCTGGCTGCTTACCATGATCAGTAGCATGAACAATAACTGTGTACATGCTGTTGTTCAAAAAGGGGGATTCTTGATCAAATTCTTTTGCCACAGTAAGAACACCAGAGTTCTCATCCACACTCAGCCAACCATCTGGGTCATGGGCTAGTTCATATCTGAAAAAAGAAAGGGAAAAATTACAAGTTATTATCTTAAATAGATCTTGAGTACCAAACTACACTTGCAAACACTTTTATATTCCTAAGGTATTATATAATAGCTATATAATATATCTTTATATTCCTATTCTTATTCTGAGAGTTAAAACATCTCCACTTACTTTATCTTATTTGGCACATCTGGATATGTGGCAGGATACTTTCTAAATACCCTCCCAGGCTTCATTGAATCTTCCTTTTGGACAATAAGTACAGGAGGATGAAACTTTGGAGCACGTTGTGACTGTAAGACCTTGATGTTCACAACTGTGTTTGTGGTTTCCAGATTAGAGATCATCACAATGCTGTTCTTACACCAGAAGAAAGGTTCTTCATTCGCTACAGAAATGACAAGTCTCATCTCAGAGTCACTTTCATAGCTGAGAGGCTGAAAACCCAAGACAAAACATTTAATTAGCAGTTATGACCTTTGTTTTGGCAGTCACCTCTGTTACCTGGAACACAGCTGGAACCAGCTGACTCTGAGTGTCACAGACAGGACACGTGACACACTGCCATGCTCTGCTTATCTATTGCTGTTATCTCCTCACTGTGATACTATCTATCTATCTCAGCTGACTCTGATTCTCACCATCAGATAGACCACGTGACACACTGTCATGCTCAGCTTATCTATTGCTATTATCTCCTCACCTTGATAACACTCAAAATGCCTTCATTTGTGGCTGGATCTGTCTCAATGGTGAAATGCTCCTTCTCATTGCCCTTTGCTATTCTGTATTTTGCTCTCCACGCTGGAGTGTTGGGAGAGTCTTTATCTTCCACTTGGAGCCGTAGCACAGCTGGATGTTCTTCTCCTGCTGAAATCTGCAGCTGGTACTGGGAAGGAAAAGGAAGGAAATAAGGATGATATCTATCTATCTATCTATCTATCTATCTATCTATCTATCTATCTATCTATCTATCTATCTATTTTATGTAATCTCGTCACAATGGCTTAAGTTTTTGATGGTGCTATGTAGCCACCAGCTTGCCTTACTAGCACTCCATAGACAGACTGAGAAATGCCAATTAAATTACCCAAGGAGTGATGAGACAGCAATAATATGTAATTTGTTTGTCTTTCTTTCTTAAAATAAATGGTCACTGGTTGAGAGCTGAAAATTCAAACTCTTGCCTTCTAACATATAAACAGCACTGTCCTTGCACCACAACTTTTAAAAATGCAATAAAGATGATACTCAGAGAGGGAACAAATAACAGCTGTGAGAAGGGTCAGAATTTTACTAGATAGGAGTTGTAAACCTGTTTTTGCAGGTGATCTAACATTATTCCCTCAGGTCTCCCAAACACCAGGTAGGAGACACTGGTGAAGATGTTTGCTTTTGTAGGTGACTTTGTACACACTGTTGTAACCCTATTGTATCTCTTCCTGCCCTTCACAACCTCAAATATTTACACAGACCAGTACCTGGCCTGACTCAGCACTCTGGATATGTGTGCTGGGTTTGGCTGGGATAGTTTATTTAGGATTGTAAAGTAGAGAGCAGATTGTAATCATAGAATGGTCCAGGTTGGAAGGGACCCTCAAGGCCACCTAGTTCCAACCCCTGCCATGGGCAGGGACACCTCTCACGAGACCAGGTGGTTCAAAGCCTCTGGTCTTGAACACTTCCAGGGGTGAAGCATCCACCACTGCTCTGGGCAATCAGCACCTCAGCTTCCCAGATGTCAGAATAATCTGGTCTGTCAACTTCCTTATGCTTCCACTGAGGCAAAAACCTTCTGGTGCTGTACGCAGAAAATTAACAAAGTTTAGCACTTTAAGAGATATTTCATCTGACAGATAAATCTCATTTGCACGTTTTGGCCTGGTTCTGATGTGTCTGGAAGTTTCTGTTTCCACTGCTGAGTGCATTTAGCAGTTGGAAGGACTGGACTGTATTTAGAAAGGCTCAGAGAAGCAATAAAGTTTTCCCTTACATTTTCACTAGTAAATACAGGGAGGTGGTTGTTTGCATCTTCAACAGCCACAGTCACTGTTGCAGTAGATGACAGCTGGGGACTTCCATGGTCACTGGCTTTAATCAAAAGTTTGAAAGAGTTGGCAGTCTGAAAAACAGAAACAAGGAAGTTCCTGAAACTTAGTTCAGAAGCAGTTCCCACATTTTGCCAGCCACAGCTGGATGTGAGACTCTTCTCCCCCTTGTAACTGTGTAGTAAACACATACTATGTATTAAATGATAAGATGCTAAATATACATCACCTTATACTCCAGGCATCCTGACAGAAATATTGATCCTGTGGTAGGATCAATGTTAAATGTGAGTCCATCTGGAGAGGGCATTTGCATACTTATAGAATAGGACACTTGTGAGTTCACAGTGCCAGCTTCATCTTTGTCCAAGGCTGTGACTTGGATAACTTGCTCATCTAGGATGAAGAATTGACATATTAATGGGAGTGTTTAGTCTCTCTGTGGAGTTTCTCAGGCTCTTAAACACATAACTCTTAAGAAAACTTGCAACTTCTCCTGTGGCCATGCACAGACTTATTCCTGCACAGACTCTGGCCACTACTTCATTTGGGTGGCAAATCTGCCTAAAGAGCTGATTACTCCTGAGGAGTTGACATCACCTGTGTACACATCCAGACTAAGTCTTTGTATTTCTGAGCAGTGTCTGACCACCTCCTGTGATGCGGGTGCTTGTGCAGCTTCCAGATCCACAGCTGAGATCAGCCTGCTACAGTCTTGCCTTATGGTTAAGACAAAATAACTTGGAAGTTTTTCCAGAATGTCTCCAATGATATTCTAATGCACATCGAGGTTAATCAGAAAGGAGTTTGAAATGTAGGAAACAGGTAATTGTCCCTAAACCTCCTGAGTGTTTAAGTAAAAGGTAGAGAGAGGAATAGATTTAGTAAGAAAGGGAAAATAACAATGAAGGAATTAGGACAAGAACAGCTGTACACAAACCAGCAGCAGTCATTGTTTGGGTGGCACTTACCTTCACTGTGGTTCTCTCTTATTGTAGTGCTGTACTCTTCCTTGGAAAACTCAGGTGCATGGTCATTAATATCTCTGACCTTTATCTTGAAAAATATAGGGCGGTCCAGCAGCTCACCAGATTTTCTGTTCTCAACATCAAAACGAATCTAAATGAGTAGCAACACAGACATCAGAATGAACTGACCAACACCATTATAGACCTCAGAATAGAACAAAAACCTGAACAATAACAAAACAAAAAATAGAACAGTTTTGAAGCTGCTTCCATCAAATGTGCTTATCATTTGCTTTCAATCACATGGTTAAGTCATTATTTCACCTTTCGAAAGTAGATTCATAATGGTCATCCCGGGCCTCAAACAACATTTTTAAAAGTAAAAAAAAGATTTTTACTGGAACTGGATTATTTTAAATGGCTGCCTAAAAGGCAAGATGTTGCACAGAATATCACATGGAGAACTATAATTTGGGTTAATCCACAGAGACACAAATAGAAATCATTACAGAATAAACACAAGGAGACCACGATTGAAATTTTTTTTTCAGGAAGAAAACAAACCCACACTCCCATATTTCATTCATAAACTTGTTATCACATTTCTTTCATTGCACTTCCTGCTAGCGAACACTTTTCTGCTTTTTAAGGAGAAACATATGCTTCCTCTTATGTAAAGTTACAGTAATAGAGCTTTGCAGCTCCTCCAGGATTACCCATGGTTTTTTTGTAACACATGACTATCAGCTTGCATTCTCCTGATTAGGAGGTTGTGTTTACAACTCAGTGTTCTGGCCACGAGAGCTGTAACACCTTTTGAATTTCAGGACAGCTTTTTAAGTTTTTGGGTTATGATCAGGGGTCATACCAGAAAGAAGATTGAAAAGGAGTGTGCAGGTATTTGTGGAAGTTCAAAGAAGCCACAGAGGTTTATAATGAATAGTGATGTGGAAGTTAATTGGTCTCTGCTGAGCCAATTGATTTAGCATTTATTTGTAGGTGCAAGATAAGAAAAGCAGCTCATGAAAATACACATTCTTATAGGTGGGTCTCATCACTGTGAAGCATTTAGCCATGTGAAAAATTAACCTCTGCAGACAGCTGGAAGTGCCCTGTCCAAGGGTGTTACCTGGAAAGCTGGGGTGCTCTCCCTGTCGATGGTGCGATGGACGTACACGTGTCCATTGGCATCATCCTCAATGGAAAACAGCCCCACCTCGGGAGGCTCATCTACCCCAGGGCCGCTGATTAAATACTTCAGTGATGTATTATATGATCTGTTATTGAACAGCTTTTGAAGAGAGAAGCAGGACGGTGCAACGTGAGCAGGGAAGGTGGAAGAGAAATAAAAATAAATCTAGACCAATTCTCTTTCTGCCCCCTCTCCTTCGCAGATGGGGCCTCTCCTGCTCTCAGCCAACCCCACAGCTCCCTGCCTGCAGCACAGTGTGCAGGGGGACCCTATTACCACTCCCACTCCATCATCTTCTTTCCCCTGAGTGTCCTTGCAGCTTCCCACAGGAAGGACCAGTAAATCCCTCCCACCTCCCAGTTCTACCCATCTCTGTGGAAATTACACAAGTTTGGACAAGTAAGTGCTCTCTGCTCCCCGTGGTATTTTATTATACAGTTTGAGGTGGTGAATGCCTCACTGAGCTTCAAGCAGGACTTTTCCTATAAGGTGGTTTGTACCTGTCCAGCATATTTGGGGAATGGTCCTTTGTCCTCCTCTTGAACATCAATGGTGGTGATAATCCAGGTCCTTTTTGTTCGCTTCAGGGGTCTCAGACTGTCTGACTGACAAGAATCCATCCCCTATTGGATAAAGAAGTGGATTTAGTGTCACAGTTGGCACAGTTAGCTGTTGTGTATCTGTTATTATATAATATTGACTACAAACCTGAATACTCTTCCTTCTGATGGCTTGTCTTAAACTGAAATTTTCAATTTCATGAGACAAACTGTCAGCAGCAGCAACCTTGTGAAAAAAAGAAAAGTGATTGTGACAAGCATGGGTCACTAGAAAAGCTTGATGTCTTGTCTGTGAGGAATTTGCCTTCAAAGAAACATATTGGCCCAGTTTTGATAGTATTGTATTGAATTGTATCTAACCTTTAATTTCACAAATATCCTCATAAATATCATCCATCTCATTCCAAATGAATGCCGTGACAGCCTTAAGGGCAACTCCTCTGGTCAGGTGATGCCAGTCCCCATAAAAATGCTGTGTCCAAGCAGATACCAGTCCATGGTATCATCCCTGTGGCTTTTCCCAAATCAAGCATCTCCAGTTTTTAAATAGTCACTCCTGTCTCTCTGTGCCCAGTGCTCCTTTAGAAGTTGTCTGGGGTAGACAGGACATAGACTGACTTCTGCAAAAAAAAGAGTTAATTCTCTGGAGTATTTCAGAGTCTCAGGGACTCTGTGGTGTGACTTGAAGTGTTCCAAACAGCTGATTTACCAGAAGGTGATTACTGGACCAAAATCTCTGACTCAGATGAGTAAAATGAATCACTGAGAATGGTGACTACACCCAAATTGGCACAATTTGCCTTTTTATAAATGCAAGCTTTATTTCCTGCCTCAAACACTGCTTTTTACTGGAAATGTTTCACCTCCAAGGACTATGACAGTGCCCAAATTGCCGTTAGCTCACAGGTAACTTGAACAGCTTTCTCCTCCTTCTCAACACTGTCCTTGAAAATCGGGGTTTATTACCCATCCTATCTAATGTTTCCAAAAATGGAACAAATCTCTGCCTACCCAGACTCAGACAAAGGCCTTTACCCCGTGACTTTATTCTGAAGAAAGAAAACACTTGTAAAATTGTCATGGTTATAAACTTGCTGAGCAATTACTTGGGTTCACCAGTAATTCCTTGGAAATGTAAAGCTGTTTATACCTAGGGAAAATCCCTGTGATGTATAGACAGCAAGAAAGGCTCCAACTCGGTGCTTGCAAGTTGTTTTTGTCGGATTTTCTCCAGGTTCAGCCCTGATGGACTCCCTGAACAGGCTGTTTTCCCCTTTCCTATGTGTAGTCATTTTTAAGCATTTTGGAAGCTTTAACTGGGTATTTTCTGGCTTCCCCACCCCTGTGTGTGCCCACACAGCCATGGCTCAGGGTAGAGCTGTCTCCATTCCAGCCAGGGGCACTGCTAGAAAGGAACAACCTGGTACAGCACCATGAATCCCACAGAAACACTCATGGAAATCCCACTGAATTCCTGGGGGGATGATGATGAACATGGCAGGGTCACCATCAGGCAACAGTGTGCTCAGCCAGGTGTGAGCACTCCAGTACCCACAGCAGGACAAGCAGAGGGTCCCCATCCCTGGAAAGCCCTTCCCAGAGACCTGAGCCTAGGAGCTGGAACAGAGCTCCTGTTTTGGAGGCACTGCCCGGGGACAAACACTCAAGAGGGATTGAGGTGGGAAGGGACCACTGGAGATCACCTGGTCCAGCCTCCCTGCTCCAGCAGCTCCCCTCGAGAACACTACTCAGGATTGTGTCCACATGGATTCTGTGTGTCTCCAGGGAAGGAGACTGCACCACCTCTCCAGGCACCTGCACAGTGAAGTTTTCCTCACATTCAGGTGGAATGTTCTGTTACCATCTCCTGCCCGTTGCCTCTCATCCTACTGCTCGGCACCCCGAGGAGATCCTGGCTCCATCCTCCTGCCGTGCCCCCGTGCAGCCAGACCCCCTGCCCACATCCCAGCCCACACCCACCTGCAGGAGCAGCAGGACGAGGAGCAGCTCCAAGGGGCGCAGTGGGACCAGGGGGGATCTGGCAGGATCCTGCCATGGGAGGTGGGAGCATCCAGCTGCAGCAGAGCCAGGCCTGTGGAATGCTTTGTGATGGCTCCCTGCAGCCCAGGGCTTTTCCACCAGCATTTCCACCTGGGTGCAGCCCTGTGAGCAGCCCCAGAGGACCACAGCTATTTTCACTCCGTCAGACAAAATGAAAAAATTGAGCTGTTGTTTCTGTCAAACTGAACTGACTCCAAGCAAAGCTCACAGTCCTCCTGTGGTGTTGGGTTGCTTCAGTCAGTCTGCACCTGTCACCTCCTCCACAATGGGCTATGGCTACGATTTTATTGCTGTTTTATAACCAACAGTAAACTCAGGTCTTGATTCAACAGTTCCTTGGAAATGCCACTCCCTAATAACTTCACTGTTGTTTGCTAATAATAAACACACAATTTTACTTTTAGTAGGAGCTGGGTTTATCCGGGTTTATGTCCAGGAGAGCTGCTTCTCTATGATTTCAGACTTTGTCACGAGAGCAAGTTCTGTCAAAGCTTGTTTGAAAGCTGATATAACAACCCCGGAGTGTCCTGTTACACCCAAAAGCTATCACGCAAGGATGAACAAAAATACTCTTTAAATAAAACTACATAAAGAAGCAGGAAATTAAAAATTAAGAAACAGAAATTGGCAGAGAGCAGGGGAACGTTCTGCCTTCTTTGAAAACACCTCTTGCAGTATTTTCCATTCTCCTGATCTGCTTTTACTGGGCATAAGGCTTATTCTCTTTTAGAAGTGAAAAAGAATTTATTTAGTGTTCTGGAACTTGTGAAAAGAATTATGGAAGAACTGATCTCCTGTTCAGGTGAGAAGAAAAGCAATAGATCATGTCAAATAGGGCACGATGGCAACTAAGTGTGGGAAGGAAGGTGTGTGAAAGGGTAGGATAAATTGAACTGCAGACTGTGGGATGTGCCTGCAGAATGCCAGGACAGGACAAAGAAGTTTGTCTCTGCCTGACCTTGGGGTGGGAGATGCCACAGCAGAGCCCTGCTGAGAGGAGCCTGCCAGAAGCTGCAGGAGCGGTGCAGATCATGTGATCATGCCCATATGAGGATATTAGGAGAGTGTTACTGGCAATGTGAGAAAGATTGCTTAGTAAACAATACCATATAAGGAAATACTGGCTCTTGGAGGGGTGCATGAAAGCAGCTTCTTTCTCTAAACAAAGGTCTCAGATTCCTTGCAGGTCTGGGTCTGTGTCTCAGTGGTTACAGGCAGGCAGAAGGGATTTTCTGAGACCCACAAATAACAGCAGCAGGTTCAATAGCAGTGCAGGACAGGAAAGCTTGGACATCAGGAAAACCTCGAATAGCAAGAATGTTCTGATTGTAAAATTCACACCGGAGCTTTGTAAAACTCACTATAAAGATTACGGAAATAGCAAAACAAAAGGATTTTTCTGCAATAGAAAATTCTGGGGTTTCCCCTTTCAATCTCCCTCCCTTTATTTTCCTCTGGGTTAGCCTAAATAAAACACATGAACACCTTGTGTATGAAATTAAATCGAATCCATTCCATATTCCAGAAAAAATCCAAGAAAAATTCCAGGAAAAATTACTGAGTCCATTCCGTACTCCGGGAAAAATCCAGTCCGGGTTTTCCGCCCCCGCGCATGCGCAGTAGCGACCCGGGCCCGCGCATGCGCAGTAGCGCTTTGCGCAGACTCCATTCCGTACTCCGGGAAAAATCCAGTCCGGGTTTTCTCCCGAATCCATTCCGTACTCCGGGAGCAATCCAGTCCGGGTTTTCCCCGCCCGCGCATGCGCAGTGGCGACCCGGGCCCGCGCATGCGCAGTGCCGATTTTCCCCGCTTTTCCCGCAGCCCCGATCCCGGCTGGAATTGCCCTCATGCCCAGTTAAAATCGGGCTTTTTACGGCTTCCCGGGGCCAGCAGGAGCCGGGGTGTGCTGAGCTGCACTCTCCCCCCGACACTGCGATACTGGAATTTTCTCCAAGAAAATTCAGTGGTGCTGTCTTGAGAAAAAAACCTCGGCAACAAATAGAGGAGTATCTCACTTTAATGTAGCAAATATACGGAACCTTTGAGTTACATGATCACTTTCCTATGGAGTTACTAACAAAAATATCCACAAAAAGTTTAAATAAATAATACATGAATACCAACATCAAAAGCTGGGCTGCAAATCCTCACTTAATCCAGTTCAGTCCTTCCAGCACAGTCTGTTTATTTTTCAGATGAAAAACCACTAATGCAATGAGAGCAACAAAGGCTCAATACCTTTAAAATAAGGCAAAAAACAGTACATTCTAGGCAATTTCATACTGTTGAAATATAAAGTATAACATCAGCTCCAAAAAATGTAGCACATACTGGCTGAAAAAACTGTCAAAATTCTCTCAGAATTGTAACAAGATCCTTTAAATAGCAAATACAAGGTAGAAGTTACCTCAAACAATGAATGGAACACAGCACACAACCAGTGAAGGGCTTAGGGCAGATTTCAGCAGTCTGGAGTCAAACAGCACAATGAAATCAGCCCAATGAAATCAGCACAATGAAATCAGCACAATGAAATCAGCACAGTGAAATCAGCACAATGAAATCAGCACAATGAAATCAGCACAATGAAATCAGCACAATGAAATCAGCCCAGTGACATCAGCACAATGAAATCAGAACAATGAGATCAGCGCAGTGAAATCAGCACAATGAAATCAGAACAATGAGATCAGCGCAGTGAAATCAGCACAATGAAATCAGAACAATGAAATCAGCACAATGAAATCAGCACAATGAAATCAGCCCAATGAAATCAGCCCAATGAAATCAGCACAATGAAATCAGCACAATGAAATCAGCCCAGTGAAATCAGCACAATGAAATCAGCCCAATGAAATCAGCACAAGCCTCCTTGCAGCATTATCCTGCTGTATCCAACTGAAAACACTGTAGGAGAGGGTGCAGAGCAGGTAAAACATTTACTGCCCTCAGTGTGGTATGCAAGGAATGAAGAAAAAAGGAACATGACAAGAAAACAGTATTGCTTTAAATTCTTCATGTGACACACTAAAAATACATTTGCATTAATAAGGAAAACAGTTTATACATATTGGAGTAAAATTCTGCTTCTTTGCATCTTTTACCAGGGTCATTTCACTGGAAACAACTGAGTTGTTCAAAGTTTATACCCATGTAACTTAAGTAAAATTTGCCTGTTTATTTAAAATGCAACCTGAGCATATTTGTTCTGTAGGTAATACTGCAGAACACAAAACCTTTACATTCTCTAGGAAAAAAAAAAAAA